>CM054060.1:39052390-39589537 GCA_028641055.1 Alopecurus myosuroides
GATAAGGATTATGATTTCTCTCTAGATTTATCTTATATATCTATTGTTCAGGTAGAACCTTTTTGTGGAACTGAAAATGAAAATGCTATAGGAAATATGAATGATCTCTCATCTTTGAGTAGTTTATTTTCTGATGATATAAAGAAACACAGTTAGTTTGTTTCTAAAAAAATTCCTTTCTTATTGAAAGATGAAGCTAAAACTTGGTTTAATAACTTGTCTCCTGGATCTATTGATAGTCCTATTGGTTTGGTTAATGCTTTCTTTCCGAAATATTTTCCTCCTAGTGCTAAACATGATGCTTTTCAAAGAATCTTTAACTTTAAGCAAATTGAAAGAGAGAAAATGCCTGAATCTTGGGCAAGATTTTGTTCTTTACTTAGAGCTAGTCTTGGACATCAATTAGCTAAAAAATGAACTCCTTGATATATTCTATAATGGACTAACTGTTGAATCTAGGACATACCTGGATAGTTGTGCTGGTTGGGTTTTTAGGAAAAGAACTCCTGAAGAAGCTGAGAAATTATTGGCTACAGTAAGCAAAAATCATGATGATTGGACTATACCCGAACCTACACCAACACCAAAACCAAAACCAAAGAAGAGGGAAATGATTGAATTAAATGATGAAGTGATGAGGGAAGCCAAGAAATCTCTTGAAGAATTTACCACCTATAGAAGAATTTTGTAAGCCAATTCCTCACCCATCCACAGTTGAGGTACACTCTCTCCAATATTTTGATAATAGAGATATTCCCTACTCTAACCCACCAGATCAATGTTTTGATGAAATTGATAATTATATTGTTAAGCAAGATAACTTTAATATGAGGATGCAGAATCATCTAATGGAAAATTCTAGAGCCTTTGATAATTTGCATGGTGTTATTGAGAGAACCTCTAATGATGTTAAAATGCTTATTAAACATTTCCATATGGTTCAAACTCAAATTGATCAATTTACTAAGTTGCAAAAAGATTTGCTAGTTAATTCTTCTAGAGGAAAACACGTTTATGAAATAAGCACTAGAAGTGGTGTTTCTACTTAGGATCCTTTGTATCATGAGGGCCATCCTAAAAGAATTGAACAAGATTATCAACAAATTAAAAACAATAGTACTTCTTCTAAGAAAAAGAAGAAGAAACATAAAACTGTTGTAGAATCTCCTGAACATGCTAAAGATCCTAATAATATATCTTTCTCTGATGCTGAAACTGAAAGTAGTAATGATAAGAGTGATGCTTCTGATAAAGAATAAATTGAAGATGAACCAAACTAAAAATGCAAAGTACACTAAGGAGGATTTCATTGCTAATAAACATGGTAATGAGAGAGAACCTTGGGTACAAAAATCCATGCCTTTTCCTAATAAGAAACACAAATCAAAGGAAGAAGAACAATATAAAAAGTTTTGTGAGTGGATGAAACCTTTCTTTTTGCAAATTCCTTTGACTGATGCTATTAAATTGCCTCCTTATTCAATATACATGAAAGATATTGTCTCTAACAAAAGGAAGATTCCTAATGAGGAAATCTCCACTATGGTTGCTAATTACTCTTTTAATGGTAAGGTTCCAAAGAAGCTTGGAGATCCTAGTATACCCACTATTCCATGTTCCATTAAATATAATTATGTTAGAACATCTTTATGTGACTTGGGAGCAAGAGTTAGTGTTATGCCTTTCTAACTCTGTAAGAGACTACCTGTCAAGTCTTCTTAGTTAGGATCATGGACGGGGATGCCATAAGACTACTGGTAGAACCGTGGGTGGAAACATAGAAGTACTAAAAACGAGGACACGATTTACCCAAGTTTGGTTATGACACAACTATGGCGATGTTCCTACTCCCGCAATCTCACTAAATCATGGCTGAAGCCTGAAGTATACAAAGTACAACTGTGAGTATGGTTTCGCTAACTCGGCGAGGATAAACTTCCCGGTGAATTGGCTTCTAGCTAATCAGATCTTTGTTCTCTGTTGACTCTTGTCTGTCGACTGCTCTCGTCCGGCTTTATATAGATAGCCGAACTAGGTCTTACAGGAAGGAAACCTAGAAGACTACGGAAAGTATTCATATTATTGGAAATTAAGGCATTCGGCTTCTTCTCCAAGCCAGACCATGTAGTGGGCCGTGGTCCGAGTTCTTCTAGAATTCGGCTTCCTGCGCGTCAGTTTACTGGGCTGCCCAATGGACTTAGCTCCATTGCCTGCGGGCCACCCTGGTAATCCGTCCTTCGGCCAATGCCGGATATGCCCCTATTTGGCATATATCCGACAATAGCCCCCAAGGAGAGTTAAAACTTCATCTTGTCGTTCTTTTCGCCAATTTGCATGCTTTGTCCAAAAAGTCGGCTCTCTAGTCTTGAATCTTCTTCTTGAAATTCCATATGCCAAAACTCGGATTTCTGTGATCTGGCATTTCTTCCACGAATCTTCGTAGAGAAGGAAAGTATGATGTAAGAGATAAAATCATGCTTACGTCATTGACGTTTGGTTTCGGTCAAAAAGACTTAAACCGTATCTCTGACATATTTTGCGCGAGAAACGAGGAGATAGATATTATCACCCCGTCTCCTCGTATCCCAGACACGCATCAATCATCCAACGGCTAAATTAACCGTTGGGACGAATCTCGGGGAAACGGCTATAAATAGCATGCCTCGGCTCCTCCGGTCATTCTTCTTCTCTTCCACGGTTCCCTCGAGCACTTCCACAGCACTCTGCGCACTCGCGATTTCGAGAGAGAAAGGAACGAGCAAGAACCTCGCCGGAGACCCAACCATCGGCAGCCGGAAATTGCTACCAGAAGCCCTTCACGCGTGCTCGAGTCCGCCGTCGACCTCGAACCTGTGGTGGAAACGATCTCCACCTCTGCCCCAACAGCTTCTCCGAACTCCCCCTCGAGCTCTCCCGAGGTTCCCGCAGGCACATCGACGGGCGGAGATCTAAGTCCCGTGGCCGGGGCTATGCCGCCTCCCTCCTCCAATCCTTCGCCTCCTCCCGTCTCTAAATCGGGAGACGGAGAAAGTTTTGCCCGCACCGGCGAAAACGCGGGGGATGTCTCCACCGCCAGAGGCGAGGAAGATGATGGAGAGGATTCCGGCAATTGGAGTCAGTGCAACATCGCACTGGCTCTGATGAGGAACCTATAAAAATACGGCTTCATCGCCAAGGACAAATGGCGGGTAGATGAAGACAACAACGAGCCTCTGCCAAAGGACGGGGAACGGGTCGTCCTCGCCTCTCACGTTCTGAGAGGTATGTGATTTTCACCATCCGCCTTCTTCCTCTAGCTTCTACAACATTACGGGGTTCAACCCCATAACCTGCCTCGTAATTCTATTATTTACATTGTCGGCTTTCAGGCTTTGTTCGAAGGATACTTAGGCATAGAACCTAGGCTAGAATTTTTTCAATACTACTTCAACGTGAAGCGAAACACCTTAGACGATGTTGTTCTAACTTGCAAGACCATATTGTTCAACCTGCGTAGATTTAGGGAGATATGGTTCCCGAAAATCAGGACCTCAGAACCCGTCAAATTCTGGACGGGTTCTTTTTTCTATTACCCGGACGTTCCGTTTCCTGGAAAGGAGACGAACATTCCACCTTTCAAAAATTCTTCCGCCACTGCCAGAGACAACTAGGCTTTGGACGCAGTCCAGATTCTTCCTCCGAACCTGCTACGGATCAAAAGGCGGATCGCCAAAGTCACGTTTCTTCTCCTCCTTTAACCGGCATGGACACAATCCTTTGATGGCTCGGAAGACGGATTCAACCTCTCGCCTTCCACGGCAGCCACGTTCTTCTGCGAGTACACGGGGACGGACGATGCGATGAGGGTGACCAAACGGTCCATGTCCGAGAAGGACTTCAAGAAGTGCGTCAATTACTTGGTGTCCACTCGTGATCAATACGAGGAAAGCCTACTGATGTTTAAGCCGAAAATCCTCCTCCCAAGGTATACTTATTTCTTATGTCTTTTGGGAAGGTTTTCATACTTTGCCTTTCACGAATGTATACTAACAACTTATCCGTGTTTTTGGTAGCTTGAGACTCTCACAGAGGATCAACTTCTCTGTGCAATGGAGGAAGCGGAACTGAAAGCCCGCTTTTCAGTGTCCGGTGGACACAAACACAAGAAAATTCCTGCGTCCACCGAAGTCATTGATCTTGACGGGGTTCCCGTCGCTACTTCCAGGTAAACTTAGAATCTTTTTGCATACTCTCCTTTTTCCTTGCACAAGGTTTTTTTTCTCTCTGATCTTTATTCTCGATTTTTTTTCTTTGCAGCCTTTCTCCTGTCCCTTTGAAGGGAAAAGGCCAGAAGAAGCTAAGGGCTGTTGCACGTCGGGGAGCAAAACCTTCCCCTCGTTGCCCCGGATACACCAGTGGCGGGTGGAGCAAGGGATCATTCGACTCCCTTAGAAGATTTCAACTTTCCCCTTCCGAGCCAATCCAGCCAGCCCGGTACATCTGTGCCTGATGTGTAGGAAAGGGAAGCGCAGTTCGATGTAGGAGGCTCTTCTACCGCCAAGATTGACGAGGAAATTATGTCTTTTAATGAGAAGTTCAAGGTAAAGCAAGAATCTTGCTTCGATGTAATTGCATTTATGCATCCATGGGAAAAGAATAGATTTTCTCGAGCCCCCTTGATTCGTCCTTGACCAAAAGGCGGCTTAATTGTGCGGAATAATGACGCTTTCTCGCCTCGGCAAGTCATTCAAGATGGAATCCACCATATGGGGATTTTCTTCTCAGAATACTCCAAAGATTTCACCGAGATGCTCTCTGGGTTGCAAAGGATGAGCCAGGTATAACTCCAGCCCCCAAGTATTAAGATGGAAGCATTCTTTTCGTTTCGTACTTTTCAACTTTGCCTGCTCTTCTTTCTGAAGAGTATTTTCCTTTGTATGATTTCAGCAAACTGCCGAGAACATTAACATGGAAGTTTTCGACAAAATCACGGTGAAGAACAAAGAGGTGAAAGCCCTCCTTACTATCACTAATGATAAGGAGTCGGAAATTGCCGAACTTCAAAACCAATTCAAGCAGAATGCCGGTAAGTGTCTTATTCATTCCTTGTATTTTACTTTGATCTTGTGATTTTGTCCTTCAAATACTGTTCGCGCTGAAACCTTTTGCCTTTATTTCATTTCAGCCTTATTGGCTGAAGCTCGGCAAGCTGCTGCGGATCTTGGGAATGCCCAAAACCTCTGCAACGAGAACTTGGAGCTTCACAAAATCAATGTGAAGCTGCAAAAAGATTTGTAGAAAAGCCAGCTAGCCCTGGGTTTGTCCGAGTCTCGGGCTTCGTCCTAGGCCAAGAAAGACAAAAGAACCATCCAGGACCTGAAAGCTGCTGTTCATCTCCGGCTTGAAAAGGTTGCCAACATGGACAAAATCCTTGGTAAGTTTTTTTTAACTTTTACTAGTTTTATCATTCATTTACTCAAATGCATACTTTGCATCTAAACATTTGGATTATACTTGCTCTTCTGTACTTTGCAGCAGAAGGTGATCCTTCATCTTCTCAGATCGACCGCATCCAATTTTTCGAAGATTTCGTCACCGAACTAAAGAATGCCGAAACGCTACTTATCAATAAGTACCACTACAAGAAATATGGTGATACATGACGTTCTCGCAATGACGATGAAACAAATCGTCATAGTGTTATGACGATTTCAAACAAGATCGTGGTAAGTCATTTGAAGGGGTTAAAACGATGTAAAACAACGACGTTTTGACTCAAGAACGTCATGACCGTATAAGATGAAATCGTCATAATCGAGAACATGTGTTATACAGCCTTATTTTTAGCCAATCACGACGAATTTAAATCGTCAAGACAGCTCATTGGATGACTAGACCATAAATTCCGTCTATGTGTCCTGTTTACTGGACAGACATGTCATATATTTCGCCTACATGTCATGTCTAGTTGGCATTTTAGATTATGTTTCGCCTACGTGTCGTGTCTAGTTGGCATTTTGGATTATATGTTAGTTTGACTTGTAGGCCATACCATGTGTGAGACATGTCTGCCATGTACGCCACGTACTGGATAGAGACAACCTGACGAGCGGGCCACGTACTGGATAGACACACACTAGTGAACATATTCACAGAATAAAGAGGCAAAAATGTGAGTCTGGGGACTCGAACTCGCGACCAAACAATGCCCACGCAACCCTCCTGCCAACAGGCCACCAAACGACTTGTGAAAGATATGAGCGGTCGCGCTATATGTTGTGATTTTCGCGTGGGCCTGGGCCTCGGTGGATCGAGCCACCAGCTTATGTCATCCTTGGGTGGGCCTGTGCGTATGAAACGGGCCAAACTTTGGCATGGCCTGGCTCACGCAAACTGCAGCGGGGCTGGGCTGGTCGGGATTTTTTTTTCTATTTTTTTTTTTTTTTTTGTAGAAATTGAATTTGATCATCAAATTTACTGAAATCAAATTTGACAATTTGTAAAATTAGTCCTAATAATCATAGACCATTCAAAACCATTTTAGTACAAAATAAAAATATAATCATTCTAATGAGCATATATTTCTTCGTTAAAAACTTAAAGGGGTTTTGAATTACGATTTTTGAATTAAAATCATCTACATGACATTTCCTATATAGCTGTCTAATTTTTTGAAATCATTGTTATATCTCTGTTGAAATAGATACTTTTGCATCTAAAAATGATTTTTACAAAAAAATATGAGCAAACTACGAGGCACCTGTAGTTCAAATTTGACCCGGTTTCATCTGAATCGGCACAAATTTGTCTTTTTCAAAAGAGGTGTATTTAAACCTATTGAGAGGTAGTAATTTTTTTATTTGATCATTAAATGTGGTATAATAGCTTAATAAATTTATTTGGTACAATTTTGCAACATATTTGTGGTAGATGCTTCACAAAAAAAAAACAATTTTAGCACTCTGAAAATGGAAAATGATATTTTTATTCAATGAAAAATAAAAATTTCTTCTTCAACATTGTTATTTGTTCCATTATGCATGCGTGTGTAGAATAGGGGCACATTTCAACAAACTATGCCATGAATGTGGCCATAACATCCGTCATTTGGCCTGAAACCCAAGAATCTTCGGAGGAGATAGCTCATTTCTATGAACACCTTTTTAACCCAGTTGTCGTATTCCAAGTTTATTATTTTTTTTGGATACTAGTACATATATAATGACACCACGCGAAGGTCTTGCATCGTTTCGAGTTTTTTTAAATTTTCTGGAATTTTCAAAGCCGGTTTCGGAAAACGGTCAAAACGGGGGACATGACCGTTCATACCTAGGTGTTGAATCTTGATGAACTCTTGGTGTATCTATGTTGGAATAGGTACTTTTCTACCTAAAAATTATTTTTGCAAAAAATCATGAGCAAACTACGAGGCACCTGTAGTTCAAATTTTGCCCGGTTTCAGCTGAATCTGCAGAAATTTGTCTTCTTCGAAAGAGGTGTATTTTGAGCTATTGAGAGGCAGTAAGTTTGTTATTTGTAGATAAAATATGACATAATATATTTAGAATTTTACTCTGTATATTTTTGCAGCATATTTCGTGTACGTGCTTCACAAAAAAACTCAGTTTTGACACTCCGGAGATGGAAAATGGTATTTTTATTCAACGAAAAATAAAACTTTCTTCGTGAACATTGTTAGTTGTACCAATATGCATATTTGTGTGGAATATGGTCACATTTCAACAAACTATGCCATGGATGTGGCCAAAACATCCGTCATTTGGCCCGAAACCCAAGAATGTTCGTACGAGATAGCTCATTTTTGTGAACACATTTTCCACCAAATTGTCTTATTCTAAGTTTAGTATTTTTGGTGGATACTAGTACATATATAACAACACCACGCGAAGGTCTTGCGTCTTTTCGAGTGTTTTTGAATTTTCTGGAGTTTTCAAAGCCTGTTTCGAAAAACGATCAAAACGGGGGACATGACCGTTAGTACCTAGGTGTTGAATCTTGATGAAATCTTGGTACATCTATATTGAAATAGGTACTTGTGTATCTAAAAATGATTTTTACAAAAAATCATGAGCAACATATGAGGCACCTGTAGTTCAAATTTGACCCGTTTCCAGCTGAATCGGTAGAAATTTGTCATTTTCAAAAGAGGTGTATTTAGAGCTATTGAGAGGTAGTAAGTTTGTTATTTGTAGATAAAATATGACATAATATATTTAGAATTTTTATTTGTACATTTTTATAACATATTTGTGGTAGGTACTTCACAAAAAACCCCTTTTTTTACACTCCGGGGATGGAAAATGATGTTTTTATTCAACGAAAAATAAAACTTTCTTCGTGAACATTGTTAGTTCTTCCATTATGCATGCTTTTGTGGAATATGGTCACATTTCAACAAACTATGCCATGGATGTGGCCAAAACATCCGTCATTTGGCCCGAAACCCAAGAATGTTCGTACGAGATAGCTCATTTTTGTGAACACATTTTCCACCAAATTGTCTTATTCTAAGTTTAGTATTTTTGGTGGATACTAGTACATATATAACAACACAACGCGAAGGTCTTGCGTCGTTTCGAGTGTTTTTGAATTTTCTGGAATTTTCAAAGCCGGTTTCGAAAAACGGTCAAAACGGGGGACATGATCGTTAGTACCTAGGTGTTGAATCTTGATGAAATATTGGTACATCTATATTGAAATAGGTACTTGTGTATCTAAAAATGATTTTTACAAAAAATCATGAGCAACATATGAGGCACCTGTAGTTCAAATTTGACCCGTTTCCAGCTGAATCGGTAGAAATTTGTCATTTTCAAAAGAGGTGTATTTAGAGCTATTGATAGGTAGTAAGTTTGTTATTTGTAGATAAAATATGACATAATATATTTAGAATTTTTATCTGTACATTTTTATAACATATTTGTGGTAGGTGCTTCACAAAAAACCCCTTTTTTTACACTCCGGGGATGGAAAATGATGTTTTTATTCAACGAAAAATAAAACTTTCTTCGTGAACATTGTTAGTTCTTCCATTATGCATGCTTGTGTGGAATATGGTCACATTTCAACAAACTATGCCATGGATGTGGCCAAAACATCCGTCATTTGGCCCGAAACCCAAGAATGTTCGTACGAGATAGCTCATTTTTGTGAACACATTTTCCACCAAATTGTCTTATTCTAAGTTTAGTATTTTTGGTGGATACTAGTACATATATAACAACACAACGCGAAGGTCTTGCGTCGTTTCGAGTGTTTTTGAATTTTCTGGAATTTTCAAAGCCGGTTTGGGAAAACGGTCAAAACGGGGGACATGACCGTTCGTACCTAGGTGTTGAATCTTGATGAAATCTTGCTACATCTCTGTTTAAATAGGTGGTTGTGTATCTAAAAATGATTTTTAAAAAAAATCATGAGCAACATATGAGGCACCTGTAGTTCAAATTTGGCCCGGTTTCAGCGGAATCGGCAGAAATTTGTCTTTTTCGAAAGAGGTGTATTTTGAGTTATTGAGAGGTAGTAAGTTTGTTATTTGTAGATAAAATATGACATAATATATTTAGAATTTTACTTTGTACAATTATGCAACATATTTTGTGTATGTGCTTCACAAAAAACCCTAGTTTTGACACTCCGGAGATAGAAAATGGTATTTTTATTAAACGAAAAATAAAACTTTCTTCGTGAACATTGTTAGTTGCACCAATATGCATCTTTGTGTGGAATATGGTCACATTTCAACAAACTATGCCATGGATGTGGCCAAAACATCCGTCATTTCGCCCGAAAGCCATGAATCTTCGTACGAGATAGCTCATTTCTGTGAACACATTTTCCACCAAATTATCGTATTCTAAGTTTATTATTTTTGGTGGATACTAGGACAACAACACCACGCGAAGATCTTGCATCGTTTCGAGTTTTTTTGAATTTTCTGGAATTTTCAAAGCTTGTTTCGGAAAACGGTCAGAACGGGGGACATGACCGTTCGTACCTAGGTGTTGAATATTGATGAACTCTTGGTGTATCTATGTTAAAATAGGTACTTGGCTACCTAAAAATGATTTTTTCAAAAAATAAAGAGAAAACTACGAGGCACCTGTAGTTCAAATTTGGCTCGGTTTCAGATGAATCGGTAGAAATTTGTCTTTTTCGAAAGAGGTGTATTTTGATATATTGAGAGGTAGTAAGTTTGTTATTTATAGATAAAATATGACATAATATATTTAGAATTTTACTTTGTACATTTTTGCAACATATTTTGTGTATGTGCTTCACAAAAAAACCCAGTTTTGACACTCTGGAGATGGAAAATGGTACTTTTATTGAACGAAAAATAAATCTTTCTTCGTGAACATTGCGAGTTGTACCAATATGCATCTTTGTGTGGAATATGGTCACATTTCAACAAACTATGCCATGGATATGGCCAAAACATCGGTCATTTCGCCCGAAAGCCACGAATCTTCGTACGAGATAGCCCATTTTTGTGAACACATTTTCCACCAAATTGTCTTATTCTAAGTTTATTATTTTTGGTGGATACTAGGACATATATAACAACACCACGCGAAGATCTTGCATCGTTTCGAGTTTTTTTGAATTTTCTGAAATTTTCAAAGCCGGTTTTGAAAAACCTGGAATTTTCATAGGTGGTAGCTCATTTATGTGAACAATTTTTCGCGATATTTGCCGTATTCCAAGGCACACAATAGTACACTACCGTTTCTGGTGTGGTCAGTCTCCTAAACATGCACAACTTTAGCCGTGAAATTAGGTAATATACTACGTAGTGCATAGAAACACAATATG
Organism: Alopecurus myosuroides; assembly: GCA_028641055.1. Lineage (NCBI taxonomy): Eukaryota > Viridiplantae > Streptophyta > Magnoliopsida > Poales > Poaceae > Alopecurus > Alopecurus myosuroides. The sequence goes on from CM054060.1 coordinate 39,063,203, forward strand.
TTTCCCGAGCATCTTACTCCGAGATAGCGTGCAAATTTATTACATTTTTGGGTTGATTTGTTTTAACTGAACATTAGAATATATCGCACGGGATTTCATTTCTTGGGTTTATTCATGTGCACAGTTACTTACATTTCTTTTTCTTACTCATTATTATTACCAAAAGAAAAAATTTCCCTCCTAAAGTCCTAATTTTCCCCCTCACTCCCGAATTTTTTCGTCACGGCGCGCGCGGCCACCCAAAAGGCCCCAACCTGTACTTCCTCGGCCGCCATCCCCTCCCCCAGACCCATTCACCCCGCCCACTGCCAAAGTCCCAAACCCTAGATCCATTCCCTCCCGGCCTCCCCTCTCTTCTCCACGAGCCCCCACCATTCCCTTCTTGCGCCGCCGTCCCCGCACCGAACACATCGCCGCTCGCACACACTCGCTCGCAGACGCCCCGACCCAGGTCCCCTCGTATCCCACCTCTCGCCCCCGTTCTCCCGCACCCGTTGCAGATGGAAGATGAGCCGGTGGCATCCGTGCTATTTGGCGTCGGATCTCCCCAACATGAGAAGGGAGCAGTCTGGAGGGATTCGCCCGACAGTACCAGATCCGCCACCAGGAGACCTCCATCGCTCGCCCCCATCGAGTCCAACTCTCCCCTGCGCCTGCCATCTACCTCCATGAGTTCTGACATTTTTTTTTGTGTGTGTGTGTTGCTTGCGCGCAGACAAAGGGCACGGTGAGCCTCGGCATGCGGCGGAACAGGTCGAGCAGCAAACGTCGCGCCAACTTTCACCGATCCCTACCTTCTCCTCCGCCGCGGATCCATGTCGGTAAGTTCCTCCATCTCCCCGTCCTGTTTTTCCAGCGATTTTCGGGCGTGTTTCCTGCCTAGATCGAGCCCGTGCGAGCTGAAAATCAATCAGTTTGCTAACTAGGATCGAAATTCCAATCACCAGCTTTGCTATTGGACGTAATTTCATTTCCAACTCAGTTTTGGTATTTCCACATCATTTCAATACCATGCTTGAATACCTACATCTAAATAGAGCCTTAGTTTCAACTTGTATTGCCGGGTTTGTTCGGATATGAGTAGCTGGTGTATAGATCTCAAACAGGCCTTGTGTCTGTACTTGCGAAATTGTTGAAAAACTATTGCTGTTGTATTTCAGTTGCTTATTCTTATTCTTGAGGATTTATGTAGGAGGAATTGGGATTAATTATGTCTAAATAATAGTTTAGTCTTGGCTATATTAGCATTGGACAGCAGACATGGCAACATGATATTTACTTCGCTGTAGTGTCCTGACACTGACAGATCAGTTGCATATGGTCTATGAACAAAATCAGACATATTGGTACGGTATAAATGAAGACTGTAATCTAGAAGATTCAGGTTTCAGAGTGTTGGATATACCTTGGAACATGGACCGGTAGCTCAGGATTTGTCGGTCCAGTTGAATGTTTGCTTGCAAGGGATAAGCCTATTTGTTTCTCTTTAGTATCAAGAAACTTGTGAGAATTTAGATCATATGGTAATATCTACTGCTACTCTTGAAGGTGAGTTACAGATTTTGTGTTTTGATCAATACTTTGGAAGTAACAGGCTACTCGTTAAGGTCAAATTGTTTGCTACTCAAGAAAGATTAAACTAACTAAGTCTTGAGTTTTTATCCGCCTGGTTGCAGATTGAGTTTGATGTTCTAACACAATTGCAACTATTTTGGGGATTTAATGGATTAAATCCTTTGCAAACTCCCATGTATTTTCTAGAGTTTCTTCTTTGCTTCTGGTTAAATACATGAGTTGCTAGGGTATAGTTCAGATGGCATCCGAATCAAACGGAAATGCCAATAATAATAATGCTCTGTCTCAGTTTTTCGCTGCAACAGTATTATTCTTGTGTCTATTTAGTAGTTTAGTACTAGTTACGGCTGGGTGCACATAGGGGCTCTTGCCAGCGTCCACGGTGAGCGCATGAGTCTCCCTGGTGCTTGGAACGAGAGTGCAGAGGCTGGAGAGCACCTGTTCCCCAACCTAGCCTACTTTGTTTCAAATTTAAGAAACGAGAGTGGTCAAGCTCTCTGTTGTATTTTGTCAAGTTGATTTTTATCCAATTCTTAGTTATTATTTTTGTTGTTATTTGCAAGGTTATTTGAGAAGTGGAGATGGGCAGGAGGGGTGCTTGGCTTTGGCAGCAGCAGCAAGGAGGGAAGAGAGCCGGCTTGGCTTTGGCAGCAGCATCACCAACCATGGCGACCAAGGTACTGGACACAGATGAAGGCATGTAAGAAGCGGTTCCAGGGTGCGCAGGTGGTGCAGCACAGGATGTGAATCACCCTCTTTTTCCTGACCCAACTATGTATGAACTAAGCCAACCAATCAAAATGATTCATGCCATTGAAAGCTTATTTTGAATTATAATCTGATAGTAAGGAAAAACTGGTCTGCCTTTGAGTGTATCTGGTATCAGGCTAATGTTGTGTCTGTACTCTTAATAGGCATTTGATGAAGCTATTGTTGAGCTGGAGTCCCTTGGCGAGGAGTCTTCTCCATGACAACTTGACTCTCTGGATATCTGATAACGTGGTATTCGACATTCTGTGTTCTGTCCCTCATGCGTAGTGTACAAAGCCATAAACCATTTAAATTGCACCTATGTCCTGAGCTTCAAATAAATTCTCAAGCAAGCCTGCAAACTTGTAGGTCCTGTTTTTAAATAAATGACTCTCAAAATTTACTTGCACTGCAAAATTTAGTCCCAGATACTTTATTTCATAGGGACCATTTTAATGTTTGCTTGCACAGTAAAACATCAGTTTTTATTGTCAAGATCCTTATGTTATAACTCAAATAGAACCTGAAGTCGTGTCTTGTCCCTAATGTGTAGCCAACTTTTCATTTTTATTGGCAAGCATGGTAATGTTATATCTGATTGATCTTGATTAGTGCACTTAGTTGAGATCTGAGTAGTTTGTTTGTGTTGTGGTGTAGGCCTAGCTGCAGAAAATCAAGCAAAGTAGTTGCCCTTCCTCGTTGGCAACATAGTTGAGGTTTGTGCCTTGCTGGACCTGTACCTGTTTTTGATGTGTGCCAAATACTCTTTGAGAAATATATGGTGCATGCCTGTTGTAATGACGGACAGATGAAAGAAAAGATATATGAAATAAATATTTCCTACTCTAGTGCTTATCAATCATCAAGATATAAATCCTATACGAGCAATGCATGCACAAGTTTTATGGCATGTGATGTCCAAGCTATGGTCCAATATCTATGTATAAATACTCAGTTTTCTTTGATTTGTATTAGCATGTTTTTCTACCCATTTTCCTGTGCCACATTTAAGATCCTTTTTTCTCAGTTGTTTCCAGGCAGGGTGTAGGTATCATCCTTCCACTTCCAATTCGAATGTTGGAACAGAAGACAATAGACTTGCCGGTAAAACTAGTGGCGTTGAGGTGGTACCATTGTTTGGTAGGTGTTGTCATCTATGAACTTGTCATAGGAAGTAGTAAGTGTGTCGGCTGTGTGTTCCTGGCTATTTATGTAACGCCAAATGCGAAACTGATGTTCCTGTCTATGTGCTAGTGGCTTGTATCTGGAATTTTGCTGATAAGTTCTGAATGTTGTAATTCAAGTTCTTTTGTAGTTTGCTGGTTATTCAAACTTATGTCTATATTTGGTTTTTATTCTGTACCTGATGAGGCCATGGCCTAGTACGTAATAATTGCAATCATGGCCCCCAAAGTGGCATACTGGACAAAAAAAACTAAGCGTTCCAAAAAGGCCACGTTCCAAATTATATTAGGTCTGCTAGCAAATGTAAATGGACCATAAAAAGGCCAAGCCCAAAATTGAAAAAGACTCGAAAAAGGCTAAGCCCAAACGGAAAATGGACTGGGACAAACCAAGGCAAAAAGGCCAGAATTATTGGGCTAGGCCCATAAAGATCACCAAATGGACTGGGCTGTTTTTGATCAACAACGATTTCATTTCGTCGTAAATATTGCCACGTAGGATTGGCCACGTCGGAGCCGATGTGGCATGGCCAGAGTGCCCACGACGATTTTGGATCGTCATAATTTCATGACGGTATAAAATCGTCGTAGATGTCCATGACGATTTCTAAAAAATCGTCGTTATAGACCATTACTGACGCTCGGTTTTCAACGATTTGTTTTTCGTCATGAGATCGTCATGGACGACATATAGTGACGATTTAGTGACGAAAATTGAGCGTCATGTATCAGCATATTTCTTGTAGTGTACCTTCAAGAAAAACATGACGAATTCTCGGATGCGAGCAAGCTGCCAGAGGCCTTCGTGGAGGTTATCGATCAACGTGAAAGCTGGCTTAAATCTGCTGCCCGCGGTGGAGTGCGTATGGCCTTAGGGCTCTTGAAAATCCACTAACCCACCGTCAAGTCCTGGCGCCTTGCCACCAGCATTCCTGAAGGATACAGTGAAGCGCAAAGGGCGGAATTTTTTTGACTCCATCAAAGGGCACGCCTCCAAGATAGCTCGAATGGTTTCTACCGTCACATTCTACCCGGAATAAGAAATCCCTTCTACTCCGGAGAATCTGAGCGACAGTGATGGTGACGACGATGATGAAGACTTTGTCGACACCGCCTAAGTCCAAGCCCTGCAATGCTAGAAGCGAATAGAATGCATTACTTTCTTCTTATGATGTAATATTCATATGTAATGCATTCTTTATTTTGTATGAATAAAACTATCCTTTTGCAGTTATAACCAACTTTTCAAGTTTAAATTTTTTTACTCCCTTTCTTCTAAGTTCTCTGTTTTTATGCTTTGACTTTTTTTAGTGTTTAAGTGATTCCAAAAGTATGAAATCTTCACGCCAAGTGACAGAGTTAAGTAACCAATCGGTCAAAACTCGGAATCATGGATTATACTTTGGCACTTTACTTAATAGATCTAGTGACCTAGAAAAACAAACGATCAGATGATACTTAGCAAAGTTAGGAGTGTAAAAATATGAAGTCCACACACGCAGACACAATCTGGTGTTCTGTAGCCTTCTTAGGCCAAAAGCATTCAGGTTCTTAACTCCAAGCACACAGGAAAAATTCGGGTTAACATTGAAGAAAATTGAAAGATCATTGGAAATAGAAAAGGTGGAACATGCTTTTAATAGTAAAAACATAAAACAAAAATTCATGCTTTTCTGATAGACTTTATTTCATGATCCCAATAATGTTTACATAGAACAGAACTAGGTATAGAAATGACGTAACTGCTGGATGCTCAAGTGCCTATTTGTCTCTCTGATACGTCATAAACATATCCTTAATTTCTGATGTTCCATGTTGTTTTCATGTTGTTTCCTACATGTTTTCTATACACTTTATGTCATTTTTATCGCTTTTCCGGACTAACCTATTGACAAGATGCCACAGAGTCAGTTCCTGTTTTCTACAGTTTTTGGTTTCAGAAAAGTTGTTCTAGAATTATTATCGGAATTGGAAAATTTGAACCCCGGAAGTCTTCGAATTCTCGAAGGTTCCACGGAGTCCCGGAGAGGCCCGGAGGGGGGCCACACCATAGGGCGGCGCGCCCCCTGGCCGCGCCTGGGGGTGGTGTGGGCCCCTCGGGTGTCCACCGCCATCGCCCTTTTGCCTATTTATACCCCCCGATACGTCAAACCTAAGTATATACCACTTCGTACCGAGAAACACCCGAGGCCGCCGTCATCGTCATCCCGAGATCGGGAGGGTTCTTGAGCTCTCCCCGGCCCCCTGCCCGGAGGGAAATTCATCACCAGAGGGGTCTACACCACCATGCCCTCCTACGAAGTGATGCGTGAGTAGTTCATCCCTGGACTACGGGTCCATAGCAGTAGCTAAATGGTTGTCTTCTCCACTTTGTACCTCATGTTTAGATCTCGTGAGCTTCCCTACATGATCGAGATCATCTTTATGTAATGATACATGTTGTGTTTGGTGGGATCTGATGAATGTTGAATGATATGTCTTCCGATTATCAATATATCATGTTATCTTCATGCATATGTTATTTATGATCTTGCATGTTCTCTGTTATTAGTAGATGCTCTGGCCAAGTAGATGCTAGTAACTCCAAGAAGGAGTATTTATGCTCGATTGTGGGTTCATGCCTCCTTTGCATCCGTGCTCGAGTGACAGAAACATGACGGATGGAGAATGTGTTGTTGCCATTAGGGAGAAAACAACGGTGTTTACTTAGTTTACATTGTTTAAATTACACACTTTGCTTACTGCGATAATCTGTTGCTTGCAACTTAATACCCAACGTTTGTTCGGATGATATTCGGAGGGTGGATTATTATTCATAGATGTGGTTGGATGACTGTCTATGTATTTTGTTGTAATGCCTGCATGAATCACATAGTAATATTTATGTCTTGCATATGCACTACGGTGTACCCTTCATTTCTATCAATTGCCCAGCTGTAATTTGTTCACCACACATGTTATTTATCTTTCACGGAGAGACACCACTAGTGAACTGTGGACCCCGGTCCATTTTCTCATACTGATAATACACACACTGTTTCCACTGCTTTTCACACTGCTTCCACTGTTCATACTCCTGCTACAGTTTTCATATTATTTTCCACACCATACGTTTAACCTCTTTCTGTTCAGCAAAACCGGTGAGATTGACAACCTCACTGCTTCGTTGGGGCAAAGTGATTTGATTGTGTTGTGTAGGTTCCACGTTGCCGCTGAACCGGTAGTGCGCTCTGCCATCTCAGCTGCATCAACCTTCTGAAGTTACTCCTTTCTCCTATTGGTCGATTCAACCTTGGTTTGTTTCTGAGTGAAACTTGCTACTGTGCTCTTCATACCTTCCTCTTGGGGTCTCCCAACGAACGTGTGTTACAAGCGCATCAAGCTAATTTCTGGCGCCGTTGCCGGTCACGCTAGGCATAAAACACGAAACCCGAAGTCTGAACCCAAAAATCTCGAACCCGAACCCGAATAGCCCGAACCCAAAAAACCCGAGCACCTATCCGGGTGTCAATTCTAAAAACCCGAATTTTACATGGGAAATTCGGGTTTACACTTCTATAACCCTAACAGCCGGAATAACCCGAAGTAGATAAGTAATTTTAGCCCAATACAATGAATTAAACTTCCGCATAGCCCAATAACGTGAATTAAACTATGACACAGCCCAAGAACGCATCATTGACCATAAGCCTTAAAGCCTCAATCTCTCAACTTTACGCACACGAACAGGCCACGACGGACCGAGACCCTGACTTGGCCACCGCCTGCATGCGGTGGCCTTCCACACACCCCGCACCCTCCCTAGCCTGAGATGACAAGGTGTTGCATCGTGCCTGCCGCCTCCCGCCGCTTTACCTCGATGACGTGTTGTGGTGATATACAGCGCCCGCCGCCTACCTTGACGGCATGCTGGGGTACAACGCAACGCCCGTCGCCTATCTTGACGATATACTGTGGTACAGCGCAACGCTCGCCGCCTCCCTAGAGTGAATGACATGTTATGATGCAGAGCGCTTCGGTGGGAGCCCTATACTGCGTGTACGGGTGCAGCGCCGCGCCGATCGATCTGCCTAAGTCCTCCTCTAGTAGTTACGGCTCTGATGCATTGAGGAATCTCTTTAAGTGATGCTCCTATTTGGGTAAATCGGGAAAACCCGAACCGAATTATCGGATTCTTATTATTTTGGCTAAATTTCGGGTATCATTTTTCAGAACCCGAATTTTCAAAAACCCGAATAACCCGACCCGAAATTTTCGGGTAACCCGAACGCCCGGCCTGTGTTGCCGGGGAGGAAGAGAATTTGTGCAAGGGGAGTCTCTCACCTCCAATCTCTTTACTTTGTTTTTTTTGCTTAGTTTATTTTATTTTGTCTTGTTTGCTTCTCTTTATCAAAAAGACAAAAAAAAATTAGTTCTTATTCTAGTTGTAGTTTTTATCCTGTTTTTAGTCTTATTAAAATGAGTACCCCTGAGAACACTAAGTTGTGTGACTTTACTAGCACCAACAACAATGATTTCATTAGCACACCTATTGCTCCACCTGCTCCTACTGCTGATTTTTATGAGATTAAGCCTGCACTATTAAATCTTGTTATGAGAGGGCAATTTTTTGGTGTTAGTAATGATGATGCTGCTGCCCATCTTAATAATTTTGTTGAACTATGTGATATGCAAAAATATAAAGATGTAGATGGAGATACTGTTAAAATGAAATTGTTTCCTTTCTCTTTGAGACGAAGAGCTAAAGAATGATTGCTATCTTTGCCTAGAAATAGTATTGATTCTTGGACTAAGTGTAAAGATGTTTCCATTCGAAAATATTATCCTCCTGCTAAGATTATATCTTTAAGAAGTAGCATCATGAATTTTAAGCAACTTGATAATGAGCATGTTGCTAAAGCTTGGGAAAAAAATATAATCTTTCGGAATGAATTGTCCGACTCATGGACTGACTACTTGGATGATCATCCAAACTTTTTATGCAGGACTGGATTTTTCTTCAAGAAAACTTATGGATTCAGCTACTGGAGGAACCTTTATGTCCATGACCATGGGGGAAGCAACAAAGCTTCTTGATAATATGATGGTAAATTATTCTGAATGGCACACTGAGAGAGCTATAACTGGTAAGAAGGTAAATTCTGTTGAAGAAACCTCATCTTTGAGTGATAGAATTGATTCTATTATGTCTATGCTTGTTAATGGCCATGCTCCTATTGATCCAAATAATGTTCCTTTAGCCTCTTTGGTTGCTCAAGAAGAGCATGTTGATGTGAACTTCATTAAAACTAATAATTTCAACACCAATGCTTATAGGAATAATTTTGGTAGCAACAATTATAGGCTGTATTCTTCCAATAATAATAATGCTTATGGTAATTATTATGGTAATTCTTATGGTAATTCCTATAACAATAATAAAAGTGTACCCTCTGATCTTGAGAACATGCTTAAGAATTTTATTAGTACACAAACTGCTTTCAATAAATCTGTTGAGGAAAATTTTGGCAAAATTGATGTTCTTGCTTCTAAAGTTGATAGCCTTACTCTTGATGTTGATTTTATGAAACTAAAGGTATGCCTCATGATGTTAAAGAAAGCAAAACTTTGAATGCAATCCAAATTCGAATTGATGATACTGTTAGGATGTTAGCTGAATTGCATGCTAGATGGGAAAGAGAAGATGAAATAGCTAGAAAGAATAATATAGCTAATGTTTGCACCATTACCACCACTAGTAAAACTGAAGCCTCTCATGATAGTAAACCTTCTAATATCAATGGTAAAGTAACTGGTGTTGGAAATACCCTCACTTCTGCTATTAAAAATGCAAAACTGCCTGAAACTGCTAAAAATGTTCCTCATAAAAGTGCCAAAGTGTTTAGAAACATGGGAGACAATGGTGCGATTATGTTTGATAAAAATGATCTTTATTTTGATGATTGCAACATAACTGAATTGATTAAGTTCTTACAAAATCTTGCTAGTTTTCCTAATGCTAGTACTATGAATATGCCTTTCACAAAACATAATACAAATGCTCTCATGCAAATTAGAGAGGATGAATTAAGATGTGAAGCCTCTATCCCTAGGAAGCTAGATGATGGTTGGGAACCCATTATTAAAATAAAAGTGAATGATTTTGATTGCAATTTTCTATGTGATCTTGGTGCTAGTATCTCTGTTATGCCCAAGAAACTCTATGATATTCGACCACCATTGGAACCCTGTTATTTGGATGTTCGTCTTATTGATAATGTTAGAAAGAAACCATGTTCTTATCATTTTAAAAATAATCTTGTCCCCATTGATTTTGTTGTATTGAATATTGAATGCAATTTTTCTTGTCCAATTGTTTTGGGAAGACCTTTTCTTAGAACTGTTGGTGCTGTTATTGATATGAAGGAGGGGAACATTAAATTTTGATTCCCACTCAAGAAAGGTATGGAACACTTTCCTAGAAAGAGAATTCATTTTCCTTTTGATTCTATTATTCAAAAAAATTACAATTTGGATGCTTCTTCACTTGAAAACACTTGATTCCAGCTTTCTGGGTCTAGCTAAAAGGCGTTACAGAAAAACACTTCTTGGGAGATAAACCATGGTTTTATTTTTGTTTGTTTTTATCTGTTTTCTTTGAGTCAAGGGGTTGTATACTTATGTATAAACTCCTTTGTATATTTATTTTCATGTTTTAGTTGTGCCAAGTAAAGTTTCTGACGAGAGTTGGAGTTGGTTTTGGATTTCTGCGTAGGAAACAGATTTTTGCTGTCCACCGTAAAAAAATCGTATAATTCACAGGAAAATCAGAATGACCTGAAATTTTTTGTGCTTATTTCTCAGCTAATTCCATAATTTTTTCGTTCTTTAAGTTTTTCAATCTCAACGTAAGTCCCCGACAAAATTCTCCTTTACAGACTATTCTGGTTTTGACAGATTCTGTCATTTTTCTTGCATTTGCTCTTTTACGATGTTAAGTGGATTTCTTTGCTTCATTAAACATCAGTGGCTGTAGCTAATGTTTAAAAGTATCAATATCACTTGTTCCCATAAAGAACCCATGGATTTTTTATTGTTTCACTAACCCTCTAATGCGAATTACTCTTTGAGAGTGGTGTGAAGGAAGTTTTCAAGGGTCAAGAGAAGAGGGTGATATATGTGATCAAGAAGAGTGCAAGGTAAAAGCTTGGGGATAACCCCATGGTTCATCCCAGCAAATTCTAAGAAGACTCGCGCATCTAATCTTTGGGATGCCCAAGGCATCCGCTTCTTCATCAACAATCTATTAGGTCACTTCTAGTGAAACTATATTTTTATTCAGTCACATCATATGAAGTTTACTTGGAGCGTCTGTTTGTTGTTATTTTGTTTCCCTTGCTTCAATAATGTAGTTGGACCCTAGCATTCCTTGTTTGGGAGAGAGACGCGCTCCGCTTTTTCATTTGAATAATTCGATGCTCGTATTCTTAGTTTTTCTTCTAGCTGCTGCAAAAATTCATGTTTAGCTCTTGTTTACTTCGCATCTCTTATTCAGAGCTGTTAGTTTTAGTAGTGTTGTGTGAGTACTCTATTGTTTACTTGATGTATCATTTAGAGAGTTTTTGTTAAAACATATTTTGTATGGTGCTTGCTGGGAAAAGAAATTGCTGCTTGAAGTAGAATTTATAACAGTGTGATGACCCACAAGTATAGGGGATCGCAACAGTCTTCGAGGGAAGTAAAACCCAAATTTATTGATTCGACACAAGGGGAGCCAAAGAATATTTATTATCCTTAACAATTGAGTTGTCAATTCAGCTGCACCTGAAAGTAGGCTTGCTCGCAACAATTTATCAGTGGTAACAGTTTTATAGCAACAGTATAAATAAAATAACAACAATAGTAAAATAGTAACAACAGTAGCAATCGTGGAAAACATCAGGATGGGAAGTATCGTAGGCATAGAGGGAATGGATGGACGGGCGTTGCATGGATAACATAGGTCATGTAATAATCTAAACATGGGCATTGCGGATAATAATAATAAAGCATCCAACTTCTAGGCAAATAATACGTCTCCAACGTATCTATAATTTCTGATGTTCCATGTTGATATCATGCCAATTAGTACATGTTTTCTCCCTTCTTTATGTCATTTTTATCGATTTTCTAGGACTAACCTATTAACAAGATGCCAAGTGCCAGTTCCCTGTTTTCTGTTGTTTTTAGTTTCAGAAAATTTGTTCTGGAAATATTCTCGGAATTGGACGATTCGAAAACCAGAAGTCTTAGAAGTCCCGGAAGCACCCAGAAGTCTCGAAGAGGCCCGGAGGGGGGCCACAGGGTGGCCACACCATGGGGTGGAGCGGGTCCTCCCGGCCGAGCCACCTAGGGGTGTGGGCCCCCTGGCCACCCCCGGCATCGCCCTTTCTCCCATATATACTCCCCGAGGCATAAACCCTAAAACAATCGACTTTTTCCACAAAATACATCCGTAGCTCCGCCGCCAAGATTCAGGGGACAGATCTCTGTTCTGGCACCCTGCCGAGAAGGGGAAGTGCCCCCGGAACCATCTTCATCGACTCCACCGCCATCTCCATCGCCGTTGCTGTCTCCTATGATGAGGAGGGAGTAGTTCTCCCCAGAGGCTGAGGGCTCTACCGGTAGCTATGTGGTTCATCTCTCTCTCGCATGGTGTGATCTATACGTGATCGTGAGCTTTGTAATCTAGTTGAATAAGTAGATGTTACTCTTCATCTTGTGCTACTCAAGTGTTTTATTAATATTAACTTTGGAGTCACTTTGATCACGGTGTGAAGGTGACAGTGTGCACGTCGTGTGTGTCTCCTCTATGAATTGTGGAGTTTGCTTAGTACCTTCTAGGGCGCTCATAGTGACAGTGTGGGGTTAACTAGACATGGGAATACAAACTTGAGGAGTGTTGTTACAGCCCTACACAATGATTAGTGTTTGTTATCCAACCGAAGAGGGTTAAGAGTAGCATAGTGAAGAGAAGATATTTAGTTATTCAATTATGTGATCATTGTTGAGAGTGTCCACTAGTGAAAGTAGCATCCCTAGGCCTTATTTCCAAGCATTGAAACACCATTTTCCGCCTGTTTTGCTACATGTTTGCTTGATGCCATATTTATTTCAGATTGCCATTATTACTTATAACCATCCATATTACTCGCATTTCACTATCTCTTCGCCGAACTAGTGCACCTATATACCTGGCAAGTATATTGGGTGTATTGGGGACACAAGAGACTTCTTGTATCTTAATTGCAGGGTTGCTTGAGAGGGATATCTTTGATCTCTACCTCCCTGAGTTCGATAAACCTTGGGTGATCCACTTAAGGGAAACTTGCTGCTATTCTACAAACCTCTGCACTTGGAGGCCCAACACTGTCTACAAGAATAGAAGCGTGCGTAGACATCAAGATCTTTTCTGGTGCCGTTGTCGGGGAGGTAAGGTAAAAGGTTCTCACATCCTCGGGTGTGAGTGCTCGAAGTTATTTCCTTTAGATTCTGCAATTATATCTTTTTGTTTCTTGTTTTCACTAGTTAGGCTTATTTTTAATTGTTGCTTGTTTTTATTTTTATTAGTTAGTCTTAATGGAAAAAAAATATGAGAGAGCTTTATAATATTTATCTTGAGTTAGTACATGAAGTGTTTGAAGAGAAAATTAAAAAACCTATGGAGCTTTATTTGCATGCTAATAGCAATGTTATTAGTCTGAATTCTTTGAACACCATTATTGCTAATGCTATTGAAAATTCTAAGCTTGGGTAAGCTAGTTTTGATGAATATGATATTTTTAGTCCCCCAAGTTTTGAGGAGGAAATTTTCTTTGATGATACCTTGCCTCCAATATATGATGATTATAATGATTGTGGTATTCTAGTTCCACCTGTTTACAATGATGAATATGATATTTTCAGTCCACCTACTATTGAGGAAAAAATTAATTATGATTACAATATGCCTCCTATATTTAATGATTATGGTGATGAGAATAATAATGATAGCTATTTTGTTGAATTTGCTCCCACTATTATTAATAAGAATGACTATGCTTATGTGGAGAGTATTAATTATTTTATGCATGTGGCTCATGATAAGAATGTTTTATGTGATAGTTATATTGTTAATTTTATTCATGATGCTACTGAAAGTTATTATGGGAGAGGGAAACATGGTTTTATGCATCTCAACAATATTAAGTTCCCCTCTTTATGGTTAAAATTATGAAGTTGCACTTGTTTTGCTTTGCTATGCTCGTTGCTTTGTGCTTCCATGACTTGTTTTTCTACAAGATTATTTTTCATAGGAAGTGGGTTAGACTTCAATTTGTTTTATGTTTGCATATTGATGCTCTCTTTTGCTTCAATTAATATTTCTTATGTGAGCATCTTCTCAAATTATCATGCCTAGCTAAAAGGTTTTAAAGAAAAGCACTTCTTGGGAGATAACCCATGTTTTTTTTTCTTTGTTTTTCTCTGTTTTCTTTGAGTAAATGGGTTTTATACTTCTGTAGAAACTCCTTTGTATCTTTCTTTTCATGTTTTCGTAGTGCCAAGTAAAGTTTCTGACGAAAGTTGGAGTTGCTTTTCGGATTTCTGCGCATAAAACAGATTTCTGCTGTCCACCGTAAAACATCGTATAAAATCCTGGAAGATCATAATGATCTGAAAACTTTTGTGCTTATTACTCAGATAATTCCGCAACTTTTCTTAGTTTACCACTTTTTGATTTGAGCAACAGAATATTTTCGAAAAAAAAATCATCTTTACCTACTGTCCTGTTTTGACAGATTTCTGCCAATAATTGCATTTGCATCTTAATCTCTTTCTTTTGGTGTTCTTTTGAGAAAAAGAGTTTTAAAAGAAGTTGTGACAGTAGCTAATGTGTTTATTAGTGTTAGTCTTGTGTTTAAACAGAACCATGTGAATTTATTATTTCGATTGCACTAACGTTGCTAATGAAGATTGTGAGAAGTTTGGTGTGAAGGAAGTTTTCAAGGGTCAAGAGAAGAGGATGATATGATGTAATCAAGAATAGTGAAGAGCCTAATCTTGGGGATGCCCCAGTGGTACATTCCAGCAAATTCCAAGAAGACTCAAGCTTCTAAGCTTGGGGATGCCCAAGGCATCCCCTTCTTCATCAACAAATTATCAGGTCACTTCTAGTGAAACTATATTCTTATTCAGTCACATCTTATGTGTTTATTTGGAGCGTCTTTTATTTTTGTTTTCAGTTTGTTTGGTTTTCTTTGCTGTAATAAATGGTTAGATCTTATCATACTTGTGTGGAGAGAGACCCGCTCCGTTTTCATTGCTTAGAACACTCTAGTTTTCATTCTTATTGTTTTGTGAGTGTTCACTTTTGCTAGTACCTGCGTTTAGCCTTTGTTTTCGTGCATCTCTTATTAGAGATGTTAGTTTTAGTAGTGTTATGTGAGTAATCTCATGTTTGCTTGCTGTAGCATTTGTAGAGTTTTTGTTAAAGCATGTTTTGTATGGTGCTTGGTTGGGAATAGAAATGCTTATGTGATAGTTGGTATAGTGGAAAAATTTGCATGGTCTTGTAGATCACTAAACTGCTTCACTTGAATCATTGTTGTTGTTTTGTGATATTAATTTGCTTAATGGATAAACGGGAAGGACTAGTAAGTAGAAAATTTTAATGGTTGGTCTAAGAAACTTGAAACTGTGCCACGCTTAAATTACCAGCAGATAGAAACAATGGTATATGATTGCTACGAGTGATACATTTATGATCGGCCTTTTGTTACGCGCTACGGTCGGGGTAGCTAACAGTGACTTGTCACTACCACGGACCCTCTTGGAGTGATTTGCACTTTGCATTGTAAGATGATTTTCTTGCTGCAATCTTTTAACTTGTGAGTGTATGTTGCGGTTCCTGGCACTTCCACCATCCATATTTGCTAGTCTCTTCGGTATAGTGCATTGATCTTTCTCATGAAGTATATCAATCTTCAGGATTGCAATGCTCATAATAGGGTATGATAAAGTGCACTCTCTTGCCCTTAATAATGGAGCAAAACATAAATGCTAGGGCCCTCTGAATTTCAAATCAAGACTAGAAATAAAGATATCAAAGATACAAGCATCAAGGTTATACCACAATCAACCGTGCTTTGAGACAAGCACATTACACTAAGAATGAGAGCCATGCTCTCAAGAAGGTGCATAAAGCGAGAAGGTGAAGACTCAACATAAAAATAAAAGAAAGGCCCTTCGTAGAGGGAAGCGAGGATTAACTCATGTGCTAGAGCTTTTTATTTTATTAAACAGAGGTATTGAAAATATTTTTAAGAGAGGTGTATGCTTATGTCAACGAATGGTAAACATACAATACAGTACGTCACAAGCCAACTAGACTTCACAAGAGCGGCTCCCATAGAAGGATACATCTGGGTAGAAGTTCATCCCTCTTTCTCTTTTGTTTACACAGTTATTCTTTGACTGATAAATCAGAGGCAAAAATAGTGAAGAGAATTTGTTGTATTAATTTGGGGCTGTGCACCCCGCTGTCGGCTCTTCTGTCATTTGGATAAGCGGATGAAGCCACTAGTCCAGGGTGTGAAATCCAATCAACAAGAGAGATAAAGATTCTCTATTTACGTCCTCATGAGCAAAAACAGGGGCACAAAACAGGAATAATTTTTTGAAGGTTTTAATGGTAGCACACATGAAATTTACTTGGAGTGGCGGTTAAATAGCACATTTATAGGTAGGTATGGTGGGCACATTATGCAAACTTTGGTTTTGGGGATTTGGATGCACGAGTAGAGCTCATACTCAGTATAGGTGAAGGCTAGCAATAGACGGGGAGCGACAATCAAGAGAGCAGCAACTGTCATAATCATATTTGCGACAAAACAAAATTAACAGGGGCATAAAAATGATACAAATACTTTGAGGCAAAATAAATCATCGAGGCTTAATTGACGTTTTTTTCAGTCATAGCATGAGTGAGCATGTGCCAAGTCGATTCAAGCGAAACAATCAGAGGGAGATACCACAATGTCATACCCTTCCATGAATAAAACAATGCAAGCAAACATTCATACGACATGCTATCTTACATTAATAAGTTGAAACTAAACACGTGAGAGCACGAACTACTAAGAATCAATTAAATAACATACATCTTACACGAACGAACTAAGCATGTCACATGGATGAGTATATGTACAAAAATAAAACAAATAGAGTTCATACCAGCCTCTCACCACAACTTGGACCGTCGTAAATCATCATTACTGCTCTTCACTTGTGTGGATCGAATAATATAGACTGATAATCAAACTCCAATGGAGACACGGAAGTCCGGTGAACTCTGCAACAAACTTTACAAAACAAAAGAAGAAGAACAAATATTTTTGGGTTTTCGAATTAAAACAAGAACAGAAAGAAACAAGCAAACCAAGCAAAATATTTTTGGATTTTTTGAATACTAAACCGAAACCAGAAAAGAAAGCAAACCAACAAAACAAACTAAAGAAGCAAACAAAGAGAAACAACAGAAATATTTTTGGTCTTTTTGTGTTTTGGAAAGCAAGAACAAAACAATAAAACAAAGATAAACAAAAGAAGCGAAAGAAAACGAAAACAAACTAAAGAAACGAAAACATGGATATACAAAGAACCGACTGAACATGATATATAAATGAGTGTGATGTCGGTATACCTCCCCCAAGCGTAGCATTTTCGACTAAGTGGAGGTCAATCATGGTGCGGGAAGTATCCCCACTGTGGTGGGTCGTCCCTCGCATGGTCGTACTCGGGCGCCCAAGAAGAAGATGAAGCGACAGGCGCATAGTCATATCCAGAGTGCTGGTACGGGATCCCCACGGTGTCGTAGGGCTGAAAAAAATCACTATCGTCCCCCTCTCCGGCATCCTCCCCATGCTGGGGATGGTGCTCAATGTATGCGTCCAGCTCACTCTCAGAAAGCATCCATCCTTTCCTGTCATTAAGATTAAACAAAAGAGGTGCAGGCAAAAGTACTTCTCTAACAGTTTTAGTCACTCTCCATCCGGATTGTTTGGAGAAAGTTATTCGAAAAGATAAATTGTTAAGGTGAGAATGGGTAGAAAGAAACTTATGTTGAATCATGGAAACAAGGTCAAGCCTCTCTAAAGGAAACTGCGGGTCTAGAGGGTGTGGCTCCAAACCATGCAAAGCTAGCAAGCGTGAGGCAATAAGACCTTCACAAATTCCGCCCTTCTCACGGTTAAGCGCGAGACGGTAAGCAATTAAAGCACCAAAGTTATAAGACCTATCACGTCTTAAGGTAGCTGAGATAAAAGCCAAATCATAAAAAGATAGCTTGTTGGCAGTTTTTCTAGCTAACACAAATTTAGAAACAAAATAAGCAAAGTAACGAATGTGAGGGAGTTGAATTTCTCGTATTTTACCACTCTCCCCTGTGAAGCTTATGCCTTGGAAAATCTCCTCATATAAATCCAACAGTGGTTTAGGATGCCCTCTTATCTTCTCTATGAACCCCACTCTGGTACCTTGATAGCTGCACAAAAATCACTGAAAGGCAAGTTTACAGCTTGATTGTAAATTTTATAATGGACCATAGGGTTAGTTGAAGACCATCTAAAGTGGAAATCATGCACCACAGACATAGTTAGTTTAACATGTTCGATAGGTTCATCCTCAATGAAGCGGTCCAATATTGCATTACACACCACTGTATAAAAATCCTGCAGAATTCCCGTAATCCGCATGAATTCCTGGCATGGATAAATTGATGGAAACACTCTTTATTCACGGTGCACATTCATGACCTCACGCAACTCCAACTCATGCTGGTTTAGTTGATGTACATTGTGCTCCATCTCTGAAATTTTTCAACAATCATCACAAAAATTGATTTCAAGAAACTATAAGGTGGAAACTACCATAGAGACTTGTAGGAGAGCTAAACATGCATCAAAACTACATTATTTCTACTCAAATCAAGCATGAAAACTCACATAAGCTGTCACCTACAGTACCAAAATACTCAAGAAATACTTCACCAAACAAAATTCTACTTGGATAATCGGTGGAGTCACATACCGGAGAGCAAATGCACCAATATTCAGCACAAATGATGGGCTGAGAAAAGAGATCGAAAAATCTCAAGGAAGAACAGCAAGAACTCGGGTTCCAGAAAATGTTTTGAGGATGGGAGGTGAGAGAGCGATCTTTGGCAGGGAAGAGAGTTAGTGGAGGGCCAGGAGCACCACACCATGTGCTGGCGCCACCAGGGGGCTAGCCGCGCCAACCCATGGTGTGCCTAACTAGTGGGTCCCCCTAGGGTCTCCCATGTGGCTCTCTGCCTCATTTTTGACGTAAAAAATTATTATAATTTTTCTGGAATTTTTTGAGAAACTTTAATTTTGAGGTATTTCCGGAATTTTAATACTTAATAAAAACTAGAAAACAAAAGTGAAAAGGTGGAAAACAAAGCCAAAACCAGCACTACAGAGGTTCTGTGACACTCCAATGGAAAAATAACCAAGGAAAACAAAGGTGGAAGTGGTGAAAACAAAATTATGGGTTGTGAAAACATGCATAACCATAGTAATCAGGGTGAAAACATGATGAAAACATGAATATGGATCATGGAAAACATAATTGTACTAAAGTAGCAAGGTGGTAACAGAAGGAAACATGGTGAAAACATAATGGGGAAGGTGAAAACATTGTCCTCTTCGATAAAAATCATTTTGTTAACAAGGGTGATCAGGTCTTGTTACCAGAACAATTTTCATATGAAGCAGAACTTTACTAATCACTAAATAATTATGTTACCTCAACATTGATAGACATAGTCCCAATCATAATAATTTCATATTATTTTGGTAGTACTGGAATGAGACAATAAAATTCTCCAATCTTGATGGTCTCAATATTTTCAATTGAATTTAAACCATATCTTCTATCAATCTTCTTGGGAAAATAAACAGTATGCTCTTTATCATTAACATTAAAAGTTACTTTTCCTTGATTGCAATCAATAACAGACCCTGCAGTGTTAAGAAAAGGTCTCCCAAGAATAATAGACATATTATCATCTTCAGGCATTTCCAACACAATAAAGTCAGTTAATATCAAACAATTAGTAGCAACTTGAACAGGAACATTCTCACATATACCAACAGGAATAGCAGTAGATTTATCGGCCTTTTGCAAAGATATATCAGTGTGTATCAATTTTTAAAGAGAGAGTCTCTTATAAAGAGATAAAGGCATAACACTAACTCCAGCTCCCAAGTCACATAAAGCAGTTCTAACATAATTATTTTTAATAGAACAAGGGATAGTAGGAATACCAGGATCTCCAAGCTTCTTGGAACCTTGCCATTGAAAGAGTAATTAGCAAGCATAGTGGAAATTTCCTCATGAGGAATTTCCTTTTGTTAGAGAAAATATCTTTCATATATTTAGAATAAGGAGGCAGTTTAATAGCATCTCTCAAAGGGATTTGCAAAAACAGAGGTTTCATCCACTCACAAAACTTGTTATAATGTTCTTCTTCCTTTGATTTGTGTTTCTTATTAGGAAAAGGTATTGCTTTTTGTACCTAAGGCTCTCTTTCATTACCATGTTTATTAGCAATGAAATCCTCCTTAGTATACTTTGCAGTTTTAGTTTGCTTTTCAGGTTTAGCTACAGTTTCTTCTTTATCAGAAGCATCACTTTTATCATTACCACTTTCAGTTTCAGCATCAGAAATAGATATAGTATTAGGATCTTTAGCAGATTTAGGAGATTCTACAAGATTTTTATGTCTCTGTTTCTTTTTCTTAGAAGGAGAACTGTTGTTTTTAGGTTGCTGAGATACTTGTTCAATTCTTTTAGGATGTCCTTCAGGATACAAGGGGTTCTTAGTAGAAACACCCCTTCTAGTAATTATTTCACAAACATGTTTATCTCTAGAAGAATTAGCTAGCATATCTTTTTCCACTTTAGTAAGTTGATCAATTTGAGTTTGAACCATTTGAAAATGTTTAACAAGCATTTTAACATCATTAGAGGTTCTTTCAATAATACCATGCAAATTATCAATAGCTCTAGAGTTTTCCATAAGATAGTTTTGCACTCTCCTATTAAAGTTGTCTTGCTTAACAACATAATTATCAAATTCATCTAAGCATTGATCAGGTGGTTTAGAGTAGGGAATATCTCTATTATCAAAGTATTCTAGAGAGTGTACCTCAACAGTTGATGGATGAGGAACAGGCTTACCTAATTCTTCTATAGGAGGTAAATTCTTCACATCTTCATATTTAATACCGCTCTCTTTAAGAGATTTCTTGGCTTCCTTCATCACTTCATCATTTAATTCAATCATCCCTCTCTTCTTGTGTGTTGGTATTGGTGTTGACTCTGGTGTAGGTGTAGGCTAATGTATATTCCAATCATCGTTATTGTTGGCTATTTTAGCCATTAATTCCTCAGCTTCTTCTCGAGTTCTTTTCTTGAAAACACAACCAGCACAACTATCTAGGTATGTCCTAGATTCAACAGTTAGTCTATCATAAAATATATCTAGGAGCTTAGTTTTAGGTAATGGATATCCAGGGCTAGCTCTTATCAAAGAACAAAACCTTGTCCAAGATTCAGGCCATTTTTCTCCTTCAATTTTCTCAAAGTTAAAGATGTCCTGCACAACAACATGTTTGGCACTAGTAGGGAAATATTTTTGAAAGAAAGCATTAACCAAATCCATAGGGTTAGTAATAGATCTAGGTGACAGATTGTGAATCCAAGTTTTATCTTCATCTTTCAATTAGAAAGGGAAGAACTTGGTAACAAAATAAGTACGCAGTTTAGTATCATCAGAAAATAAACTACTCAAAGATGAAAGCTCATTCATGTCTTCCATAGCACTTTTACTTTCAGTTCCACAAAAAAGGTTCCATCTCAACAATATATATATAAGATAAATCTAGAGAGAAATCATAATCCTTGTATCTAATGTGTAGGGGAGATGTGTCAAACTTAGCATCAAGAGAAGATTTATATTTCACAGCATGTCTTGCAAGAAGACTCTTAAGAGAACTTGCACCAGTAGTAGCACGAGCTTCTTCAATGAATTCATCATTAAGTTCAATATAGGTTTCATCAAGATCATCAATAGACTCAGGTGAATTAACATGTGTACCAATATTTTCAACAGAAATTTCAGCATTTTCAATTTGTTTGGATTTAGCAATAGTAGCATCTAGGAAACGACCTAGAGAACCAGTATCATCAAGCACGGTAGAAGCATCATCAAAAGTACTGATATGTCATAAACATATCCTTAATATCTTATGTTCCATGTTGTTTTCATGTTGTTTCCCACATGTTTGCTATACACTTTATGTCCTTTTTATCGATTTTCCAGACTAACCTATTGACAAGATGCCACAGAGCCAGTTCCGTGTTTTCTGCTATTTTTAGTTTCAGAAAAGTTGTTCTGGAAATATTCTCGAAATTGGAAAATTCGAAGTCCGTAGGTCCTAGAATTCCCGAAGGTTCCACGGAGTCCGGAAGAGACCCGGAGGGGGGCCACAGGAGGCCCACACCATAGGGCGACCCGCCCCCTGGCCGCGCTATCTGGTGGTGTGGGGCCCCTAGGACTCCACCGCCTTTTCCCTTTTCCAATTTATACGCCCAAGATGTAAACCCTAAAGATATACCAATTCGTCCCAAAAACACCGAGGCCGCCTTCATCGTCATCCCAAGATCGGGAGGGTTCAGGAGCTCTCCCCGGCACTCTACCGGGAGGGGAATTCATCACCAGAGGGGTCTACACCACCATGCTCTCCTCCGAAGTGATGCGTGAGTAGTTCATCCCTAGACTACGGGTCCATAGCAGTAGCTAGATGGTTGTTCTCTCCACTTTTTTACCTCATGTTTAGATCTCGTGACCTGCCTCACATGATCGAGATCATCTTTATGTAATGCTACATGTTGTGTTTGATGGGATCTGATGAACGTTGAATGCTATGTCTTCTGATTACCAATCTATCATGTTATCTTCATTCTTATGTTATTTTTGATCTTGCATGCTCTCCGTTATTAGTAGATGCTCTGGCCAAGTAGATGCTAGTAACTCCAAGAGGGAGTATTTATGCTCGATAGTGGGTTCATGCCTCCTTTGCATATGTGCTTGATTGACTGAAACGTTACGAATGGAGGATGTGTTGTTGCCATCAGGGAGAAAACAACGATGTTTACTTAGTTTGCATTGTTTACATTACAGACTTTGCTTACTGCGATAATCTGTTGCTAGCAACTTAATACCCAATGTTTGTTCGAATGATATTCGGAGGGTGGATTATTTGACATAGATGCAGTTGGATGACGGTCTATGTATTTTGTTGTAATGCCCGCATGAATCACATAGTAATCTTTATGTATTGCATATGCACTGAGGTGTAGCCTTCATTTCTGTCAATTGCCCGGCTATAATTTGTTCACCACACATGTTATTTTTCTTTCACGGAGAGACACCACTACTGAACTGTGGACCCCGGTCCTTTTTTCCTCATACTGATAAAACACCTACGACTTTCATACTGGTGCTACTGCTTTCATACTATTTTCCACACCATACGTTTAACCTCTTTGTGTTCAACAAAACCGGTGAGATTGACAACCTCTGCTACGTTGGGACAAAATGATTTGATTGTGTTGTGTAGGTTCCACGGTGCTGCTGAACCGGTAGTGCGCCCTGCCACCTCATCTACATCAACCTTCAGAGATTGCTTGTCCTCCTACTGGTCGATTCAACCTTGGTTTCTTTTCTGAGGGAAAACTTGCTGCTACACTCTTCACAACCTTTCTCTTGGGGTTTACCAATGTCAGCCTCACGTCAAGGCATCATCAAGTATCAGAAGCATTTTCAGACTCAGCAGAAGTAACAGTGCGTGTAGCATGTGGTGGAGTAAGAAGCTTACTCATAACCGACGGTGAATCAAGAGCAACAGAGGTGTTCAGAGTTCTACCTCTTCTTGTAGTGGATGGTAATATAGAGAATTTTCCATCACGAGTCTTGCCCACGATGAATGGCTTGCAGCAAACAATATCACGATCAAGTGAGAAAATAAATAAAGCTATGCTCCCCGGCAATGGCGCTAGAAAATAGTCTTGATGACCCACAAGTATAGGGGATCGCAACAGTCTTCGAGGGAAGTAAAACCCAAATTTATTGATTCAACACAAGGGGAGGCAAGAATATTTATTATCCTTAACAACTGAGTTGTCAATTCAGTTGCACCTGAGAGTAGACTTGCTCGCAACAATTTATCAGTGGTAACAGTTTTATAGGAGCAGTAGAAAAAAATAACAGCAGTAGTAAAATAGTAACAACAGTAGCAATCGCAGAAAATAGCGGGATGGGAAGTACCGTAGGCATAGAAAGAATGGATGGACGGGCATTGCATGGATAACATAGGTCATGTAATAATCTAACATGGGCATCGCGGATAATAATAATAAAGAATTCAATTTCTAGGCAAACCACAGGCATGTGTTCCAATATAGTCATACGTGCTCGCAGTGAGAAACTTGCACAACATCTTTTTTCCTACCAGCCCGTGGGAGCGGGGCCTCTAGGGAAGCTACTGGTAATTAAGGTGCTCCTTTTAATAAAGCACCAGATCAAAGCATTAACACTCCGTGAACACACGCGATCCTCACATCACAACCATCCCCTCTAGTTGTCCCAAAGTCTGTCACTTTGGGGCCTCGGGTTACGGACAATGACATGTGTAAACAACTTGCAGATATGATCAAGAAACATAATTATACTTATGAAACAATAACATGTTCAGATCTGAGATCATGGCACTTAGGCCCTAGTGAAAAACATTAAGCATAACAAGTTGCAACAACGACGGAAAACACTAACAATGGATACTAGGCACTATGCCCTAACAATCTGGCATTATTACATGATCAATCTCATCAAATCCCTTCCATCCCTCTCAGCCTACAACGGTGTTTACTCACACATGGACGGGGGGATCATAGATGGTTGATGGAGAAGAGGTGGCGGTGTCGATGGTGATGATCTCCTTCGAATCCCCGTCCCAGCAGGGCGCCAGAACAGGAACTTCTGATCCCTGAATCGAGTTTTGAGGTGGCGGCGGCCGCTCTGTTGTGTTTATGTGGAATATGACGAACCCCCCTCGGTTTTTAGGTTACGGGGCATAAGTAGTCGAAAGGGGAGCCCGAGGGGGTGTCTAGGTGGCCCACACCACTAGACAGTGCAGCCAAGGGGGCGCGAGGGGTGGTGTGGCCGCCCTCCTGACCGCTCTCCGGGACTCCTTCTGGCTCCCGGGGTCTTCTGATGTTTTAAGCTCAATGGGACCTTTTCTGGGCAATTTCCTGAAAGTTGATTTTTCTGCACAAAAACGAGACACCAAGGTAATTCAGCTGAAAACAGCGTTAGTCCGTGTTAGTGGTATCCAAAACTCACAAGTTTAGAGGAAAACAATAAGAAAAGTGTTCGGAAAAGGAGATACGTTTTGGACATATCACGGTGCAACTAGAAGCTTGTATAGACTGTGGCTAGACTTTTTCATATCATGCTAGATGTTATTTTAATTCTAAAGCCTAGTGGTTATTTAGTAGCATGATTAGTCTCAAATAGATGAGAGTGTTTAATGTGCCATTGAAAGAATCATGAGTTGTTCTGGTCATATTGAAGTATAAATTTGTGGTGTTCTCTTTTGAATGTTTTATTTGGTTGACTTGGCGCATGCTCAGACCATGTTTATGACTACAAACCAGTCACTTATAGCCTCTATGACCATTTAGTTTTTAAACTTGTGGTACCACTTATGATTTGATTAATGATGCTTATGTTTCTAGACATGATTATGGCTCTTATGCTCTTTTGATTTGTCGCTCACAGTCTTTTGCTAGTCTCCACCTGTACTAAGTATGAGCTCTACTCGTGCATCCAACTCCCAAAAACCAAAGTATGCCAAATGTGTCCACCATACCTACCTACATGTGGTATTTAACCGCCACTCCAAAGTAAATTGCTCATGTGTTACCTTTAAAACTTTCAAAATTACTCCTGTTTTGTGCTCCTGTTTTAGCTCATGAGGACGTAAATAGATAATCTTTATCTCACGTGTTGATTGGACTTTCACACCCTGGACTAGTGGCTTCATCCGCTTATCCAATCGATAGAAGAGCTGGTAGCGGGGTGCCCAGCCCCAAATTAATAACAACAAATTCTCTTCACTATTTTTGCCCCTAATTTATCAGTCAAAGCATATTTGTGTAAACAAAAAAGAAAGAGGGATGACCTTCTATCCAGATGCGTCCTTCTATGGGAGCCGCTCTTGTGAATTCTAGTTGGCTTGCGTATTTTCTGTTTACCATTCGTTGATAACCCCAAGAGAAAGGTTATTTTATTTTTAAGAGACGTGTATGCTTATGTCAACGAATGGTAAACAAATATGAGTTCATTTCAGTAGTGAATGTTACTTAATTGGTCGATTATCCCCCCACCCAATAGAAATTTCATATAATTAGGTCCTTGAGTTAACTTGAACTTTCCTATCCCATGATATGGCATGGATCATAAGTTGTATGTAGTTAACATTCATTGTCAAGATAAGAAAAATGTAGAAAAACTCCAATGCTTCATGCATGCTTCGCTGTACATTGTTTCTTACAGTTTGTTAGTTGGTTATGTTGCTATGTTCCATTCTGATTTTTTTTAATTCTAGTGCCTTCAAAGCCTTGAGATTTCCCAAGTTGTGCACCTCAGATACTCGATGGAGGGTCTCCTGGAGCCATTGCTTGCAAATATCATTAAGAGGATCACCAATGCAACTAATCGTAGTTCTCTTTCCCTCATGTTGATGCAGCTCTACACCATTGAGGCAGAGCATAGGGGTGCTATCCACGTTTGTTGTGGATTTTACCCTACAACAAAATCCTTGGCATATCTCCCCCGGTTCCCCAATTTGTGGAAAGTAGAGATCAATTACTCAGGTTGGACGTCCAGTCACGAGGACTAGTTGGACAACCCAGGCCTCCATGTTCTATCATCTCGCTGCCTCTCTCTGTCCGATCCCACTTTAAGTAACTGCCTCCACATTGATACCATACTGCAAAAAAATTGAGATCCCTCAGGCTGAACTATTGATGCATGTAAAATGCATAGATGAATTTTGCATATTTTCACATGGTTTTCTATTACATATTGCATCATATAAGGGTATAATTCAATGTTTTATAGTATTTTGGGGTTAAATTACAAAGTACCCCAACTTTTATGGAATTAACCCTGCCTGTCAGAAACCCCGTTTTCTATATTTTTGACGTTTCAGGGGGCAAACTTCCGCGAAATCACCTGAAAATCTGCGGGGGTCATTTTCTTGGAAGGAGAAGACTTGCGGGCGACGGATCCACGAGAATTGGGCAAGGAGGCCCAAAAGAGGACCCTCCACGCGGCCAGATTCCTTGGCCACGTGAGAGGCCCCCTTTTGGCCCCTATGGCCCCGATTCCTTCCATCTTCGATTTACCGACTCCGTCTTGACCTAAAACCGACTATAAAAAGGGTCCCCCGTACCCTTACGGAGAAGAGCGCCGCCGAAACACCAAAACAGAGACCTGGAGTTCCAGATTGGAGGGGGAAAACTCCGGCGGGGCGCCGCCGGTGTGATCTCCTACCCCTCCAACGTCATCTCCATCGACATCTCCATGAAGAGGGAGTAGTCCACCCCAGGGCTATGGGTTTGTGGAAGTAGCACTTGTATCTCTCTCTCTCTATGTGCTTCACTAATTAGATCCGTATGAGCTGCCTCACATGATTACGGGCACCGTTGTAATTCCTATGTGGTGGATCTTTTCTATGAGTTATTGAGTCTGAGATTGCAATTGTTTCTCTTGAGTTATTTGAGTAGATGTATCTTATGTACCCCGTTCTTATTTGCTAGCTTTGATCAATCTAGTTCTTGAGAGCGTGTGTGGGGTGATGGGTGCATTAGTTGGAGTAACGGGAGGTGGCTAGTGCTGTGAAAGTGGCAGAAGTTCAGCGATCCACTTAGGTTTTGTTAAACCATTCTTAGTTACCTCAATAGGGATAAAAAGTAGTACCTTGTTACCGGGGATTTGAAGTGACACTAATCAATCTCCATGACTATATCTAGCAAGTTCTTACTTCAACTTCATGTCACATTGCTTAAACCTACTCTGGTTTTTCCTTAATTATCGAGGTGTTATGATTTATTTCGCATCTTGGTGGAGTATAAGAGGGATCAATATGACCGTAGAGATCTCTATGCTAGGACGTGATGCCCATATGAAAGTACTCAATGTTAAACATGTTATTGTAATCTCACATGTAATTCTTTATGTCCACCGTCTACCACTTTATTTGAGAGAATGCAAGTGTGAAACCATGAACCCCGGTCCTGTTTTAAATATAAGAAAACACTCTAGTTACTTTGCTGCAATTTACTTTACTTGCACTTTACTTTACTTGCATCTCCAATTCGAATTTACATTATCTCCATCACCACTTGCATCACAAAAATACAAAAACAATCCATTGCATATTTATTTTCTCATTTGCATTTAGTAGTAGATTTAATTATTGCACATTTACTTTCAGTTTTGCATTGCAATTTAGAAGTCTCACACCTTGTGCTTGACAACCACTTGGTGAGGTTGAGGGCACAAAATTCTCTACTTGTTTGCAGGATCCTGGAGGAAGCTTGGAAGATAACTGCTGAAATACTGGCTCCCCAAGAGTTCGATATAAACCCTCGAGTCACCCTCGTGGGGAAGAAGGCTTGCCACTAGCTACACACTCTGCACTTGGAGTCTCAACCTAGCCATCAAGCGTTTTTCTGGCGCCGTTGCCGGGGAGCCATAGGTGAAGGAGTTGTCCAAGGGAGCTCACAAGAAGTCTTCATCACCAACAAGGTGTGCAAACACCAAAGATTGGGGAGGTTGCACCTACGTGAGTACCCTCCTTTCTATCTCCACCTTCTTTCAAGTAGATTGTTTTGTTTCTTGTCTTGTTTTTGTTTTTGTTTTGTTTTTGTTCTTGTTTTTGTTCTGTCTTGCATATTTTATTTTAGTTTGCATTTTAGTTTTGCATTTAGTTATCTAGTTTATTTTAGTATTTCGAATTTGCCTAGTTACTTTACTTTTCAGTTTTGCATAAAAAATTAAAAACTACATAAAAACTGTTAAAATGGGTGATAGAACTAAATTAAGTGACTACACAAATACACCCAATGACCAATTCATTGCTAGGCCAATTACTACACCTGAAATACAAGATGAAAGCTATGAAGTAAGTCCTAGTTTATTGAATTTAATTGCTAGAGAGCAATTTGGTAGTAGTGCTATGGAGGATGCCTCTATGCATCTTCATGATTTCATGGAAATATGTGATATGCAAAAATTTAAAAATGTGTAAAGTAGTGTTTTAAAACTGAAATTATTTCCTTTTTCACCTAGAGGAAAGGCTAAAGAATGGTTACTTTCACTACCTACAGCTAGTATAAAGTATTGGGATGATTTAAAAGAAGTTTTCATTAAGAAATATTATCCTCCCATTAAAATTTTGCAAAATAGGAATAATATCCTCTCATTTAGGCAAAATGATAATGAACATGTAGCCATGGCATGGGATAGAATTAAATTAATGATTAGAACATGCCCATCACATGGAGTAAATGAATGGACCATACTACACTCTTTTTATAATGGTCTAAACTACATGTCTAGAAATATACTTGATTCTGCTGTTGGAGGTGCCTTTATGAGTAAAACTGTAGGTGAGGCTAAGAGCATATTAGAAAGCATATTGCAAAATTATAGTCAATGGAATACTGAAAGAGAAAGCATACTGCAAAATTATAGTCAATGGAATACTGAAAGAGCACCCAATCCCACTAAGAAAATAAACTCAATTGAAGAAACCAATGATTTGTCTTCTAAAATGGACACTATTCTTGCTTTTATTAATAAACAAAATATGGAGAATGTGCCTTTGTAGGAGCTAGTTGGTAGTAATTCTGAAAGTGTGGATGTTAATTTTGTTAGGAATTATGGTAGCAATGGTTTTGGTAATTCTTACAATTCATATAGTAAATCTCCTTATGTGCCAAATAAACCTTTTGTTCGATATCCTAATGCTAATGAAAATAAGTGGAAGCCTTCTAGTGAAATTTCTGAATCTAATAAATTGCTTATGGAACAAGTTGGTAGTCACAATGCTATGATACATGAGTTAAATAAGTCTATTGCATCCATTAGTAGTGATATTAAAGGATTGCAACTTCAATCTTCGAATTTAGATAAAGCATTGTCAAAATTAGCTGATAATCAAGCAACTCTATTAAGCATGTCACCAGGAAAGCCACAAGCACAACCTAGTGTAGGAATGAATTCTATTACTATTGCTGCTCCTATTATTGAAAATATTGATCATATTGCTGAGAATACAAGTGAGCATGTCCCTACTAGCTTAGAAGAAACTTTGAATGAAATAGTGAAGTACCCTGAATATTTACTTCCATATATGTCTTATCTTGCTAGCAAAGATGAAATTAGTCCTCATGAATCAAGGATGCTAGCTAAATTAGAGAGTAAAGTAGAGGAAATTATGATGCTTACTGAAATTAAGGATCCATTGCTTGATTTAGAAAAAAGTAGTTTGCAAGAACTTATTGCTACTCTACAAAAATTTTCTAGTGATCCCACTATAAATGTTAATCAACCTGGCTTTGGATCTTATATTGCTAATCATGTCTTGCAAGAAAAAATTGCTAGGTACAAGAATGAGGCCATGATACCTCCTAAGCTTGGGGATGCATGGATCCCCAAGGTGCTAGTTTCAATTGGAAACGAAATTCACCATGCTATGTTAGATCTAGGTTCTAGTGTATCGGTACTCTCTAAAAAATTATATGAATTGCTAGAACTAGAAAATTTAGAAAAGTGCTCAAGTGAACTTGTCCTTGCTGATAACTCTACTAAACATGCTATAGGACGAGTAAAAGATGTTATGAGTGAATTTCACATGACTTTCGTACCCGTTGATTTCATTATTATGGATATGGGGGATAAATCCCCTAGTCCTATTATTTTGGGTAGACCTTTTCTTCGTACTATAGGTGCAATCATAGACTCCAAGGAAGGGAATGTCAAGTTTCAGTTCCCTCACAAGAAAAGCATGGAGCACTTCCCAAGGAAGAAGGGCACGCTGAAGAACAAGCTCCCTCATGAGCTTTATCCCTCTTGATTATCAAGTAAGTAAAGCCTAGCTATATGGCTATAAAGAAAGCGCTTTACGGGAGGCAACCCGGTTGTTTTTGTTTGGATTTTCCTAGTGTCCTCTTATTGTCTCAAGAGATTAGTTTTTTTGTTTTAATTCTGGAGTTTTCAATAACGATTCAAGTCAAACCCATTTGGACTTATAAGTTGCTATCCTAGTGCATGAAATTTCTGTTTCAGCACGAGTCTTCTCACCGTATGATTTTATGTTTTTTATTGGTATGTCGGATTGAGCTAATTTTTTAGTATGTTCTGCAACGTTTTGTCCTCTGTAAGCACAAAAATTGGATTAATTTTTTGACGAGTCTAGATTAGGGAAAAACGTTCGTTTTGCTGCTGCTGCTTTTCTGGACAGATTCTGCCTTCTTTTGTTTTATGCACTCTTTGGGCTTGGGAATTGAATTTTCATGATTCTTTCAAGCAAGAGAGTGAACATACAACATAATGAACCTTATTGTCTATCTACTGGAGCATTTGATTTGGAATTTTGCACAGCAAGCATGTGATTTGCTTGTCCTTGCTAATCTCACCCCCAGAGAAAAAGAATGGGAGAAACATGTTTTGTGAAGTTTTTTCAGAGGGAATAGAGGAGCTGCCCCTCAAGACATCCAAGAATTGTGAAAGCCATAAGCTTGGGGATGTGATGAACACCCCACTGGAGCTACACTCTTTTGGTTAGCACACGTCTACTTTCTGTTTTTCTAAGCAAAGCATTTATCGTAGAGACTTGAAGCGTCTAGTTTTTGTTTTTATTTTTGTTTTGATAAGACCACCACCATCATTTTATATGAGATTGAGCTACTGGAGTTTGGGGTTGGAATGTATTGTATGCTAGTATTATGACTTGGAATAGGGATGCCATGGTTGATTTGAAGAGCTACATATGTTTGCATGATTTATAGGCTTTTTATGTGTAGAAATTTGCAATAATGTTGTCTTGAGCTATCTCTTATTCATGTCCTTGATGTTAATTGCTGGTTTATTTAGTTTTTCATGCAATGAGTAGTTCTATGGACATATGCATGCATAGTAGCTGGTCAACTATCTCCCTCTTGCTAGCCCAAAAATTTAAAAATTCCAACAAGTAAAACCTTGTTTCCAACACTCCTTAGCCAAGTATTTCCAGTGAGTCCACCATATCTTCCCATTAGCTTCATTGCTATTCCGAGTATGTTCACCATGTTATTGTGTTATTTATGTTCTAAATTAAGATATTCACTTTATTAATTGTCATGGGTTGAACTTGGGATAGGACTCTCACGAACTTTTGAAGGCACACTTTACTTTTTATGCATCTAATAAACATGACCCAATAATGGGAGCGACAAGTTTTGCGTTTGACAAGTGTGTGGTTGGGAGCTAGCTATAAACGTGTATCACCGGAAAGCTTTCAACATTGCACAAAAAAATTTACATTTGTTTGATATCATGTACTTTTGTTTTTGGACTCCTGCCATGCCGAAATGAAATAGAGGAATAGTAAGTTTTGATGAGTAAGTATCTATATGACTAGAGAAACGCATTGGGCCGCTAACTCAAGCCATGCTTTATCATGGTGGAAATTTACTTACAGCTTGAGTGACTCTACAACACATCCTATAATAAAATAAGAAGCTATGCATAATAGTGAATGAAAATAAAAAGGATGATGAGTCTACTCCGTTTGTTCATCTTGTCATTGTAACATGGGCTTGTTTCCATGTCATGGGGCAAAAGGTACCTCTTTGCGGTTCTCTATGATGTCATTAATACTTATTATGATTGTACAAATCTTATTAGGAATCTTAAATTGAGTAATCATGGAGTAGGTTTTCACACTCACGGGGCATGAGGCTTTCAACCACCTTGTCATTCTCATTACTTCAATACTCACAATTTTAAGATGCTAGTGATAAAGGGGCAATGAGAGTCCTAGATCAATGGATACCACATTTCAATTAGTAATTTTAGTTGAATTATTTAGAGGCTAAATAAGACTTGATCATGTTTTACCTCTACTCAATTTTCTCCAAAGTGTCCACCATATTTTCTATTCTCCATTATGCTATTCTTTGACCAATATAGGATTTTATTTTTCATTTTGTGTATGAATTTGGTCCATAGTGCTTTTATTTCATTATACACTTTGTGAACTTTCATGAAGCATCTTTGCTTGCATATTTGATATTTCTTACAACATGAATTGTATATTGCTACTCATTTCTAGTATTAATCATTTCATTATATGTAGCATGAATAATCCTCCTTGATATCCCATGATTGTTTCAATATGCAAAACCCATCTTAGTTTTATCACCTTCATACTCGAGGACGAGCATGGGTTAAGCTTGGGGATGTTGATGCATGTAAAATGCATAGATGAATTTTGCATATTTTCACATGGTTTTCTATTACATATTGCATCATATAAGGGTATAATTCAATGTTTTATAGTATTTTGGGGTTAAATTACAAAGTCCCCCAACTTTTATGGAATTAACCCTCCCTGTCAGAAACCCCGTTTTCTATATTTTTGACGTTTCAGGGGGCAAACTTCCGCGAAATCACCTGAAAATCTGCGGGGGTCATTTTCTTGGAAGGAGAAGACTTGCGGGCGAAGGATCCACGAGAATTGGGCAAGGAGGCCCAAAAGAGGACCCTCCACGCGGCCAGATTCCTTGGCCGCGTGAGAGGCCCCCTTTTGGCCCCTATGGCCCCAATTCCTTCCATCTTCGACTTACCGACTCCGTCTTGACCTAAAACCGACTATAAAAAGGGTCCCCCGTACCCTTACGGAGAAGAGCGCCGCCGAAACACCGAAACAGAGACCTGGAGTTCCAGATTGGAGGGGGAAAACTCCGGCGGGGCGCCGCCGGTGTGATCTCCTACCCCTCCAACGTCATCTCCATCGACATCTCCATGAAGAGGGAGTAGTCCACCCCAGGGCTATGGGTTTGTGGAAGTAGCACTTGTATCTCTCTCTCTATGTGCTTCACTAATTAGATCCGTATAAGCTGCCTCACATGATTACGGGCACCGTTGTAATTCCTATGTGGTGGATCTTTTCTATGAGTTATTGAATCTGAGATTTCAATTGTTTCTCTTGAGTTATTTGAGTAGATGTATCTTATGTACCCCGTTCTTATTTGCTAGCTTTGATCAATCTAGTTCTTGAGAGCGTGTGTGGGGTGATGGGTGCATTAGTTGGAGTAACGGGGGGTGGCTAGTGCTGTGAAAGTGACAGAAGTTCAGCGATCCACTTAGGTTTTGTTAAACCTTTCTTAGTTACCTCACTAGGGATAAAAAGGAGTACCTTGTTAACGGTGATTTGAAGTGACACTAATCAATCTCCATGACTAGATCTAGCAAGTTCTTACTTCAACTTCATGTCACATTGCTTAAACCTACTCTGGTTTTTACTTAATTATCGAGGTGTTATGATTTATTTCGCATCTTGGTGGAGTATAAGAGGGATCAATATGACCGTAGAGATCTCTATGCTAGGACGTGATGCCCATATGAAAGTACTCAATGTTAAACATGTTATTGTAATCTCACATGTAATTCTTTATGTCCACCGTCTACCACTTTATTTGAGAGAATGCAAGTGTGAAACCATGAACCCCGGTCCTATTTTAAATATAAGAAAACACTCTAGTTACTTTGCTGCAATTTACTTTACTTGCACTTTACTTTACTTGCATCTCCAATTCGAATTTACATTATCTCCATCACCACTTGCATCACAAAAATACAAAAACAATCCATTGCATATTTATTTTCTCATTTGCATTTAGTAGTAGATTTAATTATTGCACATTTACTTTCAGTTTTGCATTGCAATTTAGAAGTCTCGCACTTTGTGCTTGACAACCACTTGGTGAGGTTGAGGGCACAAAATTCTCTACTTGTTTGCAGGATCCTGGAGGAATCTTGGAAGACAACTGCTGAAATACTGGCTCCCCAAGAGTTCGATATAAACCCTCGAGTCTCCCTCGTGGGGAAGAAGGCTTGCCACTAGCTACACACTCTGCACTTGGAGTCTCAAACTAGCCATCAACTATGCACCGTAAATAATTTCTATTGGGCTTTCTTAGGTGGCTTTAGTTGCACACATCTTTGTTATAAAGGATAAT
Organism: Alopecurus myosuroides; assembly: GCA_028641055.1. NCBI lineage: Eukaryota > Viridiplantae > Streptophyta > Magnoliopsida > Poales > Poaceae > Alopecurus > Alopecurus myosuroides. The sequence goes on from CM054060.1 coordinate 39,098,149, forward strand.
AGATAATGTAGAGTGGCTCGAGTATGGCAACAGATAATGTAGAGTGGCTGGAGTACCTCGGGAGGTATGGAGCATTGGGAGAACTTGTTATAAAGGATTGTGAAGGAATCATCCAGTATGAACTCCTAAATTTGGCCCAGGCTGGGTGAACCTTCAAAAGTTTGAGCTTGAGATTAATGTTAATTACTGGATGATTGTTGTCTCTGATCCCACATACAAGCCTAGCTATCCATATAGCTATGACATCTGCTGTGACGATCCAAAGGATCTTAGGTTGGCTCATATTATAACCATGCCAGAAATTGGACTTCGTTTCTCTTGGTGAAGTGCAAAGAATTGGAGACACTTACCTAGAGCATGTTATTGGTCTAGATGATAGCGAGATGATTGTACTATTCCAGTTGTGTAGCAACCTCAACATAGTATCACTTCGGTTGATACCTCTACGACGTGGTTATGATTTTAGGACACCACTAACCGATAACAGCCTCACGGCCCTGGCCCGCAGCCTCCCTATGATTTAGGTCGTTGGGCTCACCTTCGCACTTTGTGAATCCAATTACCCAACTCTCCTCGAAACAGGCTTTACGCCCCGCTTTATAAATAAAGCAACCAACAGTCATACAACAAGTTCCGACCACACACACACACCACAAAAATCCAAAGATTGCTGGGGCCAAAGCACAGGAATGCCCAAACTAAAACATAAAGGAAAAGATACAACTCAGGGCAACAATCAGTGCCTGGAAGCTGAGGAAAGGCGGCGAGCCGCCAGCACGAGGTCATGAATCACGTTGTCCAGTCGGTCCAAGTCCCGCTGTTTACAGAGAGGGTGCCACTGCTGCAAGAAAGGAAAGAATTTAAACAAAGAGTAAGAGGCCCGTCTCAGGAAGACGTGCTCGATAACCATCTTATTAAGAATAGTCCATAAGGTCCAGGTCATCGCGACAAACAGTAACCAGAAGAGGCGTCTCCTCCTCCCGTTACGGTTCGCCTGCGCTTCCAAGAACTCACTAAGGTCAAGGGCCAGCCACTCGGGCCCCAATGGCTCAGCAACGAAGCTCCACAGAAAGCGAGCTGCGGGACACGAAAATAGAATATGGGTCCCCGTCTCTAGAACCGCACATAAGGGGCAGGTCCCGTCACCGGGACCAAACCGCTTGGTGACCTCCACCCCCGAAGGGAGACGGTCATGCAGGAGCTGCCACGTGAAGATTTTAATCTTCAATGGCATAGGAACTTTCCACAAATGGGTCGCCCAAGGAGTCGTGGGCCCTCTAAATAGGGCCCTGTACGCCGAACCCACCACAACTTCACTCTTGTCGAAGTTGATCTTGAGACCAGACATGGATTCAAAGCAAAGAAGTAGGAACTTTAGGTTGATAATGTCAAGTTCCGACCCCTCGACCATGATCATGGTGTCATCTGCATATTGGAGGTGGGTCACCCCTCCTCCAGGAACCAAATGTCCAACCACCCCAGAGATGTGGCCAGAGGTCTTGGCGCGCTCCAAGACCTCTGCTAGGACATCCACCGCCGCATTAAACAGTAGGGGTGAGATGGGATCACCCTGTCGAACACCACAAGTGGGTCTAAAATACGGGCCGACTGCCCCATTAATATTAATGGCGGTATTCCCACTCATGACCAACTGCATAATCCAACAAATCATCCGGTTATCCACTCTCCTCCGCTTCAACACCAGGCGAAGGAAGGGCCACTCCAAGCGATCATACGCCTTTTGGAAATCTAGCTTAAGAAATACGCTCTTCTGCCGGCGTGACTTCACCTCATGAACAATTTCATGGAGGGCTAGGATCCCATCATGGATGTACCTGCCTTTTAGGAAGGCGAATTGGTACGGATGAGTGAGGCGTTCCAGAATCGAAGCGAGTCTGGTGGCGCATACTTTGGAAAAGATCCGATGGATGACATTCATGACAGTAATCATTCTAAATTGGCGGGTGTCCGTGGCCCCCACTACCTTGGGGACAAAGGTAATCACGCCAAAATTAAGGCGGGCCATCACCAACGTTCCAATGTAGAACTCCTGGAACTTTGGCATGATGACCGCCTTTTGATCGTCTCCCAGAATTTCTGGAAGAAGGTCACTGGAAGGCCATCAGGCCCCGGGGCCGAGTTCGCCTTCATATCCATGATCGCGCGAGCCACCTCCGCCTCTAGGAATGGAAGGGTAATGTCGTGGGATAATCACGGCAGATGTTACCTGGGGTAACTGATCTTGGGGCAAGTCGACACAGGTATTTGGGAGAGGGTTTAGCTCGAAGGAGAACATGGCGAAAACAATCTAAGAACCGGAAAGCAACTCGCCGGCTCTCGATATGATTATACTGGATACTCGATAACAGGTGTTACAACTATGACTTGAATCTCTCTGAGGCTAAGCCTAGGGGTTGGTTTATATAGCACTCATACCCCCCTTGGCTTGCCTTTACAAAGCGCCTCCTGAGTCCTACTCGAACTCTATACACAAACCCTAACTTTCCTTACCGCAACCCACAATCCGGGTCACGAACGTTACATGCCCTGGGCCTTCCAGAAGTTTCTTTGTCTTTAGCCGGATTCGGTCCAGCCGCCGTTTGGGCCGGGTCACACCTGGGAGTTGGGATACCGGGTTACTATCCCCTCATCAGTAGTCCCCAGAATAGCTTGGGCTTCCAAGATTTACTCTTCGAAGCGTTGGCTATTCCCTACAGAAATATTAGATGCAAACACATGAGGATCAAGACGCAGCGCGTCGACGAATAGCCGTGACTGATACCAAGGGAGCCAGGTAAAGACCCGGCTCTCCCTTCTTAGGTTCTCCCTTAATCTCCCAGACTTAAGTCTTAATAGGAAACTCCCTGACCCCACATCCTTCTTGATAATTACCGCTGATAGGAGGAAGGCAATTTCCCCTTCCTTTTTCTCTGGATCATATTGATCTGCGCATAAAACGTGCCTTTCAAATTTCGAAATGGCCAATTACTCCGCACTCCCCGGGTCTCGACCGTTAGGCTAAGCCCTTCCATCCGGGCGGTTATAAATAGAGCTCAAGGAACAAACCCAACTCTTAACGGCTCATTTTCCCCATTTCACTTCTTCTCAAATCTGAGCTCGCGGAGTGCCACCACGGAAGCCCCACGCACCTCGCCGGAGCCCATCCGCCGTCGCCTGCGCTCCGCCACCGCGCGACTCACTCCAACTCCCAAATCCGTCGCCAAGCGCCCGATTCGCCGACCAACAACCTCGAAAGGACATCAATCTTGCGCCATCTGTCTCCGCAAAGCTCTACTTCAATCCCCTTTGGTAAGTTCCTCGTATCCCTCAGCTCATCCTCGCAATTTCTCATCTTTTCCTCAGATCAGATCTGAATCAAGTAGTCCGCGATTTCTCGGGCCGCGCCGGATTAGCTCAATGATACTTACCATAGACATCCTCATAGGTAGGATTCATAGCTTATATTACTCTCCTAACTCCAGTAGTCATTAACATGGCCATAAATTTAGAAATAAGATCCCCAATCTAGGCTCGGGCCATATAAAATTTCCGCCCTCGTTCTCCCTCCTCAGAAAATCTCACTTCTCCGGATCATTCGCAGATGGTAGGCACATAAACACCCTCATAACTTCTCCAAACATTTGCTTTTACGGAAAGCTCCATAGATTTTGTAATAGCACACAATACCCGGACACATCATACTTGGCTCGGCAAGGCAATACCCGGTTTATGCTTAAATTGCCGGTAACTGCTTATCTACTAACTTCCGAGTTTTTGTTTCTTACGCCCTTTCCTTCAATGTTTTACCAGGTCAACCCCATGGCACCCAAGAGGCAGGGGAAACAGCCGGCTAAGGCTAAATCCACAAACTCCATATCAGCCAATTGGGGGAAATCCTCTGTTACCACGGCCAAACTGGAGGAGTTGGTCGAGCTGGGAACCCTACCTCCACAGGAAGCTATCCACTGGAGAGTACCAGGCAACGAAACCCGACCTTCCCCAGCAACGGACGAGGTAATATGTTTCGTTGAACACGTGACCCGGGGCTTCAGGCCTCCGGGTCACCCTTTCTTCCGCGACGTCCTAGACCACTACAAACTCCGTATTTTCGATATAGGCCCAAACTCCATTTTAAACATCTCCCATTTTATCGTTCTTTCCGAGTCTTACTTGTGCACTCCGCCAAGTCTGGCTCTTTTCGTCGAACTTTTTCAGTGCAAGCCGTGTCGCGAAAGCGGCGACGGCGCACTTCTCACTTGCGGCGGGGTTTCCATCCAGCGCCGCAAGAACTCCCTGATGCCTCCTATTACTCTCAATTCTCATGTGAAGCACTGGCAGCTCTCATACTTCTACTGCCAGGATACCTCTCCACCCGGCGAAAAGAAGTTGCCGGGTTACTCGGAGGGTCAGCTTGACATCTCCGAGACTTTCAACGCCTTCGCCCCTGACTCGGACAGGGAGGCGATCTTGCCTTTGCTAGCTAGGATCTCCATCTTGTCAGCCCGAGGTCTCATCGGGCTAAACCTGGTGAAGACCTGGGTCAGCTTCCGCATCCAGCCAAACTCCATTCGTGAGAAGCTGATGTGCGAATACTCGGGTCTTCCCACAGACCCTATCCGATACTCTCCTAGTACCCTTGCTCCTAGTGATATGAACAAGACGATCAAGGGTTTTTTAACAGAGAAGCTCGAGGTGATCCGGAGCATAGCCGGACTAGAACCTTTTACCCTCGAGAATCCAGCCCCCGCAGTAAGTTTCCTACCTCTTGATTTTGACTTCTAACAGCTTACTTTCATTCTCTTCTCTTGACTCGATATTAATCACTATCCTGGCATCTTCTCCTCAGGCCGATGATGACTTTTGGACGGTCGACACCCCTCCTAATTCCGAAGATGCGGAGGAGGAAGACAATGTTGTTAACTCGGATGAAGGTACATACTTGATTCCCTTGCACACGTTATATCTCGCTTTTTCTTCTTCTTTATGCTATAACTCGGATATTTTTCAGAGCAAGAGGACCAAAGCGGAGAAGAAGAAACGGACAGCAGGAGCGGATCCACCAGCGAGGAGGAAGAGCCGGAGCTGGCCACCAAAGCCGGAACAAAGAGGAAATCCCAGAGGATAGCCCTCCAGGTTTTTACTTCATCTCATTACACTTTGGTTTTTTGTTCCCATAACGTCACTCCGGGGCTAACCCCATCTCCACCCCTTTTGATCATAACTGAAGGAGCCTCCCGCGACTAGGCGCCGAGTAACCCGGAACCATCCGGGCAACGAGACCCTTAACCCGGTCGCTTCGCCGCCCCCGGTTCAACACCCTGGTATTTATCGTAAACAAAATTTCTTTCCGGACATTCCTTTGTAATGTAATCCCAGACCTTTCTTGCCATTTTTCAGTCTCTTCCGGGTCTAGTGACGGCTTCTCCTCAGACTTCCCGGTAAACACCGGGTAAGCGCCTTTTCCTGATATTATACCGAACTTTCATCCCCTTTTTTTTTTCATAATCAAAGATTAATTGCGCCTTTGCACCTTCTTCAGAGCCACGGTTATTAGTAGCGACCAGGAGGACACCGAGGCTAAGGTCCGGGTCGAGAACGAGCCGGCTGATGATGCTTTCACCGCGGCTGGCGACGAGCAAGTGTCGCCACCGGAGCCAGCTAGGCATGACGCCGAGTATCCAATCGCTTCGCACGCAGGCGAGAAGGAGAAGGGAGCAGCTTCGAGCGCGGGAGGGGGACCAGACTCCGACATTCGGATGACCCGGGTGCCACCTCCTGTTACAAGAAAAGCTCCTTTCCCTTCTTTCCAGGTACCCGAGTCATCTAACTCGGATAACGCTGATTTTAACCAGCTAATGAGCGCTCTTCTCGCCATGAAAGCTTCGGAAGGAAATGTCCTAGAGCGTATGGCTGCAGCACATCAGGTAATCTTGTTTGACACTTCTTACTATACATCCAGTCCCCAAGTTCCGAGTATAATTTTCTGTAATTATCCTCGGTACTTTGCATAATAATCTACTGTAATCATTTTCTCAGAGGAAATACTCTCGTGATATCCGGCTTACAGCTTCACCCGGTCTTTGCAGGCAGAGATTACTCAGTCAGATGAAGCGTTACTTAAGGCTGAGCAGCTCTTGCTGGCTGAAGTTAAGCGTAGGGAGGCCCTTGAAGCGGAGATAAAGACTTTGAAAAAAGATGTCTCCACATACAAGAAGAAATATAATGCCGCCCAATCCTCGCTGAAGAACTTATCGACTCAGATTACGGACACTTACCGTATTTTGCTAAGTAAGTTTGTTTACTTGCAACTAGCTTGCTTACCTCCATTTTGCCGTTGTAATAACCAAAATTACTGACATGCTTTTGTGTTTTTCGATTGCAGGTGCTAACCTTGCTGCTCCGGAGGAGAATGCCATTACTCAAGTTAAAACTCTGAAGACTGTGCTCCGGACGTTTTTTGCCGGTACGAAACTTTTGCTGGATGCTATCAAGTGGCCTTCTGAGGTATACCCGGGCGAGGAGAACCTTATGCAGGCCTTTTCCACAGCGCCTGGATGGATTGAAATACTGAAGCGTTCGTCCTGCCGAATTGGGATGACCCGGGCTTTAACGCTGGCGAAGGCTTATTTTCCAAAGCTTGACCCGGCGAAGGTAGTATCCGGGTTCCCAGAGTTTAAAGCTGACGGATCCAAATTCAAGCCCCAGGATTTCAAAGCTATACAATCTGCGGTACGTCCTTCAGCCACAGCTTTGGCCGACAAGATGGATCTAAACACGATTATGAGCTCATATGATTCTGAGGGCAAGGTTATCCTGGTGGAGGCACCCCCCCCTATTGATATGTTGGACAAATGGTCGACCGATCTGGCTAGGAGGAAGGAAGAGGCTGCAAAGAGGGAAGCAGAGCTGGGCGTAAAGCCGTCTACCTCTACCCCAGCCGTGCCTCCACCTGTTCGTCCAGATGTGAAGAGCCCGGGTAAAACTGCTGGCAAGGCCAAGGGGCAAGTCCAAGACTTAGACCCGGAGGACCGCTCTCAGGATGCCGAGTAGGATGCTACCTAGTGCTTTGCGTTTCTCGAGGCTGATATGATATATTTTTTTTTTTGCGGTGCGCCTGTGCACCATTGGTGCTGATACTATGACTGTATGCTTGTTAACTTATGATAACTCTTTGCCTCCCCTGGCTTTTGATAATCTCGATCCTCGTGTTACGTATAAGCTTATTCTCGATACTTTGAATTTTTGTTTTCAATTTCCTTTTGAGACTCGGCTAACCGAGTATCGTAGGTTTTGATAGATGAACTTTTCTTTAAGTCCCCAATACTCGGAAATTGAGGTTTACAGGCTTTGGTAGTTAAACAGTTTGTTTCTGTTTCGAAGTCCCCAGTCCCCATGACCCAAAGTACGAGCTATGGGGGCGTGGCCTTTCTCAGATGACATACTGCTGTTTACCAAGCTGAATACCAATAGCTGTTCACATAAATACTGAAGTCATGCTTAATACTTGTTGAGTTTCCGGCTTTTTTAGCCTTATACTCTGCATGGACTTGTGGTTTAGATGACCCTTTTGATTATCTTGTACTGTAAGCCGGCTTTCGCGTGGATACCATGTCGTTGCATCTATACGAAAAACAAGATCAAGCAAGCCCCATTGGGCTGCATAGTTTGATTGTAATCGTACGTGAACAGATCATGCCACTTTAGCGCGAGTCACATCGAGCTTAAGTAAGAATAATCAAGAAATTTGGCTCCTTCGTCCAGTTATAGGATTGTAGCCGCACCCGTTTCTACGAGTAATCAGCCCCCATAACTCATAGGCATCATGGCCGGGTCTCCGGGTTTGTGATTACTTATTGAAGCAGATCACCCCCCGGAGACCTATATTCACGCAATGTATTTCGATGATACTGATGTATTGATAATAACAATGTTACTTACTTGTAACTGAAGCAAAGACCATGATACGACTCGAGAACATCTTCTTTTATTGAAAGAAACTTTTTTTTTTTAAATCAGCAGGCCGCCTCATTAAAAACCTTCCAGTCCCCTTAGGTACCCTGGATAGGAAAAGAGTGCGTATGAAACCTGCCGCCCCTTACACTGCTTTAGTTATTCTCGAGAGTCGGCCTCGCGTTGGTACGGCCGATGCACATTCTCCACTTGCTATGCCCTTTCGTAATGAGTACCGGATTTGCTAGCCAATCCGGGTATATCGCCCTTGAAACGTGATCAGCTGCGGATGGTGGTACGTCTTCTTCTTCCCTGCTGAGAGTTTTGAAAGTATCGCTCCTGATGAAGCCTACCATCTTAGGGTTTTGTTCTGCCCTAACTTTTGCTTTGTCCCCCTCAGGAGTTGGCTTTTTTGACGTTGTCCTCTCTTCTAGGTCTACCTGGGAACGGTAATGTTTGAGCTCTTCCTTCCTACAGGCTTGCTCGGCCATTGCCGCGTCTCCCTCATCACACTCAGCTGCTATATCTCGGTTTCCGTGTATTGTAATGGTCTTCTTGGGACCCGGGATTTTCAGTTGTAGGTACACATAACACGGTCTCGCCATGAACTTGGCATAAGCCGGCCTTCCAAACAATGCATGATAAGGACTGCGCAACTTTACTACCTCAAAGGTAAGCCACTCGACTCGATAATTGTCCTTTGACTCCCCGAAAGCTACTTCCAGTGCCACTTTTCCTTCGGGGCATGCCGAATGACCTGGCACTATCCCGTGAAAAACTGTTGTACTTTTTTGCAGCTGTGATTCCTTTAAGCCCATGCGCAGGAAAGTTTCCCAGTATAGGATGTTGATACTACTCCCTCCATCCATCAAGACTTTCTTTAGCTCGTAACCGTTGACCTGTGGTGCTACTACCAACGCTAAGACTCCCGGGTGATCAATCCTGTCCGGGTGATCTCTCCTGCTCCATGTTACCTCCTGTTCTGACCACCTCAAATATCTTGGAACAGCGGAAGAGACCGAATTAACTGCTTGTTTCAGTATCTTCTTATCCTTGTTAGAGCCTCCCGTGGTGTGCACATGATATTGACCCAGCTGTTTGGGGTTAGCTTGAAAACCTCCCGCTCCCCCTTGATTGTTACCTTGATTTCCAGCTGGCAGGTTGCCGGCTGGGGGCGGTCCGTTGCCCAAATTTCCACCTAGGCCCGGGCCTCCTCCTCGGCCTGCACCTCGCATGGCTCTGTTCACTTCCTCGTTCTTCCACCTTTGTAAGTCGGCACATTGCTCCAATGAGTGATTGGCCGGCTTGCCGTTCCTGCTATGCTTCGGGCATGCCATCCTAAATATGTCCCAACTGTTGCTTGGTCTTGGAGGTCCTTGGTAGTGCCCCCCATTGTGATTTCCAGTATTAAAATTTCCTTCGGATCTTGGTCTTGGAGACCCGGCCTCCGTGTTGGCTACAAACTCGGAATTCCCTTCAAACGGGCGCTTGTTTTGGCTACTTCCATTATTGTTTGGTGCCGATCCATTGCCGGTTTTCCCACTGCTACTTGTGTTTGCTTTTGCTTTCTTGTCATCAACTTCCTCCTCTGTGGTATCCGTTGCAGCGTGTTTGTTGCACGCATCCATTAACTCTCCCATTGTAACCTCCGCTGCATTCCTACTAGATTTCATGCGAGTTAGCTTTTGCACTAAAGGAACATACTTACATGTTTTTGCCATAGCCTGTAGCGCATCCTTAGGCTGGATATCCGTGGACGAGTGGAGTATCTCCATAACCCGGCGTACCCAGCTGCGTGCTGACTCTCCTTTCTTCTGAACGCATCTTTCTAAATCATCAATAGTAAATAACTTTCTGCATGTCCCATGAAAGTGCTTGATAAATGCGGTCTTTAGCTCCTCCCATGATTTGATCGATTTTTCCGGTAGATTGGTGAACCATAACTTTGCTGCTCCCTCTGACATCATTAAGTACATGAATTTGGCTTGGAGATTCTCGGATGCGTTGCGAATTGACATTGCCATCTCATAGCTGCTCAGCCACGTTTCTGGATCCATTGTTGGCTCATAATTTACCACTTTCCACGGTGGGCGCCAACTGTCGTGGGATAATCACGGCAGATGTTACCTGGGGTAACTGATCTTGGGGCAAGTCGACACAGGTATTTGGGAGAGGGTTTAGCTCGAAGGAGAACATGGAGAAAACAATCTAAGAACCGGAAAGCAACTCGCCGGCTCTCGATATGATTATACTGGATACTCGATAACAGGTGTTACAACTATGACTTGAATCTCTCTGAGGCTAAGCCTAGGGGTTGGTTTATATAGCACTCATACCCCCCTTGGCTTGCCTTTACAAAGCGCCTCCTGAGTCCTACTCGAACTCTATACACAAACCCTAACTTTCCTTACCGCAACCCACAATCCGGGTCACGAACGTTACATGCCCTGGGCCTTCCAGAAGTTTCTTTGTCTTTAGCCGGATTCGGTCCAGCCGCCGTTTGGGCCGGGTCACACCTGGGAGTTGGGATACCGGGTTACTATCCCCTCATCAGGTAAGGTCCACGTTTTCTGCCTCCGAGACCTGTGCCCCAGCTGGCCACAAGTCCTGGACTAGCGAGATCCCGAGCATGGACCCGCTGTAAATAGCTTCTTATAGAAGGAGTAAATATGGTTGGAGATCTATCTCGGCTCCTCCAAGAGCCGATCGCCCTCCCATAGGCAAGGAATAGAGCATTTCCTGCGACGCCCATTAGTGATCGCCCTAAGGATCCAGTTCTGGCGACTCCGCTGTTGCCAGAAGACCTCTTCGCCCTTGTAGATCTCCATAAAGGAGTCCTCGAGGGCATATCGCTGGAGCCACTCCTCCGAAGTAAGTCCTACCGAGTCTGACGTGCGATCGAGGGACTGGATTTCCTCCAGGATCGTAGCTTTCCTCCTCTTCACCTCCGCACCAAGGTTAGCCCCCCAACCCCTCATGAATTTGCGGGACATCTGAGCGCAGTGATGCCAGGCGTCCGCCGCATTAAACATGTGAGGTGGGTTAGCCGCAGCCTCCATCCATCGAGTCTGGACCGTCTCCACAAAACCTGGTTTCTCAAGCCAGAAGTTTTCAAAGTGGAAGCGGTTCAATTTCGGCGGAATAGTGCCGCTAGATGAAAGCAATAGAGGTGTGTGGTTTGAGCCAATCCTAGTTAGTGCCCGTAGGGAACACAGAGGGAACTCTATCTCTCAGTCCGCTGATACAAGAACCCGATCCAGCACACTCCGGATCGGGTCGGCCCGGTTGTTAGTTCAGGTGTACCTAGCTCCTACCCGCCTAATTTCCTTAAGGGCAAGGTCGGCGATGCAGAACATATCGATCCGCTGATGGTCCACATTAGCCGAACTTTTGTCATCCGAGGACCTAATGAGGTTAAAGTCCCCGGCAATAACTATCAGGGTAGAGCATCTATCTACCTTGTCGCTTAACTCGGCAAGGAAGGCCGGCGATCTGCTGTGGTCCGCGGGACCATAGACTATAATCACCTCCCATTGGAGGGAGGTGTGCCTATGGGTAAGTAGCATACTCACGAAGAATTCCCCGTGGTCCATGTCCTCTACCTCAAATGTATCCTCCTTTGCACCAAGGATCCCGCCTGAGTGCCCCGTAGCCGGCAGCCATTGCCAGGAAAATTTGAAAGGGCTAAGGCCCTGTAACTCATGGATAGAGAAGTCTTGTCGAATCGTTTCCTCAATCCCCACAATATCAACCTCTTCCCGTCGCATATATTCGCTAAGCTGTTTTGAGGAGCCCTCCCGCCCGAACCCCCGCATGTTCCAAATGAATGATCGGATTGGGACATTCATTGGGAAACACTAGCGGGGGGCGTCCCCTTACGGGGGACATAGAGGGCCCTACTAGAGGTCGAGGGCCGAGATGAGGCCTTTGGGACCTTGGGAGGCCGCCCTCGCGGTCGCCCCATCTGGGCATCCCGCTCAGGATCCTACGTCCCACTAGGAATACTCTGGGAGCTACTACTCGGGCCCGATGCCATCTGCATGAGGGCATCCGAGGTGGAAGCCGCCGCCCGCACCATCTCCGCCTGAGCTCGTGCGGCAATCAGGGCCCCCTCATAGACCTCCTTTGCTTTAATAGCGGCAATCTGCTCAAGCCGGGGGCCGCGCTCACCCCGGAACACCACCCCACAATCAGCGGTAACCTGAGCCAAATGGTCCAAGGGGACCTCATCGAGGAAAGAACATCTAGAACCCGAAGAAGTAGATGGAGGAGAAGAATGAGACAAAACTGGATCGCCTGCGCCTCCACCGTAGGGACTGGCCCACCGTTCCCACCCCTAGCAAGGGCCAGGCGGGCACTGCACCGGGAGGGCTGTGGAGACGGTCTGGCACGGCGCTGCGGAGGCTCCAGCGAGGCAGCCACAGGAGTGTCGGGGACGACTGTGAGCTGCCCGCCAGGACCCGCAGCCGGAGTCACTGGGAACGCGGGGGGAGAGCTCGCCGGGGAGGTAGGGGACGAACCCGGTGAGAGGGTGTAGCAGAGCGCGCCGCCAGAGCGGGAAGAGGAAGGCGGGATCACCTCCAATCCCACACTAGCACAATCCTCCTCCTTCTGGTCTCCACACGCCAACCCCAGAGATGAAGCGTCGATACCCTGCACACCAAAGTTGGACCCGTACTGAGAGAACGGATGCTCCAAGTGGCGTGGTGAGGCCCCGTGAGACGAGGCGTCCACCCCCTGAGTCAGCGGGGCCGGCGCACCAATCTTGGGCACCGACACACGACCCCCATCAGCCAGTCCGGCCGACCGGGAGGGAGCGGAGGGCTGTGGCACCGGGTCGGCGGTGGGTGGCGCGGCAGGCGAAGGATCCGGCGCCGCGGAGCCCCCCACGCCAGTCTCATCGTCGTCGTCATCATCGTCTGAGGACCCCGCCTCCGAAGAGTCACCACCCTGCTCGGACGGTCCCCCCTCTGGGCATCCAGTCGACGGTGAGGGAGGTATGTCCTCCTCCAGCTCAACCCTCAGAGTCGCTCCCTCGTTCCCGCCACGGCCACCAAAGTAGACAGGAGGCAGGAAGGAGGCTCGGGTCTGGGCAGAGCACTCGAAAGCACACCGCATTAGAGCCAGCGAGTGAGCCCTCGTCTACGTCAGCCAACCTGCCAAGCGCCTGCGAGAGAAGCTCAATAACCCCCGTCGTCATGTCATCGTCCGGGAGGCCATATAGGCGGACCCAAGTGGAGCGGAGGACGTTGGTCGAGGAAACAACAGTCGAGGCCTTGATGGACACCTGAATCTTGTTGATGGGGAGAGTGAACATCGATCCCATGGAGCACAACCTGAGCATCTCAGTCGATGGGAAGACTACCGCAAACTAAGTGGGGGAGACCTCGCGCACCTTCCACTCGTGTCCGGGCATGATCTAGGCCAGTTCATCACGCAGGATCTCCACGGAGAGCCCCGCCGAGAGTGCCGGAAGCTGATCAGGGAGGACAGAGACGCGCGCGAGATTCTCGGGGACCACCATAGGAACCCCGCCTAGGTCAATGTAGTAGAAAATCGACTCCACCCCATGACCCAGAAGCTCAAGGTGAGGCCTGCGTGGCGGTGCCTCCGGGGCAGAACACATGGTCAAGCGATGCCCAGGGTTCCCACAGCGCAAGCAGCACTCCGGCTGGGTGCACTCCGACCGAAAGTGACCGAAGACCCCGCAGTTGAAACACTGGATCCTCGCCGGGGAGCTCACCCCACCCTCCGCCTGAGAGTGGGTTGGACCCAACCCCGTCTAGGTCGGGTCCCGCGGCGCTCCCGTCGGGCCACCGGCGGACGACGACGGTGGGATCCCCATCTGGTTCCCTCCGCCGGCATCTGCACCCGTCTGACGCGGCTTCTTCTTCTTCGAGGGCTTCCTTCTGCTACCACCCACGGATGCCAGACCATCTGTCCTGGTCACCCCATGACGAGCAGTATCACGTAACTGCACCTCCCTATCCTCCTCTGTACGTGCACCCGCCCGAGGCCCCAAGTCAACACGGCCAGACCGCACGGAAGGGATGGGGCGGCTCCGGCCAGGCGAACTCCGGCGTGGCAGAGGCGAGGCCCGGGCTGGCTGGCGCTGCAGGAGGGCGTCACGCACCTCTGCCTTGTGGCGTAGGCCCTCCGGCGACGGGTCCCTGCGGGAGGCGCGCGGCGGCGAACGCCCTCGGGGGCGGTCCGATGCGGCTGGCGGCGGGGGCCGGGCGCCGGGGCTGCTCCTGCGCTCGACGAGGCGACATGGCCCGTACCGGCGAGCGCTGGCGACGCGCCAGCGGTCGGTAGGTGCGCGCGGTCGGAGAGCGAGAGCGGGGGCGAGACGCGGTAGGCGGAGGCGATGGCGACCGAGCGCGTCGCCGATGGTGGACGTCCACGTCTTCCTCGTCCTGGCGCAGCCTCTTCATCGCGGCGGCGACGACGTACGAGATGGACAGTGGGGGTGGCGGCGGCGTGGGGATGACGCGGCGAGCGGAGTTCCTGTGGCGTCAAACACAACTCTCGGGGGCTGGAAACCCTAAGTTGAGGTCTCGTGACCCGCTAGGGACCCACAGCCAGGGTCCCCTGGGCCGCGGTGGCCCGGCCCTTCTGGCCCAGCCGTTCGCAGCCTCCTCTGTAGCCCGAGGCCTTCTCCACTCCAGAACGTGTGGCACCGGCCCACTAGGCCCATCAGGTCTAGGGTTCGGGGCAGGCGCGGCCCGGCAGGGAATCGTCTCGGGCACCTCCACCCGCGCCGCCAACTGCGGCTGCGGTGGCCTCGCCGGCGAGTCCCCGTTGGCACCCGGAATCCCAGCCACGCTCGGAGCAGCCAGCGCCGTGGGGCAGCTCCCCGCGGATGGCGTCCCCCTCCTGGTTTTAATCAGCCGTACCCCCGCGTCGGGAGCCCGTAGCGCCGCGGGAGGGCCGGCCTAGACTGCCGCCCTCCGTGCAACCGCCGGGCTACCACCGAGCCACGTCGCCGCTGGTTGTTCGTTAGTCGCCGCGCCCGCTGCAAGAACTCGCGGAACGTCGGTGAAAGAGGAGGCTTGCATCGCGCCTCCAAACTACTAGAGAATAGACCTTTAGTCACCAAGGTATTTGGTTACTAGAGATCAACTATTGGTTGCTAATTATTTATTGTCATCAACATTCGTGATTTCTTCGTGGTTGCTAAAATATGGTTGCTGAATGTATTTAGAAACCAACATTGTATTTGTTGGTTACTAAATAACAATATTTAGTTACCAACCCTTGGTGACTAAAAGTTCAGTGGAGCAATAGTAACCGAACTATTAGCTTATTGGTGACAAATGGTACACATACAACCACCAAACTGCTTGGTGGCAATTGGTTGGTGACTAAATGTCATCATTCTTGCCGTGATGGCCGCCTCGTCGTCGATCTCGTCAGCGATGTCAGCCCACCGTCTTCCTCGGAGAGAGCCTGGCGGTGAGGTCCCAGCCCCGCCATCTAGGGAGCCGGTCCCGGAGCACATCTCCCCGTTCTCAGGCCGCCGGCGGACACACCTCCGATGATGGTCTCAGTCGCCCATGTCGTCCGCCATCCTCCCGTCTCCCTCCCCACCCGCCGTCCCGTCCGCTCGACGTCTCTCTTCCCCGTCGCCAACCGCTCGTATCCCAATTACCCAACTGAAATAGGCTTCACGCAAAAAGGTACTGTAACGCTCGTCTAGCCGTTGCAGCGACTACCCAAATGCAGCGCAGCCGAATGCAAGTTCTCGCATGCCCTCACGACCCGAGGCTGACAGAATACGCGACTACCCATGCCACGACTGGCCGTGCAGAACCTCTTCGACTGGCCCCGTGGAGTGAGCATCGGGTTTCCATCCCAACCTGATGTGGCAGCCCGGAAGGCCGGTTTACTGCGGGTGGGGGTCTGGAAGCTCAGGCCTAGTTTTGTTGTAAAGTTTTCTAAAACCATGGCACTCGAAACCGTAGTATTTGCATGCCACGATACTTCAGTTTTGGAAAAGAGGTACGGACATGTTTTTATACTTCCAAATTAGTGAAGTTTCCTTAAATATTGAAGCATTGTAAAACTAGTGTTTTACTAAAGCCAAACACCTCGAAAAATAGTATTTTAAGAAACCACGGTTTTCTTGGAATACTTTAAAAATATTTTACTGATAAACACACCCTTATTTATGTCGTCGTTAAGTTTATTGCTAATGCCAATATATTTATCCTAGGATAATGAAGAAAAATCCGAGCTGTGACACTTACCATCACGCCACTGCCTCGACCACTGATTCCGAAAGCCAAGTGTCACATCTTCAAAACTACTTCCTCATTTCCTAATTCAACTTGACCGAACTGTGATAGGATCATAGGAGTGACATTTCTCTGGGAACTACCTTATTTCCTTATTCAAGTAAAATAAGCAACTGCTGAAGAACTTAGATTTTAGATACGGATCTATGAAGCAAGAAAAACAAAGAAATCTTGAAATGGCCTGCCTACGGTCTATGAATCGAGAGGCTTGAAATGTTACGGAATCATGAAACAAAGAAATCTTGAAATGGTCAGCAGCGATGTAAGCATGCATTAGACTTGCGCCCTGCTCCGGTGCAGTATCCAACATTAAGACAATATAAAATATACTAACTGAAAGTCTACTGTCCAACAGAAACATGGAACGCAGACGGTTCAAAATACCCTTTACACACGGTTTGCCGATTGGGGCATCCCACACGGTTATGAAAAATTGTGTGCGTTCGTGATTGGGGCGGGGGGCATCCCACAGCTCCCAGTTCCTCCACGAATCAAGAAATTGCACCGAATAAAATCGATCATCCCATAGGGCGATCGGCCGGGTTTACAGGATTGGATCGGGTCAAAACGAAGGGGAAAGTAGCCAACGGAAAACTGAAACCTAGCTGAACTGAAACTGTCGCTATCTGAACTAAACTGAAACTCCAGTGAACCTGACACCTAGCGACTAGATTAACCGGCAGCTCCAGTGCAGTATCCAACATTACTTACGCTAATGAAATCAGTGAAATATACTGCCTGAAAGTCTGCTGTCCAGGATTGGTTGGCGTGGAGAATTTTATTCAGAAGACAGGGAGATGTCGTTTTCCTGGGAAATCGTACGTGTAGTATTTCAGAAATATTTGATAAGAGAATTTTGTTCAGAAGACTGTTCATTTTCGATTCGAGAGGGAATGAAGAAGTCTGCCGTGTGCCAACGTCGCTGGTTTTTGACGAGTTTCGACGCATCGTTGCTCACAAGAGCTCTTCGTGTGTACTTATACACGCGCGGAGTTTAGCTGTTCTTCACACAACTGCTGAAGTATCTCGGTGTCATAGGAACGACACTTTCTTCGGCACAAGTACCTCAAAGATACCACCTCTTCTCTCCAGGAGTACTACTGAGCCCCTTCGATGTTTCAGGTCAGTTTAAGGCGTTTCTGTTTTGAATCTTTAGGTGACCGGTTCACGTAGCCTCGTTAACTGATCCTTAAATTTTAAACTCTGATTTTTTAATTATGCAATAAAAGGTTATATATATGCACCGCTGGCTGGGGAATTCCCCCTTTTCGAAAAAATTATATTCTATAATGTTTTTTATGATCAGCTTTCCGTTCTTTTTTCTGCTTAATTGCATAATAAAATTTTCAATTGGGTACAAAACGAGACGCATAATTTTTTTTCCAAAGCTCTGAATTGTAGGCCCTAGTAATTGCCAGTGTTGAGCTATTTAAAAATCTGAAAAAAAAAACTTTACACACATCATCGTTTTATGTGACAAGGTTGCTAGAAGAAAAATAAGAAACTTGGTCTAAGGACATTTTCATGAAAAAACCTTCACACAACTGAACTATCATGAACAAGGAAATAATTTAGGGTACAGGGTGAAGCATGGCCTAGTTTGTCAAAACGATTCCATATTTCTCATGCATACTATATTGGCACACTAAATGTCAAATATCTTTTTTTGTCTCGTTTAGACAAGGTCGAAAGAGAACTTGCTTAGAAATGGGCCTTGTCATCGATCGACGCATTGATTTGGCTCGTCAGGCTCAGCGTGCAGCGGGACACACTAGGAAAAAGTGGCGTGAAGGCGGCAGAGTAGAGGAGCGTCCATGCCGGTAATGTAGGCGGCGAAGCAGCCTTTCGCCGGCCTGGGGGCGGCGCTGTTGGCTAGGGGGAAGTACCATTCAATGCGCGCCCGGGCGGGGAGTAACATTGACGTGCATGTACTATAGGTCCCACTTGCAAGATTTAAATGTATCCCACATGTGATGGACTTGGTCATGAACGGTCAAAGGGTCTCACTAGACGAGAACACTCAGTTTGGCCATTCGGGAGGCTTGGTGGAGCGAAGTGGGGAAAAATTAAGGAAAACTAAGTAAGTGGGGGAAGAGTGAGTATAACTAACCCAAGTGTGGCTCAAAAGTAGAAATCCCTAGTATATAATAGATGATAAAAATTTCCCGATCTGGTTGTGACCTATATTATATGCTAAATATTTATGCCCAGTTTGACTCACCAATGCATCGACGTGCCAATATGATAGGTGCGATAGACTATAATTTGTGTATGAACTTAAACTTTTATCGCACCAGTTTGGTATTGATTTAGTTAACAGTACCATGCTACTTATTTTCCAGCCCAAAAATATGCGAGTGTTATTGCAGCTTGGACTTGGTCTCGTACTGATTGCATCACAATATGCTCGTGGAACAACAGTTCCTACTTCACAGTGCCGAAGGCAGTGTGGCACTATTGAGATACCGTACCCATTCGGTATCGATCCAAATTGCTCACTAGCAGAAGGATTCGACATCAGTTGCAGGTTCCAGGATGGTATCTACAAGCCATTCAGGGGTGCCTACGAGGTTCTCAACATTTCCTTGATTCATGGCACGGTCCGGGTGCTCAATACCATATGGGGGTACTGCTACAACACCTCTACGAGGAGCATGGAATATTTTGGCCTTGATGGGGGTATCGAGGGCCATAGTCAGTCTTCTCCTTACCGCCTCTCCGATGTACAGAACAAGTTCACGGTTATTGGGTGCAATGTTCTCGCATTTATGTATGATAGCTACACGGGTTATCAAGGCTTGGGCGTCGCAACATGCCGCAACCTATCAGATTTGGTGGATGCATCCTGCTCCGGCATAGGTTGCTCCCAGAGTACTATACCAAAGAGAATGTATACCTACGAAATAGCCTTCTCAAGCTTTGTCAACACAAGTCTAATATGGCAGTTCAACCGATGCAGCTATGCAATGCTGATTGAGGCATCATCATTCAACTTTAGCACTTCGTACATAAGTAACACAACGTTCAATGACACATATGATGGGTGGGCACCCATGGTGATTGATTGGGCTATAAGAGATGTCAAGTCATGTGATGTCGCACAGTCAAATGGTACTCATAACTATGCATGCCTCAGCAACAACAGTGTGTGCATAGATTCTCTCAATGATGATGGATACATGTGCAAGTGCTCCAAGGGATACAAAGGCAACCCTTATCTTTTGGATGGATGCCAAGGTACTAATTAGTTTTGGATTGTAGGTGTATAAACATAAATTAATGCCAATCAAATTGCACTTTGAATGTATAAGGTTTCTTCTGTGCTTGAAATGTTAATGTTAGTTTTTTCCATCTTAATACAGATATCAATGAATGCAGTAACAACATATGTCCTTCAGGCAGTGTTTGTCACAATACAGCTGGAGGATTCTGGTGTTCTTGTCGAGTAGGAACAAAACTCAAAAGCAATTCATGCAACCTTGATACCCGATTAATTATAGGTAAGATTAAAAATATATTATCTTAGCCAAACCATTACTTTTATCTCATTCATGTGCAATGAAAAAAACAAATAGTAAATGTAAACCAGATAATGCATGGTGCATCATATTATAACCAAACCACCAAGTATGTTTAATATTCTCTCTAAAAAATAGTTGTATAATGTGGTTCCATTATGCAGGACTCTTAGTGCTATCTATCCTTGTAGTGATTATTATCATGATCACAATCTCATGGGTACAAATGGTAATGCAAAAGAAAAAATTAAACAATGTTAAGCAAGAGTATTTCCGCCAGCATGGAGGGGTGATTTTGTTAGACAAGATGAAATCAGAAGAAGGTCTTGGTTTCACTGTATTTTCTGAAGCTGAACTCATAAATGCCACAGACAACTATGACAATAGGAGAATACTTGGCAAAGGAGGCAATGGAACGGTATACAAAGGTATAACAAAAAACAAAGTACCGGTTGCAGTTAAAAGATCTGGATTGGTAGAAGAAAGGCAAAAGAAGGAATTTGGCAAGGAGATGCTCATTTTGTCCCAGCTCAATCACAAGAACATTGTGAAACTTGTGGGTTGTTGCCTTGAGGTGGAAGTTCCAATTCTTGTCTATGAGTTTGTTCCAAACGGTACACTCTTTGAGCTTATCCATGGAAGAAATAGAGCATTGCAGATATCCTTCAGCACCCTCTTAAGGATTGCCCATGAAGCAGCAGAAGGACTCTGCTTCCTACATTCGAATGCATCTCCTCCAGTAATTCATGGTGACGTGAAAACTTCTAACATCCTTCTGGATGAAAACTACATGGCCAAAGTGTCAGACTTTGGAGCCTCTGTACTAGCTCCATCCAACAAAGACCAGTTTGTCACGAAGGTTCAAGGAACTTGGGGATACCTTGATCCTGAATGCATTCAAACATTCATATTGACGAATAAAAGTGATGTTTACAGCTTTGGTGTTATTCTTCTAGAGATCCTCACAAGACAATTACCAATGAATGTTGAAAGCCCAGAGAAGCAAATATGCTTGTCGTCAGTTTTCCTATCTGCTATGAAGGAGGACAATCTTGATGCAATGTTGGTAAGCCATGTGAAAGACCAAGAGAGCATGGAGTTGTTGAGAGGACTTGCTGACCTAGCTAAGAAATGTCTAGATATGTGTGGTGACAATTGGCCCTCAATGAAAGAGGTCACCGATGAGCTCAATAGATTAAGGAAGCTTTCATGGCATCCTTGGGAACCACTCAATGTGGAGACAGGTGCAAACCATATTCTTGGTGAAGAATCTACAAGTGGTTATGAAACCGAATTAAGTATGTATCCTATGGGAGATAGGGAAGACCAACCCATAAGTTCAAGAAGTTCTTATTATGAAAAGTGAAAAAATATGAATAATAATCTATCGAACAACTATGTGTAGATGCAAATGTTTCTTTCTGAACCTTGTTACCATGTGTAATTTATTTTGGAGTTAATTATTTATATTTCATGTACTTGTTTATTGTTTGTATAAGTTCATGTAATGGTTGCCACCTATTAATTTGAATCATGTTCTAGTGAATTGGATGTTTTCAATAAATAATGCATTTGATATACTGAGATACATGAGCTTTATAGGGGTCCCTTTAATGTTCCAACCCAAGAGATCATTCTTATCAGAATGTAACGGCCATGTTGAGGACAATGCTTGTGGCCATCGTTGGCATGCACTCATTTTCTTATATAGTTTTGTGTGTTCTTGAGACATGGAATGATCCCTAGGTAAATTTATATACAACGTTCATGCTTTTTTCTATATCATGTTTGTGTTGAAACTACGAAAGATTTTTACAATAAATGGATTTTTTTATTAAACTCGGATGAATATGATACAATAAAGAATCCATTTAAGTAACTACTGTTGGGGAACTCTCATAGAAGAAAAAAATATAGCACATAATAAGGATCCATATGCAAGGGGAGAGGCAACGTAACATACCCTCATATGTGGAACTAGCAGAATATTGTAGGTGACTAGGTCGACGTGGAAGTATACGTAGTCGATCCCCGCAATTATTCTCGTATAATCACAAGGAGATTTGTTATCCCACGATCAAGTACCACAAGTGCAGCACCTCCGTAGTATCCACAATTACGTGATCAGCAGCACCGTGTCGTAACGTGATAAAGCACCAATGACGTAGTGGGAACGTTGTCGATGAAGATCTGGGGCTCTCCATGATCACTGATGCGTCCAAAAATGGCACATCTTTATCTATGTTTAAACTATATCTTTGTAATGAAAATGATAGAGATATCACTCTAAACCTACCACTAATCACTAATGTGCAATTTATTTTCAAATCTCCTTGTCATTATCTTTATTGCAGATATTGGGCAGGAAATCAAGGATAAAAGAAAGGAAAACATAAGGATCGGAAAATTATTGAAGGCTTCCCTCGTAGCACACTTAACGACCATGGTAAGGTCAGTCTCGACCATACCACCCATCGTACCAATGTCAGAAGATCCGTGAGATCAAACCGACCAAAAGTAATCAAAGGATCCAGAGGCAATTCACGAAGTAAGTCGCCTGAAACCCTAGTCCATTCGATGGAACCCCATATAAGGAGAAGAAACATCCGCCAGAGAAGAAGACACCACGCCACACACCTACCATCTCCACTACTATCACAGCCGTCCTCTCCACGCAAGACCATGAAGTGATGCCGCATCTCCACCGCATCATCTCCACCACCCCCATAGTCATAGCCATACTTCTACTTTGTAATCTAGATCCCATCGCGATTGGCAACATTGTAAGAACTGTCAATCTATTTAATTTAAGTACTATTTTTGTATCAATGTTTTCTATTGTTAATATGATCGTGATGTGTGATTAGTATCTCTCAGGCTATGGGTTGAGGCCTAACCTTGCAACTATGTGCTTGATCTAACCAATGGGGTAATTAGTCTAATGAGTTCCTCTATGTTATTTGTGGTTGTTATATTATCTGTTCCTCGCTCCTAGGACTTGTACGGTACCCAAGACCCCGAAGAGTGATCAAGGTAAAGTTATAGTGAGAGTGAAGTGAAAGGTTGATCAGGAACGTATGTGACATGATGATCAGTAAGACTGCTGGAGGAGGATCACTCAGGAACAACAATCACATCACTATTCTTAATGCTTTCGTCTTTCTTTTTAGGATTAAAAACCGAGGCAACATCGCGAGACGGAAACAATACAAGGCCAATGTTGGACGAATTACTCTATGTTAACCCGTGCTCGGAGGCATAGTGGACTACAGATGCATTTCCTACATACATCTAACTAACATATGTATTAATTATACTAAACTTCTTTAACTTTAGAACTATAAGAACTAATTTGCAGGTACTCCGGGAAAGAACAAAGAACGTGGAGACACAAATGGCTAAGATTTGCATGTAAACCGGAGCCAAATCCAATTAAAGATATGAAGATGATGAGAAGCACAGAAGATACACCGGAAGAGATGGATTATAGCGATGCTCCTTCACCAAACTACACCGTTGAAAATCTTGTGAAGATGGTGAGTATAAAGAACCCATCAATTGATGGAGGTAACAAAGCAGCATATAAAGAATTTGTTAACCAAGTTTCTTACAGAGTTCATGAGCTGGAATTAGAATATATAAAACTATCTGGGAAATTGTCAGCCAAACTAGAAGACATATTTGAGCCTACTATTAAGATACATTTAGGTGTCAATGAAATAACTTCACAATGTGATCTAGATACAAGTGTTTGTAAGATCTCTAAAACTTTATTTTATAAGCTAAACTTGCGAGATTATAATATAACTGAACTTAAATTGCATTTACCTGATTCAACCTTCAAGAAAGCTATGGGAATTAAAGAAAATATAATAGTACAAATTAGAGGTAGTCATGCACTCCTTTGTAACATTCTTAATTTTTGGAAAAATTCAGGATCTCAAAATTTTAAAACTTTTGTTGTTTACTAAAAGAAAGTCACAAAAACGAACAAAACCAAATACGGAAGAAAAATTATATCTTATTCCAATGTTATTAGAATTGTTAATCCAAATAATGCCTTTGTTTTATAAACCTTAACTTTATTCAAATGAATATTTTACAAAGAGGCAAACTTATTTCAAGAAATGTTTTTAATCCTAAAATGGTTTGAATTATATTTTTTGCTTTGGAAATATTATTTTGGCATTTGAAAACATGAGGACTTTGATCCTTGGTAATATCTAATTATTAATAATTAAATATTACCAAGGATATTAAAGCTCAAAAACTATTATTTTCTTTTAAAGCATTTATCAATTATTTCAATCTTAAAATGGGTTTCAATATTTTATTTGGGCACAAAATAAGATATTATGATTTATAAACTCAAAAGTTGTATTTTTAGAATTTTCCTAATTTTTATAAAGCCAATTTGCTAAATATCGTTTTACTATATTTAAAAAGCATTTTTTAAAAATTAAGAAATCATTCATATCTTGAATTCCAAATTTTAAATGTGTCCAAAGTTGCCCACAAATATGTTTAGTTGAAATATATTTTTATTACAAAATTTCAGAAATATATTTGAGGTAATTTAGACTTATAAATCAAAAGATATTAATAACTTGAAATAAAAAGAAAAAGAAAAGAATAGATGACGTCATCACTGACGTCACCCCTTCTTCTCCCTGCCAACGCCCGAAGAAACCGCCGATTTCAAATCCCGCTAATTGAGCGCGTTTAAGGCCTTTAATACTTGCCATGTCCCTGCCCAATAAATCCCCTACCCCTCCTCTGCATTTCCCCTCACCCTCCCCTCTGAATCACGCCGCCATGCCCGAGAAATCTCTCGTCAGAGTTCTTCCTCGACCGACGTGATTCGAGGTGATTCCGGCAAAGAAAAGGTTCTCGCCGCCCTTCTTTGGCTTCCCCTTGCTTCCTTGTGCCCTTGCGCACCTTTCTGAACGTTTGTTCGAATTTTTGGCACAACGATTTGGCCGTGTCGTCCACGCCAGAGGCTCACCAGAGCGACCACCACCTCCGACCACTCTGCGCCACCGTTCCGGGAAATGAGGATTGTCGTCGTGGTCTCCATCATCATCGTCGTACCGCGCCACGCCTCTGTGTGCCTTCCCCGAGTCCGGAGCTCCACCGTAGTGTCGCCATCGTCGACTTGCGAGCGGCAACTGAAGGGAATATACCCGAGAGGCAATAATAAAATGGTTATTATATTATTTCTTGTTTATGATGAATGTTTATTTCTCATGCTAGAATTGTATTAACAGGAAACGTTGATACATGTGTGTTTAATAAACAAACAATGGTTCCTAGTAAAGTCTCTCTTTTAACTAGCTCGTTGATTAATAGATGATCAAGGTTTCCTGATCATGAACATTGGATGTTGTTAATAACGGGGTCATGTCATTAGAAGAATGGTGTGATGAACATATACCCAAAGTGAATATAGCAATGAGGTCAAGTCATTAAGTTTACATTGTTATATCAAACATACGAAGTAACTTATTCCTTAGACTATGAGATCATCATGTCAATCACTGATACCGGAATGGTGCTTTGATGTCATCAAACGTCACACCGTAACAGGGTGACTATAAAGGTGCCGATAGGTATTCGGAAAGTATTAGTTGAGGATCATGGATCAAGAGTGGGATTTTTCCGTCCAAAATGACGGAGAGATATACTCTAGACCCTCTCGGTGATATCACATCGACACCGCTTGCAAGCACGTGATATGATCACAAGGATGTTATATCATGGAAACGAGAAAAGAGTACTTGTCGGTAACGAGATCGAACAAGGTATATTGATACCAATGATCGGATCTCGGACAAGTAAAATAGCACGAGACAAAGGGAATAGTCACGACGTTGATGGTTCACACGATCACGAGAGTCATCGTTGAATACATAGGAGTCATCACGGATCTCCAGATCCCGCTGTTGATTATTGATCGGAGAGGAGTCTCGATTATGTCTATCTTATTCGCGAACCGTAGGGTGACACACTTAAGATTCGATGACGCATTTGAGAGGATACGGAAATCGGAGAAAAGTTTGGACATCACCGGAATTGTTGAAAGCCCTGAACGAAGTTTTCTCTACCACACCACGCCGTCGTGCTGCTGGTTTCCGAGGGATCCTCTAATTCCGCGCCCCGCTGGATCGAGGGAACGGAGGTCGTCATCAACCGTACGTGTGACCGATCATGGAGGCACCGCCGGATTGCGGTGCACATCTTCTCGCTCTCGGGATCGGTGTGAGTACGACTACGCCAACAACGAGATTTGATCTCGTAATGCTTTGTGTCTTCGAGGGTATGTGTTCTCCTTAACCCTCTCTTTGCCCGTTGCACTTCGTCTCCTAGATTAGATCTTGGCCTTTCGGGTGTCTCTCGCGTAGGAAATTTTTTGTTTTCTATGCAACGACCCCTTCAGCAACACCACTTGATCCTCCATTTCCGGCCGTACTCCCGCATCCCGAGGTGAAACCTTAACCCTAGCCCTTAGGTCTAGATCCAACGCTCCATAATATATCACTTACCGAAATGGTATCAACCAATAGGGTAGTGTCGTGTGTCTGCCGAGTCAGCAACCCAGTCAGCGACCGGTCAGCAATTGCATCCAATCAAATCCAGCCACGTGGCAAGCCCTTTTTCTGTATTTTCTGCCGAATAAAATCATTTTTTGCAGTTTTGCAGAAAAGACCCTACACCTTATATCTATCATAACTTTTGATCCAGAAGCCCAAATTTAGAAAACTTAAACTTTTTAAAAAGCCCTTGACATGTAGGATCTTTTGGTACTATTTAAATTCAAATTTTACTATTTTAAAATTTTCTAGATTCAAATCAGCCATTTGGATGAATTTTGGCATAGTTAAAATTCTACAAAACCAATCTACTGATTGCGGATTGGTGACTCCATGGAGAAGGGGCTCAGTACAATCAGGAGCTGAAGAATCACTACTCCAATGGTTTGCTACAAATCCAAACATTGGAGTAGCATCTAATATTTTGCTTTTAGTTTTTGTATGCTACTCCAATGCAAGTGATAGAAAACACAACCTCAAAATAAAAACTGAAAACAAAAAAGATAACTTGTCACCACCTCTTGATACAGAAGTGTTAACAACCTCCCCAAGCTTAAATGTTTGCACATGGAAGATCATTGTGGTGGTGGATGGAAATTACCGGGGTACAAAGTATCACTCCATCAATAAAAATTGTTTGCAACATCAAAAGAGGTGTTACGGGGATTTGTTGCGAGGTTGTTGATATCATTCATGTGATCTCCGAGCTCATGAAGGTGTTGGTATGTAGTGTACTGTGGTGGTATGTATGCCTCCTGCTCGGGTGCTTTTGCATCAACTTTAAAGTCCTCCGGTATTTCACCTTCGGGCTGCACTTTCTCTTCTTCATCCTATATAGCATAATGAAGTATTTCATTCTCGATAGAAAAGATGTTAGTCATAGGAGCTGAGAATATTTCTCATGTTCCTGGTATACGAATGGACATTCTTACTTGGTGATTAAATATCATACACGTGGCTCTCAGTGTAGAGAAAACAACATACCTCTCGCCGGTGAGCTGAGCTAAGTTGCTCAAGTCTATTCCAAGTGAGTTGGCGAGGACAGTGTGATAACTCCTCCACGAGTGATGGGTCCACTGCTCTGGTGTGCCTGCCAAACAAGATGGAAAAGAAGCATTGTACCCAAACTGGGCGTGATATCTGTGTCAAGTTGGGCGGTTTTGTTAGGATGGTCATCCCATCCTCATTAACTCTTGTAAACTCGATGTGTGCCTCCAAAGTTTTTGTAATAATATAGAAGAAATATCTAATAGCAGGACACTCAATGTTACCTCCCTTGGGGGCACTAGATGAAATAATAATTTGCTTAAAATAATGACTAGGTAAGCAAATAGTTACTGGTACGAGTGTGTCCGTCACCGTTTACGAAACCGAAGCAGTTGCATCACCCGCTTATGCTCAAATCATATGGTTTGTTCATCAGCTAAAATTTGACTCTCTCTTCAGTCCTGATGTTACTGGGGTAGATATCCACGGTATGCTCAAGTGTGCATAAAAACTCCATGTCAACCATCAGTAAGTTGGAATATCCTAAAACCAAATGAATGAATGCTAACATTGTTGCAAAGAAAACTGAAATCATTAATGAAACCGAGACGATGGATGGTTGTGGCGAAAGCCCACTTTATAGTTCTAATATCATTTTTTTTCATGGGTCTTGTATTTGTTTTGATTGGCCTTGCCATGAAGCCTGATACACATGAACTTCTCAATGGTGCTCTTCCTGTCAACGTTGCTAGATTGGCTAGCACTTCCACTAGCACTTGGGTTAGCACTAGCACGTGTTTGTCTTCTCGTGTTCATCTAAAAATAATTAACAAAAATAAGCAATGGTTTGTAAAAGATAGGCAATAGTTTTCCTCTAAGATACTAGTGGTATGAACTATCTAATAGATGCAAAAGACATGGTTCAGTCTAAAAGATCTAGGTACAAACATGCAACCCTAGATTGGAAATAAAACATGATTGAAACAATATTTGCAAAAGGTAATTGGTTGGAAAGGGGATACACATACCTTGGATTGTTGATGAAAAAGGAAACGAACCAAAGATGAACAAGTAAATAGATCTCTTGAGGTTTAGGGGCAGTTTTGGAGGTGGAAGAAGTGGACAAAATAAGATTATGTATTGAGAAATTAAGTTTGGAAGCTTTTACTTACGAATTGAGATGGTACGGTGACTAGTTATGGTCGGCAGTGACCGTACCGCGGTCGGTACGACTCACCTCTTCGAAGTTGTGAAGCCTTGTAATCTTGGTATAGTAGATGGTATTGTGGGGGGCATGGTGGACTCACCGTACTGCTGCTCGTTAAGTTAGCGCTTTGCTCTCTGTTAATTTTTTTGCAACGATACGATGGACGGTACGGTGGAAATTGACCGTACCGCCACTCGCTAAGTCACCTTAGACATGTTGACAGATAGATGGTTTTGCCAGTACGGTGGACTGTACGGTCATAATTAACCGTGTTGCTACTCGTTATCTCGCCCGCAAATAGTTGCGCCTCGGAAGTCGTAAAAATGATTTTTCTTTTCTTTTCTCCCTATTTTCTTCAGTATGGTACGGTGGGTGGTACGGTCGATTATGACCGTACCATCACTCGTTAAACTTCAAACTATAGCGAAAATAATTCTCTTCTCGGATTTTTCACTTGGGACCTGAAATATTAGTTCTCAACAAGGCTTCATATATAAATTTTGGTGGCATCACTAGTAGTTATGTTCTAAGTAAAAAAAAAATCTCCTCCATGTTTTCAACACTAAAACGAAAAACAAAACTAAAACAAAAATGTAAACTTATCATGGGTTGCCTCCCATGCAGCGCTTTGTTTTCAGTCTGTTAGCTCGACCGTAATGATGCTCAACTGGGCTTAGTAACTTATGTGCCCATTCCGAAGTAGTTTACCTTTAACGTTATGGTTCCATTATCGTAGAACTTCAATCTCTTATTTCTGGGGAAATCAACAACAAAAGGATCTCGAGAAGCTAATTCAACCCTCACGTTACCTTCATGTAAATTTATCAAGGCTTTGATGGTTCTTAAAAACGGTCTACCAAGTATTATAGGTGTTATTGGATCTTTAAGCATGTCTACTATAACAAGATCAAGGAGTGCAGGACTTCCTCTAATTTGTACTGCAATGTTTTCTTTGATTCCCACAACTTTTTTAAAGGTTGAATTAGCTAAATGCAATTCAAGTTCAGTTATATTATAATCTCCCAAGTTTAGCTTATCAAACAATGTTTTAGTGATCGTAGAAACACTTGGACCATGATCACATAGTGTAGTTATCTCATTGGCACCTAGATGTATCTTAATAGTAGGCTCAAATATATCTTCTAGTTTAGCTGGAAATTTTCGGATAGTTTTTTATATTCTAAAGCTCACGAACTCTATAAGCAACTTGCTTAACAAATTCTTTATATGCTGCTTTGTTACCTCCTTCAATCGATGTGTTCTTTATACTCACAATCTTCACAAGATCTTCAACGGTGTAGTTTTGTGAAGGAGCATTGCTATAATCCAACTCTTCTAGTGCATCTTCTGTGCTTCTCATCATCTTCATGTCTGCAACTCGATTGGGCTCGGGCTTACCTGAAAATATTGCTAGAATCAAAGTTTGACTCTCACCTATCTTATCCATTTGTGTCTCCACGTTCTTTATTCTTTCCTAGAGTACATGCAAATCAGTTCTTATAGTGCTAACTTTTTAGGTTAGCTGACCAAGTATATTATCATGATTCTCAACCATTTTATAAAAGGCACTTTTTGTTCAATTTGAGAATTTATAAAGTATTTAAGTGTTTTCTTCAAGTTTCTGGCGGTTGCCATTGTTTTCTCTATTGTTGTAGTTACAATTGTTTCGTGCTCCTGCAGGTTTATATGGTTTCTGATAATTTTGTCCAAAGTTTGGACCTTTCCATGCAGGGTTATAAGTATTACAAGCTATGAAATCTATTTCTTCAATTTGAGTATTGGTGATGGCATTTCCTAAGCTTCATTTTTATTTTTTAGGACAGAAAGTAGCTCATCTACCTTTTTTGTAAACTCTTCTTTCTTGGCCTGAGTGACTGTATTTACCTTCTTGGTGCTTGTTCTTTCAATATGCCACTAGCATGATTGTCTTGCATATCATCTAGTAGCTTCTTTGCTACCTCAATTTCTTTTCCCATGAATGTTGCTCGTGCAACTGTATCAAGCATAGACTTGGACAGAGGGTTTAAAGAATTAAAAATAAATGGAGAATTAACCACTCCTCCATGCCATGGTTAGGACAGTTCCTAACAGAGTCTTTTATCCTTTCCCATGCAACCGCTAGTGGCTCGCGATCTTCCTGTCTAAAACTTGTAATAATTGAACGGAGTTGCATTGTCTTAGCAGGTGGAAAATATTTAGTCATAAAAACATTTCATCAATTATCCCAAGACGTAATTGTACCTCTAGGTAATGCTAGTAACCACTCTTTGGCTCTTCCTCTTAATGAGAAGGGAAATAAACGTAGCTTGACTGCATTTGGAAAAACATCATTTATATGCATCATATCACATAATTTAGTAAAAGTGTTCAAGTGCATACCAGCATCCTCAGAAGATGAACCACTAAATTGATTTTGCTAAATAAGGTTCAGTAAATTAGGCTTAATCTCATAGTTCTCCGCAACAACTGCGGTTGAGTGATGGATGTACGTCAATAATCATCATTGGGGGTAGCAAACTCCCCAAGTTTCTTGTTTTTCATACTAATTTTTTTTGTTTTCAAGTAAGAACAAAATGTAAACTAATATTTTTGGGTTTTCAAATAAGCTAAACAAGTAATAAACTAGTGACAAGAAATAAACTAAAGTGTAAAAAATTAACAAAAATAATATGGACCCTATGACTTCACCAAGGTAGCAAAAATACCTTCCCGGCAACGGCGTGAGTAAAAGGGTTGATACCTTCGATCTGGATCACCGAATGTAGTACGCAAGCTTTTTCCCTTGAGACCCAAGGTTTTATCAAACCGGAAAGTATGTGCTTGATGAGATCAGTCGTTTAATCCACAGAAAGCTTGCTAATTCCTGTTTTCATCGGACCAATTCTTGTACTGCAAAATAAGTTATTATCAATAATAAAAATATGCATGGGTTAAGGTTTCACCTGCATCAGTGCATTAGTAGTATGGGATAAATAAGATAAAGTTAAAACATCTTAGTATAATTAAACATATGCTATTTAGATGTGTGTAGGCAATGCATCTGTAGTCCATTATGCCTCCAAGCCCGGGTTAACATAGAGTAATTCTTCAAACCTTGCCATGTATTCATTCTGTCTCGCGGTGTTTCCTCGGTTTTTAGTTCTAAAAAGAAAGACGAAAGCATTAAGCACGGTGATGTAATTGTTAGTTCTTGAGAGATCCGCTTCCAGCAGACTTACTGATCCTCCTGTCATAGACGTTCCCGATAAACCTATCACTTCACTCTCACTATACCTTTACCTTGATCACTCTTCAGGGTTTTGGGTACCTGACAAGTCATAGGAGAGAGGAACGGATAGTAGAACACACACAAATAACATAGATAAACTCATTACACGAATTATCTCATTTAGATCAAGCACATGGCTATAAGGTTAGCCCTTAGCCCATAGCCTGAGAGGAACTACTCACTCATCGCAATCGTATCAGTAATAGAAAACATTGAATTGAAAATAATACTTGGATTGAATAGATTGACAGTTCTTGCAATGTTGCCAATCGCGATCAGATCAAGATTACAAAGTAGAAGTATGGCTATTACTACGCTGGTGGTGGAGATGCGGCAGCACTTCGTGGTCTTGCATGGAGAGGATGGCGGTGACGGCGGTGGGGAGGGAATGTTGTGCGTCTCTTCTCTGGGGGTTGTTTCTTCTCCTTAATTATATGGGGCTCCAACGAATGAACTAGGGTTTTGGGCGACTTCCTTCGTGAATTGGCTTTGGGTCCTTTTGCGACTTTTGGTCGGTTTGAGCTAACGGTCCTTTCTGACAGCGGTATGGTGGGAGGTACAATCGATGGTAACCGTACCGGGGTCGTTAAGTTCGCTACGAGGGCAGCTTTCAATGATTTTCCGATCTTTATCTTTTCCTTCCTTTTAGCCCTCATTTCTCTTGATTTCCTGTCCAATATTTGCAATAAAAATAATAACAAGGAGATTTACAAATAAATTGCACATTAGTAATTATTGGCAAGTCTAGAGTGATATCTCTATCATTTTCATGACAAAGATACGGTTTAAACATGAATAAAGATGTGCCATTTTTTGACGCACCAACAAGTCGTGAGCGTTCCTGCTAGCGGTGTAGTATTAGATTATGGGATTCCCGTTTGTCTTGTGTAGATCCTCGATGGTTTGCACTACAATCGGCGGTTCCGACAATGCATGCGGCGTAGCTGGGGTCTCCACCACCCCGCCAGAGGACGATGCGTCGGCAACTCCACCACTACCATCAGAGGAGGACGATGAGTAGTTTTTACGGTCTAGTTTTAATTTTTCTTATATATGTGTGTATTTATTTGAGATGAAACGAAAGTTGAAGTCATTATTCTATATGTTATAAGATCTTCATGTGCCAATGATAAGAGGCACGCCTGTCGGAAGCCATGTCCGGCATCCTCAGCTGGCCCCCAAGTTTAGAGGGTGGCACGGAGGGTGCCGGACAAAAACGGATTAGCCAGAACAGTTGAGGGGTCGCTAGGTTTATTTTGTTTTATTTCACGTCCATACCATTGGGATTTTGGATGCCCGACGATGCTCTAAAGCTGGTCACAATGTGGAGCAACTTAGAGTAGTAATATACACATATTACTACTATATGTTACTACCTCCATAGTAGTTAGTGTCATATGTGTGATACATAGGGTCATTCATTTATTACTCTCTAGACTCATTTTATATTGGAAAGTGTGATATGATGGTAAGTTGGTAACTAGTTATGTTACTCCATTTGCATCTCTTTTTATTAATTGCGCGCTGCATCATCTTTTTTGCCTATGTGACATCTATGTTACTTAATATGTTACTCCCACTGTGACCGGGCTTAGAGCATGTGCAGTGTGGAAAAAAGGGAGTCTAACAACACTTAGACCTATGTCTAAATGGTGGAGCCAGTTGAGACTAAGAAAAAGATTCTCACACCTGAGTCTAGTACTATACACCGGTGACTAGTTTATTAAAAAAATTAACAGTCCAAACTATTGGAGGAGGAAATGCAATTCGGTGGAGAAAGCTACGAAAACCCAGCTTTTTTTACAATCAATACCACAATATTTAAGGTAGCAGATAATACATGGTAGATATACATGAGCTGACTACAACAATTACAAAATAAAGTTTAAAACAAACTAGCAAATTTTTGAGATCTTAAAGCTCTTTCTTCTTACATGACACAATCTTGTACTTTTCTGAAGGAAGCCATTGAACATAGAGGTCAAACTACAAACCTGCAAACACCAACCAGGGTTCTACTATAATTTTTTGAGCCGCAATGCCAAGGCTGCGAGCACGCAAGCATCTATTAAAGTAATCAATCAATATCGGTAGGAGTACCAACACCGGTATTGCAGCAAAAAACAGCCGAACCACCTGATCAACGTCGCTAGGAGCCGATAGTATGGATCACCATTGCCGAGGACGTCGCAGTCGAGACAAATATTGCAAGGACAATCCTCCTCACGGCAATCATGAGAAAAGATTAAAAACCGATCCGGCGAAGTAAGATCTATAGGACCATACCTAGACAAACTGAATTTTCCAACACCACCATCAACGTCAAGAAGGAGATATCGTTGTCGAACATCGGGAAAAGACCACTTATTGCAAACGATTCCATCTCCATTGACGAAGAAGACGGCTAACAAAAAGGCTAAACTAATCTATCGAAAACCCTAATTTTAATGAAAACTCAACTTATAGATCAGGTTCCCCACCTCTCCTGGCGTCGGCAAGGCCGGCTGGAGGAGAATGGAACCAACTATGAAGGAGGAAGAAATGGTGGCGACGGTGACTTCTTTTCCCTGGCGGCTGAGCGCTCCGAAACTATACTATGAAGACCCAGCTGATGGGACGTTGGAGCGTATTCACTCACGTCTAGCTTTTTTCTTAGAGCATCTCCAGCGGCCGCTGTAAATAAGCACTGCGCGGAAAATCCGCCGAAATGTGGCGCGAGAGCCCGCGTGCTGGAAAAACACTGGCGTGTGGCGAACCGCGCGCTACAAAACGCGGCGCCAGTGCCAGCGCCAACCGTCGCGAACTTTTTTTCCCGTCGCTCTCTCTCTCTTCCCCATCTGTTTTCCCCACCGCTTCGACCGACACTGCGCCGCCACACCACCATGTCGCCGCGCCGGAGAGGAGCAAACGGGTACCGCGGCGTTCGCGTCCGGCCCAACGGAACCTTCTACGTCGAGATCCACATCGGTGACATGCGACGCCAGCTCGGTACCTACGAGAAAACGCACGAGGCGCGAGCGGCGGCCTGGCGCCTCGGCCGGCCTGTGGCGCCACCTCCACGCCTCATCACTGAGGCGGATCAGGAGCGCCACCTCCTTGTCGCCGAGCAGGGCGAGCGAGCTATGGCGACGTGGCACGAGCGCTTCCCGCAGGACGTCGCCGCCGAGCGCGAGTACTGGAGGCAGCGTCGGGCCGAGAAGAGGGAGGACAAGCGACGCCGGGAAGCCGTCTTCCAAGCGCACATCGCCGACCCAACGTCGGTGTGGGACGACGTCGATCCTCGCTATGAGGATCTTTTCACCTCGTCGGACTCCGACGAGGATTAGTTTAGTTTTTTTCTATCGTCGCTGGAAATATGTCACTAGAACTATGTCACGGGAACAACAAAATGGTCTTTTCTATCTATAATTCGTCGTATTTTCATCTTTCTCAGTGCAAATTGTGTTTGTCGCGTGCTATTGTGCAGCGCCTGGAAAAGCCAACGCACGGCGCAGCTTCATTTTTGCGCCTCTGAAATTCATCTCCACCACGCGGCGTGCAAACAGCCGCAACAACATGATGTAAACACAATTTTAGCGCGCTGGGAGCATCTCTGGCAGCCGCGCAAAAAATTGGCACTTATACAACGCGCTGGCCAGCAGACGCGCGATACGGGCGCGCGCGATAAAATTAGCCGCGCGCTGCCAAAAGCCCCAACCTGCACTACGGATATTGAGCTTCTCCTCCCGCGCGACCACGCCAGCTCTCCCGCAAAACCCCAACCGCCGATCGGAAAAGTCCGTGCGCGCTCGCGCCTGCCCCTCCCGCTGTGCACCGGCGATGGAGAGCTACTCCGGCGTGCCGCCAACGCCCCCTACGCCGCCGCCGCCACCGCCACAAAATATCTGGGCGGCATCGCGCGCGAACTGTTCATGGCGCCAAGGATAAACCTGACCGATGGCCGCCCACTGCCGGCGCCCGCCCACTCTGCGCCCGGCGCAAGGATCTCCGGCGTCCACTCGAAGCGCCCCCCCCCCCCCCCCCCCCCGACCGCGGCCGCCATTGCGAAGAAGACGAGAGCCACCGCCGGGGGCAAGGCGGTCGCGGCGGCGTAGCACCAGCCCTAGCCCCAGCCCCAACCCATGGTCGCGCCAACGCCACCTCCGTCGCCACCACAGCAAAGGAGAACAAGAAGAGGGGCGGTGATGATGCCATCGAGTCTCACATGAAAGTTATTGTGACCGCAAGGTTGGAAGCAAACAAGGAGAGGAGGGCGGCAAAGCAATCGGCAACGTTGGCGGAGGAGAGGAAGGTAGCTTTGGCGGAAAAGAAGTGGCAAGCGGAGGAAACCAATCGCCGTCTTGAGTATGAGAAGAGCCTTTTTCCATGGACATGTCCAACCTAGACCCGAGCAAAAGGAATACGTCAAGATATGTCGTGAGGAGATCTTAGCTCAAAAAAGGAGGAGGATCATGGGCTTTGGAAGCTTCGGTGCCATGGGAGCACCTTCAATGGAGGCTTTGGCGGCATGGGAGCTATGATCCAATCGATTGCATAAGACCCCCAGTAGGACCAACCGATGGCTTTGGAGGCATGATTGGCATTGGTACCATCGGAGGCGCGGTACCACCGCTAGGTGGATTCATGGCCTCCTTGATATCCCAAATGCCTTCTACGAGTGTCAACGTCCAAGCCACGAATACAAGCATTGTAGAAGAAGAAGATGACGAAGAAGAGGAAGAAGAATAAATTTCTTACTTCAAGTTATCGTGTGAGTTTATTCGTGACGTGAACTATGTTGATTTAGCTATTGAACCATGTGGTTGTTTTGCTTTTAAACTAGGAAGGCAAACTATGTTGAAAATTATGCACTTTGCTATATTTTGCTACGTTTGGAAGAGCGCCGGCTGGGCGCGACTCTTTTTCGCGCGACTGCATTTGTGATATGCGCGTACGCGCACTGCAAACGGCAAAAATATGACGCGGCTGGAATTGCATTTTGTAGCGCCGTGCTGGATAGACCGTATCACGTGCGCAGCGTGCACGGCTGCTGGAGACGCTCTGGGACTCGTTCACACGGTGCACACTATCTTACTGCCCAGAACGAAAATAAAAAATAATATCGGCCCAGTAGTGTGAGACGATATACGGGCCGATACGGAACACGGCCCAGATTAACACAAACCCACCGAGACGCGACTCACGCCACTAGGGTTTTGCTCTGTCGTCGACCTCGCCGTGGAGGTTTCTGCGCCCTCTCCAGCGGCAGGGGCGGAACTGCACCCCGGGCTGCCCGGGCTACAGCCCAAGGCTTGGGCCATGTAGTACAACTGTACAAGTGCCCTCCTTCTAATATTCTCAAAACTTTATGTGCCACAATAGCCTAGCCTGTGTCCTTTTTCGGAGCTTTGGGGGCTTGTCCGGACGACATGCACGTTTTGCGACGTGTCTTTTTTTCTCTCCTCCCAGTCAAGCCCACAAAGGCAGCAACCTGGAGCGTCCAACGCACGTTCGCGTCGCCTCGTTTCTATCGTCTGCTCTAATAGCATCTCTAGTCGGAGCCCTCAAATGTCACCACAGTCGCTTTTCCGTTCGGAGCGGCCCCAACCTCGCCCACTCGTGGCCCCCAAAAGTTGTTCCCGTCCGGCAAACCCCTCCATCCAGGCGTTGGGTTGGGGTTGTGTTTCACGTCCGGACGAAACAATTAACCACCCATTTGCCTCCACGTGTCCATCCCCTCTCTCTCCTCCCACCTACCCCACATCCTCTCTCTCCCCGTTGGCGCTGCCAAGTAGTACTAGGGCGACCTCGACGGCCAAGGAGAGCTCGGGCCAGGGCGGGTCAAGGATCCACGGCGAGGCAGATGGCCTCCGGGGCGGTTGCTGCGGATGCGGCGCCGTCGGTGGGCGGCCACGAAGTAGTTCTCGACGGGGAGCCGCATCTCTGCGCGAAGCAGGGGCGCAGGCCCAATGCGTCCTCCACGAGCTTCCCTTGAAGCGGAGCGACAGCTCGGGAAGGTCCATGGTCTTGGCGCCCGGCCCCGACATGGAGGCAGATGGGGCAGCTGGTCTGCTGGCCCGCAGTCGCGGTCTCCTTGGTGAGCGTCGTCGCCGGGAGGCTCTCGACGGCGGCCCTCCGCGTGGCCAGTACCGCGGAGCTCGGCTCGACGGGGTCGTCTTCGTCTCGGGCCCCAGCGTAGCTGTGCGGCTGGTACCGCAGCGCGTCCATCTGGTCGTCTAGCGTGCCGCTTATGACCGGGAACACGCAGCCGCACAGGAGCCGGCCGGCCTCGAAGCTCCGGAGCACCAGCCACTGCAAGCAGAGCTCTGTTACTGAGTCGTCCACGGCGAACCCGCGCGCGGCGAAAGTGCGGGGAATGTACGTACCGTGCGCTTGATGCGGGCGTCCATGGGGCAGTCGTCGCAGGTCCATATCCTGAGGAGCGAGTCGGCGCGCTCCACGGAGAGGCTGCCCCATCTCCGGCGGTGGCGGCAGAGGAGGCGCCGAGGACGAGCTCGCCGCTGACGGCGGCGTCGTCTTCGAAGCGGCGGGAGAGGAGGCAGTAGGATAATTTGCTGACCGCGAGCTGCGCGGGCACGGAGGGCGCGCCGCGGCCGAACCCGGCGAGCCCCGTGGGCGGCTGGTGCACGTCCGCGAGGCTGCAGCCGACGGCGAAGCCCCGTTTCGCGGCGCGGCCGTGGATGCTCTGCATCAGCTCGAAGCGCAGGCGCGTGGCCATGGGATAAATAAAGAAAAAGGAGAGAGAAACCTCGTACGTGGGGCGTCGCTGGGCCGTGACTGGGAGGAGAGAAAAAAAGACACGTCGCAAAACGTGCATGTCGTCCGGACAAGCCCCCAAAGCTCCGAAAAAATGTCAATCCGGACGGGAATTGAGGGCTCCGACTGGAGATGCTCTAAATCTCAATGAAATCGCGCCCAGTGGCCAGGTTCTATAGACTTGATTGCGCCAAGCGCTGCCGCGTCATCCTACCTAGACACGCTCGTCTCAACCTTGCATGACGGCGCCGCCGCACGGTTTGACAACCTTCAGAACTACGCGGAATGACAATAGTGGTGTTTCTGCCCGGACGTGCCGGCTGCCGCTGCCCACGCTCGCCGCACCGCACCGTGCCACCGACACTTTCCAATCTTTATCTCCTCTAGGGCAGATCGGCTCATTGCCTCCAATTGACCATCTTTTGCCAAGCTCCGCTCTCCTAATAGGTACTTTTTTGGTTTCTAATGCAAAGTCTGAATTCTGATCGATGGATGGAAGAGTAAATTACAGACATTTAGTCGTTGAACAACTGATTGGGGATTTACTGCTTCTATTCAATCTGATTACACAGAGGGTTAAGGGGACAGAGAGATTTTTTTTTGAGGAAACTACGGCGGGCTGAAAAACAGCCGGCCTGAACCCTTTATTAAAAGCAATTCAATACAAAGCGAAGAGAACAGCTAAAAAAACAAGTGAGACGAGAGCCAAAGAAAGAAAACAGCTATACAAGGTCAAGAGACCTAAGAGAGAAGAAGGAGAAAAAATAACGTAATATACAAGTATAAACAGAGGAAGTGAAAAATAAGGAATCGGAGAGTCTAGGATGTAGCTGTCGCTTGGATAACCGAAGAGTTTGCCAAGTGGGAAAACATGACTGCCCAGTCCCGAAGAAGGGCTTGTTGTGGTGGCTTGCTGCATCTATTTGACCAAAGGAACAGATCTTCAGAGCAGCGGCGGAAGATGAGGTTGATGGGCTCCCAGACGTCTCTGAACACTTTAGCATTTCGGCGTTTCCAAATGTTCTACAGCGCGCATGTGATAACAGAGGATCTGATCTTGCAAGCGTCAGGGTTGACCCATAGGTCACGAAGGCGAGAGCAGCGGGAGACGTCGTCGTGTAAAGCAGGGACGGCGTACCAGAACTGCTGGATGTGAGCGCAGCGAAGGAAGAGGTGCTGTGTGGTTTCCGATCCCGTGCAGAACGGGCATGTATCTGAGTCTGATAAGCCTCGGCTGAACCGGCGTGAGTTGGTGAATAAGCGGTCACGGTCCGCTAGCCAGACGAAGATGCGGCAACGGTTTGTCGCAAAGTTTCTCCATGTGTATGTTGCAAAGGTTGAAACCTGTAAATGATCAAAAGCTGCCATATACGCAAAGTTAGTGGTTAGTGGCTTCTTGTTAGAAACTAGCAATCGCACGTCAAGGGTAGCTGCATCTAGCGATACCGTGGCTAACATAGAGCGTAAGATGCCTAGCTCCGTGCTGGCGGCATGCGAAAGGCGCAGCTGTAAAGTAAGGTTGAGGGAATTGTCGGAGCACACAAGGGCTACAGAGGCGTTAGGGCAAGTGACATGGGAGTACAGAGCAGGGAACTGAGATGCTAGAGTGGTGGATGCATGCCAATTGTCAAGCCAGAAAGAGGTGAGCGTGCCGGAGCCAACCGAAACTTGTGTGATGGTGCGAAAAGAAGAAAGACATGACAGGAGGTCCTTCCAGACAACTGAATGGAACCTAGAAAGATCGCCAAGGTCATAGGATGAATTCCAGCCGTAGTTAGACCGAAACCAGTTAGCCCAAGCAAGGTCGGCGTCGGAGTGAATTTTTGATAGGAACTTCATGAGAAGAGCTTTGTTGTCAGTGTGAAGGCAGCGAAAGCCCAGGCCCCCCTTCGAGATCGGGGCGCAAACCTCGTCCCAGGCCACCTTGCATTGTCCTCCGTTGACGTGAACATCTCCTGCCCAGAAAAAAAGCGCGGCAAATTTTGTCGAAAGCAAGGATGGTACCCTTGGGCAGAAGGATTGCAGAGAGAAGGTGAGAGGCCATAGCTCTAAGAGAAGTTTTTACTAGGATCGCGCGGCTGCTAATTGGAAGAACCTTGCCAATCCAACCCGGAAGACGATTGCCGAATTTTTGGATATACGGTTTGAAAGCAGATAGGTTGAGTTTGTGAGTAGACAGAGGGAGGCCAAGATAGGTTTGTGGAAAGGCGGCGATAGGGCAACCAAAACATGAAGCTAAAGAAGAGGCGAGGGCATGGTCGACGTGGATGGGCGCGAGCGTACTTTTATGAAAATTAATGACGAGGCCCGTAGCGTCTGAGAAAGTCTTGAGAACATGCTTAAGGTTAGAGATACAATCAGATGTTGCCTTGAGGATAATTACCGTGTCGTCGGTGTATTGTAAGACCGGGCAAGGTTGGCTTTCGACAATGGGGTGAAAAAGCAACTGATCGCTGGAGGCCGAGTGGATAAGAAGCCTAAGGATATCTGCCATGGAGTTGAAAAGGTATGGTGACAAAGGGTCACCCTGGCGCATACCACGACGGCATTGGATCCACCTACCCGGACAGCCGTTGATCAGAATAGCGGACTGACTCGAGGTGTTGAGATTACTAATGCGGCGACAAAACACCTCGGAGAAACCTTTAGCACGAAGAATGCGAAGAAGCCCCTCCCAGCTAACAGAATCAAAAGCTTTTTGGAAATCTAACTTGAGCACAACCGTCGGGCAGCCGCGGCGGTGGCAGGTTTGCACAATGTCAGCCGCATATAAGACATTTTCGGAAACCGAACGCCCTTTGATAAAAACCCGTTTGATCTTGGCTAATAGTTTTCGGAATATAAGGTTGAAGACGGTTAGCAAGGCATTTAGAGATAAGTTTAACGCAACAGTTTTGCAATGAAATGGGACGAAACTGGTCCGGACTCGTGGCCCCCGGGATTTTAGGAATGAGAATGATAAAAGATTTGTTAATGCGTCTCAGGTCGTTAGCGTTGTCGAAGATTTTAT
Source organism: Alopecurus myosuroides (assembly GCA_028641055.1). Lineage (NCBI taxonomy): Eukaryota > Viridiplantae > Streptophyta > Magnoliopsida > Poales > Poaceae > Alopecurus > Alopecurus myosuroides. Next base: position 39,139,732 of record CM054060.1, read on the forward strand.
TTACGAGTCTAAGGAGATCATCCTTAACCAAGAGCCAGCTAGACTTGTAGAAAGCTGGCCCAAAACCGTCTGGACCCGGGCTGGAAGTGCAGTCCATGGCCCAAAGAGCCGTTTTGATCTCGTGCATGGAAAAAGGGGCGTCGATGGAGTCCGAGTCATAAGCGGATAGGGCCAAGTTGGATGCTAGATGGTGTACGTCGAAGTCGAAAAAGATGGGGTGTCTTGATCCAATCAAGGATTTGAAGAAGCGATGGAGAATGTGATGCATACCGTTCGGCGAGGTAAAGGAGACTCCATTTTCGGTGATCGCTTTGATCCCGTTTTTCTGGAAGCGAACGGTAGCCGATAGGTGGAAAAAAGCGGTATTTTCGTCACCTAACAGACAGTCCCTAATCTTGGCACGTTGACGCCAGTAGGTAGCAGAGGCAGCGTTAAGATCATGCAGCGCGCGCTTTACAAGAATCCGCAGGCTAAACTCTAACACGGATAGAGGGCGCAGCTCCTCTAGCTTGTCAACTAGGGAGATCACAACGTCGCAGTTTTTGGCAAGAAGTAAAGGGGTGCGAGCCTTTTTATTCCAGGTTTTAGCAGCTGCACGCACGCGCTTAAGACAAAGAGCTAGGGAGCCAGCGTCACCGCGGGAGGAATGAGAAGTGCCCATGCTGGCCCAAGTGTGTTGGATGACAGAGCGAAACGCCGGGATAGTAAGAAGGTGGTTGTTTAGCCTAAAAACAGCCGGTTTCGGAATGTTAGAGCTAGCCGAAAGGCAAATCGGTACGTGGTCCGAGGTAGGCCTAGTCCTGGAAGTGAGAGTGGAGTTAGGAAAGAGGAAGTTCCAGTCCGTGGAGACAAGGGCACGGTCTAGACGACAAAGGATTGGAACCGCTTGTTGGTTAGACCAAGTGAACCTACGATCTAGAAGCGGCATGTCCGTTAGGTGAAGAAGGTCTATAGCGTTTTTGAATAGGGCGGCCTCTTGGTGATTGAAACTAGCGTTAGAACGATCCAAAGGGGAAAGGGTGAGGTTGAAATCTCCAAGAAGAAGCCACGGGCCAACGATAGAACGTCCAATAGAGATGAGTTCGTCGAGGAAGAGCTGTTTTTGGTGAGCAGCGCAAGGGCCGTAGACGTTTGAGACCGTGAAGGAGAAGTCCGCTACATTCGAATTGAATACCGACATGAGCGAGAATGACCGTTTAACGTGAGAGTGACACGTGAAGGTGTTTTCGTTCCAAGCAGTTACGATGCCCCCCGAGGCACCCGTTGAAGGTATGTATTCAAACGAGCGCGTCGTGTGAGGTAGAAAAGAGGAGGCTTTGAACCTGTCAATAGATTGCAGTTTGGACTCTTGAATACAGATAAGGTCAGCCGAGATAAGATATAGGGCCGATTTAACATCGACGCACTTAAGGGAGTCCCCTAAGCCCCTGACGTTCCAAGAAAGAAACTCGAAGGAACGATTCATCTAATGACTAAAAGAGCACCCAGGTAGACAGAGTAACGATTACAGGGCAAGAAAAGGATAAAAGTAGCCTCTGCAGGACTAGAACTAGCTGCGGTGAAAACATAAGGAACAGGCAAGCACGCTCCAGGGCTAAGCCACAGAGCAACGAAAACATAAGGAACAAACAAGCACGCTCCAGGGCTAAGCCACAGAGCAACGAAATACAGTAAAAAGGGTACAAGAGACGTAGTCTCAAAACGGTAAAACTGCGGCAACATCAAGCAGTAGTGGCCACCGAGTCGAGCTGGGAAGCGGAGACACCGCACAGTGCGGCAAGCTGGAGCACGTCCTGTCGAGGGAGGTGGTCGATCTGTAGATCGGCGAGCTGCAACAGGTCCTTGGAGGGAGTACCCACATCTTTGGGTGTGGAGGATAGTCCCATAGCGTCAAGGCGAGACTTCTTGCGTGCCATAGCCTTGTCTAGGATAGTGACGTGTGTAGGGGCCTCAAGCTGTCGCAGACGCGGACTCCGACGTGGTGAAGGAAAACCAGGAGGACCAGAGGGGCGAGCGCCAAGAGCAGAGACAGGCGAGCCAACGATGATCTCGCGGTAGCGGTCGCCGTCGTGAATGGAACGATCAACGGCCGGGTCACGGCACACCGGAGCAATGGTGAGGAGAGGTGCCTTCTCCGGGCCAACCGTGGCGACGTCCTTGAGAAAACCAATGGAACAGGTGATGAAGTTGGCCACCAGCATCCCATGTGGGTTTGGGCGCAACATAGGGATGCGGTACAGACCGTGCTCGCCACGAGATCCAAGCACCTTGATCTTGAAGTAGCCCGGGAAAACCTGGACGTCCACGCTGATGGGGCGGTCGAGGATAGGAACGGCATCGACGAAGGGGCGGAAGGCGCCCCACATGATCGTGCCGTCAGGCATGTCAACGACGCGGCCCTGCGACGTGTCGTCCTGGCCCGTCCCAAGGTTAGCCGGGCCGTGAAAGGGGGGCTGGGGGAAATCAGCGAGAATGTCATCGGAATGGGCAGAGCCCGTGTCAGAGGAAGGAGGAGAAAGTCCCCGTCCTCCAAGCGCGCCGTCAGGGAGAGGGATAGCCTGGATGATGTTGACGGGAGAGATGGTGCCTATGCCAGAGAAACCTAGTATGGATAGGTAATGAGGGATGTCAGTGGTACCCCATGTTTTGACAGTCATGAGGACTGCCGAGTAGTCGAAACCAGCAAGACACACATGATCAATCTCACAAGGGTTAGCATAAGGGCCAGCAGAGTGAATAATGTGTGGGGCAAACCATTCTTCCATGGGGAAGTCGTCAATGGATAATGCAGCGATCTCCGTGTGTGGGTAGAGGAAACGGTTGTCAGTGTCGTTGTGGGGACAGAAGGATATGGTGTGGTATTGCCCCTCGATCGGGCTGGCGTCCAGAGCGACCTGCCGTTCCAAAGGCGAAGCGAAGACGACAAGGCCGGCGCCGTGGGAAGACGAGATGATCGCGACGCTAGGATTTTGCGCTTGCTGCTGAAGTGCGCGGCGTACGAAGCCGGCCGGCGACATGGAGGGAGGCGAGACATAAGCGTAGGCCAGGTTGTCTAAGTGAGAGAGGGGGACAAACGGCATGAACACGTTGACGCACGTGTTGCGGAAAGGAGGAGGGTGGTCTTGGAGCGGGATGCTTTCGGGGATGGATTCCTCGTCATCCTCCTCGAGGAAGGCCTCGTGGTCCGACTCGGTGGAGTGCGCAGAGGGCACCGAGTCAGAGTCCGAGTCAACAGAGATGATGGGAACCACGTAAGGGGCCGCGGAGGAGTCCCCCTCATCGTCGCTGAGGAGAACAACGGGCAGCGGCTCGGGAGCGTCGAGGGGGATGAAATCTGCCATCGCTGCAAAGGAATCGGAAACGTGGGAGGGGGAATTAGATGATTGGCAGACGTCAGCTAGAGAAAAAACACGAGGAGGTGACGTCAGTGAAAGATTACGGGAGGAAGGGCAGGCGGAGGCGCGGTGACCAGAGCGCAGACAGAGCCGGCAGCGCACCGGGTCGCGGCAGATTCGAACTTGGTGATCCAGGGCGAGGCAGCGGAAACAGCGATTGGCGAGATTGAGAGGGGAGCGAGGAGGGGGATGGATATTGGGGGCGGAGTGGTGGGCTCTATATGGCGGAGGCGAATCTAGGATGGAGGCGTAAGTGGTGGTGGCTAGGGTTGGAATGGAGGGGGCGTGCCTGTCTTGAGCGCAGGAGGGAGGCGCGTCGATGCGCGGGCTGTCAAGATCCGTGACGATGATGCGATCAGGGGGTACAGGAGTTAGGGAGCTCCTGTCGGAAGAGGCCAAGGGGCCGGGAGGCGGATGAGTCTTCCAAGGAAGAGGACTGTGCGGAGAGGGGAGGATACCGACGTCGAGAAGATCGAGGATCCTAGCACCATGTCGTCGTTTTTTAGTTCGCGCAGCGGCAGGCCGTGGCGTGGGAGGCGGGACAGAGGGGGTCTTAGAGGGTGGCAGCGAAGGCTCGTGAGGGATGCGATTGAGGGGGATCTTCGAGCAGAGCTTCGCCATGTCTGTAGCGAGAGGGATGGGGTAGGAGGATGGCGTTATGTGTGTGTCCTGGGCTCGGGATACAGGGGTAGCAGGAACAGGCGAGACCAAGGTCAAATCTGACGAACGCAGGCCGCAGGCTGCCATGCCCGCAGGTGGGCCCGAGTGAAAAGTCAGCTCCAGGTCGCCGTCTCGAATACCGCCTAGCGAAACAATGAAGGCGGCTATGCTAGAGTTTACGACGGAGATCGAGTACAGCTGCGGACTAAACATGCGAATAAGCAGAGATTCAACAGAAGCCACTAACCAAAAACGAATTACATCGAGTATGGTTGCAGCAAAATGATCAAAGAAAGGTTCCATCACCTGAATCCAGACCGATGCCGGCGCGGCCAGCATCGATGCGGAGGTGAGTGGGCGACATACCGTGGAGGAGAACTGAGACAGGCAAAATTGGTGCAGCGCATCGCCCGGCGTAGCAGATGTGAGCGAAATCCCACCTGCGAGCACAGCCGAAATGGTCGAAGCAGAGAAACCCCGATACGAGCCCGTAGCGCCACCGCGAGTCGGAGGAGCGCGCCGCGGGTGGCGATTCGGCCTCGCCGGAAGCCGCGCAACGATGGCCGAAGAAGCACCTGCGGATGGAGAAGAGCGGGAGGCCGGAGCGAGCGAAGAGGTCGAAGGAGCACAGTCCTCCGAAGGCGAAGCAGAGCGCCGGGCAATCCCCCCCCCCCCCGCGCAAACGGCGTCGCAGAAAGCAGACTCCAGGTTCCGCGTCACGGACAGAGCGTGAATGTCCTGCGGAAGCAGCAGGGCAGAGGGGGAAGGCGCGTCCGCGAGAACAGAGAGGCATCGGTCGGCAGCCCCCGCAAGAGCAGATCCTGGCGAGATCGAGGCGGAGGAGGATCCAGAGGGGGACGGAACCTCAGAGCAAATCAGAGGCAGAAGTAGAGTAGATTGGGGCGGAGGGGGAGCCATCGGGGCGAAGGCTGGTGTGGGGAAGGTGATAGGTGGGGGAGGGGGATGGTGAGGGGGTTGGAAGTGCGGCGAGGATGGGAGGAGTAGGCGAGGGGCTAGGCCGGAGGGGCGGCGCATCGCCCCCCGCGGGCGGCGCACGGGGAAGGGGACGAGTCATCCAGGGCGGGACAGAGAGATCAAAGACACATTTATCAAGACCAATATTATCTTATTTTCCATCAGCCTTACTGTATGCTGATTCGAACCAATCTAATCTCAAATCAATACAGTTGGAAGTGAGACAATTGTTGGACACAGAGGCAGTAACACCCAGCAGCATTATATTATGCTATATTGAGCAAGACATATTTTCAAGCATCGAAGGTACTAAAAATGTGTCCTCCTTATGCGATTATGCCACCACATTTGTTTTTATGTTTTTTCTTATTGTCACGTGGTTAAATATTGAAATTATGTTTTACGTGAAACCGTCATTTAAGCAATTTTAGTGTGCTATAAATAATATATTGTGTTATCGAGACGGGAATACAATGTAACATTTTTTTCATAGTTTTTGGGTACTAGAAATTAGCCCTGGTCTTTTCCAAATCCTGGGTCCGCCACTATCCAGCGGCCGTGATAACGGCGCCCACTTCTATTGCTGGTCAGTTCCTCGAAGGTACAGATTTGTGTCAATTTGTTTCCCATCTCCAGCAACCTTAGTTGAGCAACCGAGACGAATTGATTCGTCCACTTAGATTCCGTTCTTGTTGTGTATTGCCTAGATCTGTCTTGATTGTTTGTGTTAGTTTCCAGATCCACGGAACCGTGTCTATAACCCAGAACATCGTCGGATTTGAACACTGGAACCCTAAGGATGTGTATGGCAAACTCTAAAATTAAGTTATGATAGGACAGGAATGATTACTTGATTACTGTTGTTAGTACACCTTTTTGAATTAATGAACGTGTGAGCATATTAGTAGCACTTTTTAAGTATGCTTGTCAGACATTCTCTTCTAAGTTTTAGTGTACAGAACTAGCAAAAAATTGGATGCTACCGCACCTGTAGATTAAAGGAATGCTGGCTCAACCACTATGGCATTTCTCCTTGATCTGCGTCATGAGGGGTTACAGCTCTTGTCGTGGGATAATCACGGCAGACGTTACCGGGGGTAACTTATCTTGGGGCAATTCGACTCTGGTGTTTGGGAGAGGGTTTAGCTCAAGGGAAAACATGATGATATGCGATCTGGTAACCGACAATCAAGTCGCCGAGTCTCCGATCTAGATATATTAACTCAACTCTCGTATTACACTGGATACTCGATACCTAGCGATATTGCTCAAACTCTTGGATCTCTCTCGTCTAACCCTAGGGGCCGGCTTATATAATATCCGGACCCCTTGGCCTACTCTCCAAGGCGCACTCTGAATCCTGCCCGGACACTGCTTTCAAACCCTAAACTTCCTTATCGGAACCCACAATCCGGGTTACGAGGCCTACGTTCCTGGGCCTTCTAGAAACTCATTTATCTTAAGCCGGGTCTTGTGCAGCGTTCTTTGGGCCGAGTTACTCCGTGGCGTTGGCCTACCGGGTTATCATCCCTCCATCAGTAGTCCCCAGAATAGCTTGGGCTTCATGAGATCCTCCTTGAAGCGCACGCTATTCCCTGCAAAAAATAACAAACACACAAGTTCATAGAGGCCGGGTTAGATTGCTTTGATAAACAGCTAGGCCTAACTCCATGGTGGCCATATAGTAACCCGGCTTTCTCCAAGTCCAGTGTTCACTTTTCCGGCTCAACGCCCCTGATGCAGACGCCAAAGATCCGGCTTACTTTACTTGTTAATCGATCCAGGTATCACGGAGAAGATTTGTTTCATATCCATTCCGGATATCTCGTCCAGCACTTAAAGCATATCTCAGAAAATCCGGGCGGGTATCCCTTATCCCGAAGTTTCCGGTTCCCGCCCGTTGGACTAGGTTTATCCGCCCGTACCTTATAAATAGGTACCCAGGGGATAACCTAACCCCCAACGGTCCATTCCAACTCCTTCTTCCTCCCCATCGCTCGCGCTTGCGCAACACCACCACGGGAACCTCGAGCTCACCGCCGGAGCAAAGCCGCCGCCGGCTACGTTCGTCCTCGAACCGTTCTGCGCCGCCGCCGAGCTCCGCCGCTGCGCCCTCATCTTGCCCGCCGGGAATCGCAAAGGGACATTCAGATTGCGCCATCTGCCGCCGTCGTGCTCTACTCCAATCTCCTCCGGTAAGCTTCTTACTCCCATTGAATTAGCCTCACAATTTCTTGATTCGTTCTAGATTGGATCTAGGTCAACCGCGGGCTATTTCTTGCCCCGCGCCGGATTAGGTCGCTTAGACTCATACTAGTTCATCCAATGGCTTGAATATAGGCTCCACTTCATTCTCCTATTGCTTGTAGTCACTAATTTCACCACGAATTTGAAAATGAAATTTCCAATCTAGGCTCGGGCCGCCCAAATTTTCCGCAACTGCCCTTGATACCCGGAAAGTCCGTTTCTTCCGGTTCATTTACTTGCAGTAAATACATGGGCAATCACCCTTCTTCCGCGAACGATCACCAATACGTAAGTCCCCCATAGTTTCTGTATTGCTACTCGATACTCGGATAATCTGTAATTTTCGCTACATCCGGCGATACCCGGACAACTCATAATTCCCATACCTCTTTTTGATACTGCTTGCATATATCCGGATAACCCATGATTTCCGAGTCTTATGTCTTGCACCTTTTTGTCTTGTGCTTTGTAGACTGAACCCATGGCTCCCAAGAGGCAAGGGAAGCAGCAAGCCAAGACAAGGACGACCCAATCAATATCCGCCAACTGGGCGCGATCAACAGTCACCAAGGCCAAGCTGGAAGAGCTGGCCGAGTTAGGGGTCCTCCCCCCTCAGGAAGATATCCATTGGAGAGCGCCGGGTAATGAGACCCGGCCTACACCTGCTGCCGGTGAGGTAATCTGCTTCATTGAACATGTGACCCGGGGGTTTCGCCCTCCGGGTCACCCTTTTTTCCGCGAGGTCTTGAGCCACTACGGCCTCCGGGTGTTCGACATAGGGCCTAACTCTATGTTGAACATAACTCATTTTATCGTCCTTTCCGAGTCATATTTGTGCATTCCGCAAAATTTGGCTCTCTTCATTGAACTCTTCCAGTGCAAACCGTGCCGCGAAAGCGGTGACGGGGCACTTCTTGCTTGCGGCGGGGTTTCCATCTAGCGCCGTAAGAATTCCCCAATGCCGACTCTTAACCTGAATTCTCACGTTAAGCATTGGCAACTTGCCTTCTTTTACTGCCGAGACACCTCCCCACCCGGCGAAAGGAGACTGCCGGGTTACTCGGAGGGCCTTCTAGATATCTCCGAATCTTTCAACGCCTTTGCCCCTGAGTCGGACAGGGAGGCCATCCAACCACTCCTCTCGAAAATAGCCGCCCTTTCCGCCCAAGGTCTCCTTGGGCTCAACCTAGTCAAAACTTGGGTGAACTTTCGCATACAACCCAATTCCATCCGCCCAAAACTGATGTGCGGGTATTCGGGGCACTCTACGGATTCCCTCCGATACTCTTCCAAGAACTACCCGGCCGGTGATACCAACAAGACCATCAAGAGCTTCTTGACGGAGAAATTGGAGGTAATCCGGAACATAGCCGGGTTGGAACCATTTACTCGCGAGAACCCAGCTCCTGAGGTAAAATCCGGTTCTCATATTTTTACCTTCACACCTTTCTCTTGATACAACTACTAATCCTTACCCTCGTGCCTTCGTCTTAGGCTGATAACGTCTTTTGGAACATCGAAACGCCCCCTAACTCCGAGAGTCCAGAGGAGGAAGAGGACGTAGTCAACTCGGAGGAAGGTACATTCCGGGTCCCACTTAGATTCTGCAAGCTCATTGCTGTTTATTCTCTGTTTTCCCGACAATATACCTTGGCAACTTTCAGAGCCAAAGGACAAGGACGAAGAAGAAGAAGAAGAACCGGAAGGCAAGGTAGAAACAGCAAGCGATGAAGATGAAGCTGAGCCGACAGTCAAGGTCGGAGCAAAGAGGAAACCCCGAGGGGTCGTCTTTAAGGTGTCATACCGTTCCCTTGCTTCTAAACCTTACTCCTTTGCTAACATGTGCGAGCTAAACCGAGAGTTGTCTAACTGGCCGTACTTGAAGGATCTGCCCGTGACCAAGCGCAGAATGACCCGGAACTTTCCGGGTGAATCCGCACTTAATCTGGGTATTCCATCGTCCCCTCCTCGATGCGCTGGTATCTTTCAATCCTTTCCCAAATATCGAATTCTTTTTCTTTTCAAATCATCCTTTAATAGGGCAGTTCCATGCCTTATTCTCTTGATATTTATCAGCTTCATCCGGGTCCAGCAGCGCGTTTCCCTCGGATTTCGCGGTGAATCCCGGGTAAGGTTCTTCTCCGGATGTTCCATCACTTTGCCATAATTTTCTCCAGTCTACATGCTAACCGCTTTTTTATACTGTCCATAGAGCCACGGTCACAATTAGTGACCAAGAAAATATGGAGACCGATGATCCGGGTAAGGAGAACCCGATTGATGATATGGCGGCTGCAGCTGGCAACGAAGAACAACAAGTGTCACCGACACGCCCGGCTGATCAGGAAGCCGAGTACCCGATAGCCTCACATGCACGCGAGGAGGAAGAAGCCGCCGTCTTGGGCACGGGAGGAGGCGTACCGAGCCCCAACATCCGGACGACTGGGGTGCCTTCTCCTGCCAAGGAGAAAACCTCCACTTCGAGTTATCAAGACCCCGGGTCTTCCAACTCGGGCAACCATTCCTTCGACCAAATGATGAGCGCCCTCCTCGCCATGAAGGCCTCAAAGAGCAGCATGTTAGAGCGTATGGCCGTGGAGCATCAAGTACGTTAGTTGATATCTCATAGTGTCCACCTAGTCCCCAAGTTCCGAGTCTAACTTGTCAAAGTTACACTCGGTACTTCTTGCAATACTCGGCTGATTGCGATATCCGACTAAAGTTTAACCTCCCCTTTTTTTTAGGCGCAGGTGTCTCGGTCCGAGGAAACTTTGGCCAAGACCAAGCAACTCCTGGACACCGAGGTAAAGCTAAGAGAAGCACTTGAGTCCGAGGTGGCAGCCTTGGAGAAGGATGTCACGAAATACAAAGAGAAATACACCACTGCTCAGGCTGCACTGAAGAAGCTGTCAGCTCAAGTTGCCGACACTTATCGTGTCCTCGTTGGTGAGATTTCGCTACTTACTGGTTCATGTCTTGGTTTCTTGTTTTCTTGATACATGATACCAGGGATATTTTGATGTAACCTTTGTTGTTCATAATGCAGCTTCCAACCTTGCGCCTTCAGAAGAAGATGATATCGAAAAGGTAAAGAGATTGAAGAATGTCCTCCGGAGGTTCTGTGCCAGCACCAAGTGGATACTAGACGCCATTCAGTGGCCGACTGAACTCTATCCGGGTATGGAGACCCTAATCCATGCATGTTCTACTGTCCCTGCATGGATTGAGCTCTGGAAACGCTCAGCATGCCAGGTTGGGATGACCCGGGGACTTATGCTGGCGAAAGCTTATTTTCCTAAGCTTGAGCCGGCAACGGTGGTGGCCGGATTTCCAGAATTCAAGGCAGATGGCTCGAGATTTTCCCCCAAGGATTTCAAAGCCGTACAATCCGAGCTACGTCACTCGGCAACTGCTCTTGCCGACAGTATGGACTTGAGTAGGTTTATGTCTCCATACGATGCTAAGGACAAAGCTGTGAAGGAAGATACGCCCGTGCCCTTCGACATTTTAGAAAAGTGGAATGCTGACTCGGCCAGGAGGAGGGAGGAAGCTGCAAAGAGGGAAGCCGAATTGCAATCAGCACCAACTTCCTCTACACCAGCTGTTCGTCCACCTGTTCGTCCTGATGCTGAAAAACCGGATGATGATGCTGGGAACTCTTCTAAGAAGCGAACCCGAGAACAAGACCCGGAGGGCAAGGGTAAGGATGTGGACCCGACTCAGGAGGCCGAGTAAATTATTACCTGATGCCATCCTAATACCTTGTTCGCTTGATGCCCTTGTAAAGACAGATATTCTTTTGATAGTGCATATGTGCACTTTTGATACTATCATCGCATCATGTAAATACATTATGAAGCTTTAATAGCTTTCTTGGCCCTTCCGGCCTTTGGATGAATTTGATATCTATCTGCCTTTGAGCTTATTTGCTCTTGATACTCCGACTTTCTTTATGGTTTCTTTTGTGAGACTCAGTTTCCGGGTCACATGGGTTTTGACGGGTGAACTTTTCTCTAAGTCCCCAAGTCCCCAAGACTCGGATTTTTGGGTTTTTTGTGCTTAATAGCTAGATAACTTGCCTCTTTTTTTTTAAATCCCCAGTCCCCAAGGCCCGAAATTCCGAGTCTGGGGTGTGAGGTTTCTCAAAGAAAACAAATTGATTCTGCTAAGCCCAAAACCTAGAGCCGTTTCACATAGGTTTTGAAGTTATGCTTGATAGACTTTGAGTTTCCGGTTATTAACCCTGTACTCTGCATAACTTGTGGTTTAGATGACCCTTTTGACTCTCTTGTACTGTAAGTCGGCTTTCGCGTGGATACCATGTTGTTACATCTGTACGAAAACAGGGTCAGGCAAGTCCCATTGGGCATCATGGCTGATTGTAATCGTAAGCGAGCAAATCATGCCACTTTAGTGCGAGTCACATCGAGCATAAGTAAGAAAAGTCAAGAAATTTGGCTCCTTTGTCCGGTTATAAGATTGCAGCCGTACTCGTTTGCGAGTAATCGGCCCTTATAACTCATAGGCATCATGGCCGGGTCTTTGAGTTTGTAACTGTGCTATTCAAGCAATCAGCCCCCAAGACCTAAATATATGCAACATACTAAAGAAACTAACGCACTAAGAAAACAATAAATAATACTTACCTGGAAGAAAAATAAAAACATAACAGAAGAATAAAACTTGATAAAACATGTGAAGAAGATATATTGCTTAACCATCTCTTTATTGATATGAGAAAGTTAGGTCAGCAAGCCGCCTCATTAAAAACCCTCCAATCCCCTTAGGTATCGTGGATGGGAAAAGAGTGCGTCTGAAACCTGCTGCCTGTTACATCGTGTAATTCCACTTGTGAGTCTGGTCTATACTAGGTATAGTAGGGACGCAGCTGAGCTACGTTCCATGGTCTTTCTTTCTCTTGCATAGATGAAGTGGTATGAGCGGTGTCGTTAACCGTAGCCGACTCTTCCCTTGCATCTATCAAGTAATACGATCCATTGTGCAGATTCCGGCTTATGATAAACGGCCCTTCCCATGGCGGTGATAACTTATGTTTTCCTTCTTTTGACTGTACCAGGCGCAGAACCAGGTCTCCTTCCTGGAAGACCCGGGTTTCCACGCGCCGGCTATGATATCTCCGCAGATCCTGCTGATATATGGCTGATCTTTCCAGTGCTTGTTCCCTTTCTTCTTCTAGCATATCCACGGCGTCCTGCCGGGTCTTCTCATTCTCTACCTCGACGTAAGCCGACACTCGAGGCGAGTCATGGATGATATCACTCGGCAACACCGCCTCTGCACCATAAACCATGAAAAACGGTGTCATCTGAGTGGATCTGTTAGGCGTTGTGTTTATACCCCAAACCACTGCAGGTAACTCTTCGACCCATGCACCAGCAGCTCTGATACACGGAACTCGCAATCGTGGCTTTAATCCACGAAGCAACTCTTGATTTGCCCTCTCCATTTGTCCATTAGCCTGTGGATGGGCCACGGAAGCTATGTCAAGCCGGATTCCATTGTTACCACAAAATTTCTTCATCTCGCCAAGGGACATATTGGTTCCATTGTCGGTAATTATGCTATGGGGATACCCGAACCGATAGATAATCCTTTTCAGGAACTTGACTGCTGTAATTGCTTCACAGTTGGTAACTGGCATAACCTCAACCCACTTGGTAAACTTGTCAATGGCCACCAAGAGGTGCGTCTTTTTGCAAGGTGACATGTGAAAGGGGCCAACCATGTCCATACCCCAAACAGCAAACGGCCAAGTTAACGGGATAGTCCGTAGTTCCATAGCCGGCACATGGGTTTGGCGAGCGTACCTTTGGCATCCATCACACCTTGCCACCAAGCGCTCTGCGTCTGCTAGGGCCGTGAGCCAGAAAAAACCATGTCGATAAGCTTTGGCCACAAAGGATCTTGTGGATGCATGATGCCCACAATCACCTTCATGGATTTCCTTGAGGATCTGTCGGCCTTCTTCTGGTGCTACACAGCGCAAAAAGACTCCTGCTGCACTTCTCTTGTATAACTCTCCATTGATGATAGAATATCCTTTTGCTCGCCTCAGAATTTGTCTTGCTAATACTTCCTGCTGTGGTAACTCGCCCCGTGATAGGTAGGCCAAGAACGGCTCTGTCCACTCGGGAACAGCACGTACTGTGGCCACGAGCTCCAAATCCGGGTCTTGATTTGCCAATTCTTCCTCAGACTCGGTTTTAACTGACGGTCGCCATAGTTCATCCAGGAAGACATTAGGTGGAACCAGCTCTCTGCGCGAGCCGAGTCTGGCGAGTGCATCTGCTGCCTCGTTTTTTCTTCTATCTATGTGCTCCACCTCGTACCCGGAGAAACACCCGGCAACTCTATCAACCTCTCTGCGGTATGCTGCCATAGTTGCATCTTTTCTATCCCAAGTTCCTGAGACCTGCTGTACCACAAGGTCCGAATCTCCAAAGCATCGTATCCTCTTAATATTCATCTCCTTGGCTACCTTTAAGCCGTGCAATAAGGCCTCATACTCGGCCACGTTGTTGGAACAATCAAAGTGAATCTGCAGCACGTAGCTCAACTTGTCTCCTTTGGGTGATGTTAGCACCACTCCAGCTCCTGACCCCTCGTATTGCTTCGAGCCATCAAAGTGCATGATCCAAGACTCGGAGTTTGGAGCCATGGTAGGCATGCCTGTGTGTGTCCAATCATTAATAAAATCGACTAGAGCTTGAGATTTAATTGCTGACCTTGGCTCGTAATTGATATGATAATCCCCCATCTCGATCGCCCACTTGGCTATTCTACCTGTTGCATCCGAGTTTCTGATGATATCCGACATTGGTATAGAACTAACCACTGTTATGGGGTGTTCCTGAAAATATGGCTTCAATTTCCGGCTGGCCATGAAGACCCCGAAAACCAGTTTTTGCCAATGTGGATAGCGATGTTTTGCCTCTGATAATACCTCACTGACGTAGTAAACCGGCCTCTGGACCGGGTATTCTTTTCCATCTTCTTTTCGCTCGACAACAACCACTGCGCTAACCGCCCGGGGCCCTGCTGCAACGTATAATAACATAGGCTCTTTAGGACCCGGAGCTGCTAGGACTGTTGCCTCAGATAGCTGTTTTTTAGTGCCTCGAACGCCTCGTCCGCCTCTTGATCCCATACGAATTTGTCAGATTTTTTCAAGAGCCGGTACAAGGGTATCGCCTTTTCTCCGAGTCTGGATATAAACCGGCTGAGCGCTGCCACGCACCCTGTGAGCTTCTGAACATGTTTCAAATTTTCCGGCTTTTTCAGGCTCTGGATAGCTTTGATTTTGTCCAGGTTTGCTTCAATTCCTCTTTCAGAAACGATAAAGCCGAGTAATTTCCCGGCTGGAACTCCAAAAACGCACTTTGTCGGGTTGAGTTTCATCTGATACCTTCTCAAGTTCTTGAACGTTTCCTTTAGATCGTCAATAAATGTCTCCGCCTTTCTGGTCTTGATCACCACATCGTCTACATAAGCATGTACGTTGCGTCCAATTTGGTCCTCGAAGCACTTCTGAATACACTGTTGATAGGTTGCGCCAGCGTTCTTCAGTCCAAATGTCATTGTCTTGTAACAAAAGGCCCCAAAAGGGGTTATGAACGATGTTTTCTCACAATCCTCCTTCTTGAGCTTGATTTGATGATACCCGGAATAAGCGTCCAGGAAACATAATAGGTCGCTTCCAGCTACTGCGTATATAATCTGATCTATCCTTGGTAGTGCAAACGGATCCTTTGGGCAATGCTTGTTGAGACTCGTGTAATCAATGCACATCCTCCACTCATTGGTCTTTTTCGTCACGAGAACCGGATTTGCTAACCAGTCCGGGTGAAACACTTCCATAATAAAGCCGGCTGTCAGCAGCCGAGCAATTTCTTCCCCTATAGCTTTCCTTCTTTCCTCGTTCATCTTTCTCAAGCCCTGTTTCACGGGTCTGGACTTGGTATCGACGTGCAAACTATGCTCTGCCAACTCTGTGGGGATACCCGGCATATCGCTAGGCGTCCAGGCGAACACATCCTGATTTGAACGAATGAACTCCACAAGTGCTTTCTCCTGCTCGCTGTCCAAGTTAGATCCTATAGCAAATTGCTTAGAGGGATCACCCTCGACAAAAGCTACCATCTTGGTGTCCTGTGCTGCCTTGAATTTTGCTCTCTCATCTTCAGTATTTGGTCTTTTTAACGCTGTTCTGTCATCCGGGTCTACTTGAGACCGGTAATACTTGAGTTCCTCTTTTCTGCAAGCTTGCTCCGCCATAGCTGCGTCTCCTTCATCGCACTCAGCTGCTATATCCCGGCTCCCGTGTATGGTGATGGTCTGCTTGGGGCCCAGGATTTTTAGTTGTAGATACACATAACACGGCCTGGCCATGAACTTGGCATAAGTCGGCCTTCCGAATAGCGCGTGATAAGGACTGCGCAACTTAACCACCTCGAAAGTAAGCCACTCGACTCGATAATTATCCTTTGATTCTCCAAAAGCTACCTCCAATGTGATCTTTCCCTCGGGGCACGCTGAGTGACCCGGCACAATCCCGTGAAAAACCGTTGAACTCTTCTGCAGCTGAGACTCCTTGAGACCCATGCGTAGAAAGGTTTCCCAATACAAGATATTGATGCTACTTCCACCGTCCATTAGGACCTTTTTCAGCTCATAACCGTTAACCTGTGGTGCCACCACCAATGCTAAGACTCCCGGGTGTTCTATCCTTTCCGGGTGATCTCTTCTGCTCCATGTTACGTCCTGCTCTGACCATCTCAGGTATCTCGGGACAGCCGAAGAAACTGAGTTTACTGCTTGTTTCGGTATCTTTTTTATCCTTGTTAGAAATTCCTGTGGTATGCACGTGATATTGTCCCAATTGCTTGGGGTTAGCTTGGAAACCTCCAGCTCCCCCTTGGTTGTTACCCGGATTTCCGCCTGCCGGGTTACCGACTGGGGGTGAGCCGTTGCCCGGGTTTCCACCCGGACCCGGTCCTCCTCCCCGACCTGCACCTCGCATGGCCTTGTTTATCTCCTCATTCTTCCATCTCTGTAGGTCCGCGCACTGCTCCAATGAGTGGTTAGCCGGCCTACCGTTCCTGCTGTGCTTTGGGCACGCCATTCTGAAGATATCCCAATTGTTACCCGGCCTCGGCGGTCCTTGATAATTTCCTCCGTTGTGGTTTCTAGCATTGAAATTTCCTTCTGCACTAGGTCTCGAAGACCCGGCTTCTGTGCTAGCGACAAACTCTGAGCCTCCCTCAAACGGGCGCTTGTTCTGGTTGTTCCCATTGTTACCTCCATTGTTACCCGGCGTTGATCCATTGCCGGTTCTTCCACTATTATTTGTATTTGCTTTTGCTTTCTTGTCATCGACATCCTCTTCTGTAGTATCCGTTGCAGCGTGTTTGTTGCATGCATCCATTAGCTCTCCTATCGTAACCTCTGAAGCATTTCGACTAGATTTCATGCGTGTTAACTTTTGCACTAAAGGTATGTACTTGCACGTCTTCGCCATAGCTTGTAGCGCATCTTTGGGCTGAATATCCGTAGATGAGTGAAGTATCTCCATAACCCGGCGCACCCAGCTGCGCGCCGATTCTCCTTTCTTTTGTACACATCGCTCTAAGTCATCAATAGTAAATAGCTTTCTGCACGTCCCATGAAAGTGCTTGATAAACGCAGTTTCAACTCCTCCCATGACTTGATAGATCCTTCCGGTACATTATTGAACCATAACTTTGCTGCTCCTTCTGACATCATCAAGTACGTGAACTTGGCTTGAAGATTTTCTGATGCATTGCGAATCGACATAGCCATCTCATAACTGCGCAACCATGTTTCTGAATCCATAGTCGGCTCATAATTCACAACTTTACCCGGTTCCTTGAACTTATCCGGGTAAGGATCAGCTCTGATGTTATCCGACAGACACTTAGACCCAGCGAGATTAGTCGGAACTGGTCTCACCCGGGAAACATGTGATCCTGCGGGAGGTGCAGCTGGACGCGGTACGGCTGGTGGCCCATGCACCGCAGACCCGGCCGCGGCCCTCCTGGATCTGGAACTGTCCACGATAGCTTGTGCTGCTGATGCTGCTGGTACTGCCTGAACGCGGGGAGGAGGCGGCATTTGCTGCTGCTCTTCCCTCCGCCGCGCTGAACTTATCTGGATATTGCCGGTGTTGCCTCGTTGTTGGCTGATATATGGTGTCCCATGCATTCCACTTCTGTGATCCGGGTAATTAACCTGCTGCGCTACCGTAGTGCGCAATAGATCTATCGCCCGCCGGGTCTCCTCTGCGTGGGGTGACTCTCTCACGGGGATTTGATTCAATGCGAGCGTTGCTGCGTACACATTATCCATGGGGTTGTTGTAATGACCTGCTGGTGTGCGAAATCGCGATGGTGGCGGTGGTGGTAATGTATTGCCGGCAGTGGCTCCAGTCTGCAATGTGGGTAATCCGGCTTGTATGTTTGCCGGCTGTGCTCCTCTAGTTGCAGGTTGTTGTACGGTTCCTTGGTTTGCTGCCGGAATCGGTTTATCCTGAGGTGTGATAAATAGGTTGGTCGGGTTTATAACTCCACCCGTTGCTGGTAACATGGTTTGATGCCTTTAACGCACCCTGGTTGTCTCTTCTCGGAGCCGGGTTTCCAATGCATCCAGCTCACGTTGGCGGGTGGTCATCCCCTGTCTTTCTGCTTCTACTTGCCTTCTCTGTTGCTCCAATGCACGGCGGGCTACGTCCAAATCTCTTACACGTTCCGCCGCGTTTTCCGGAGTAATAACTGTAGCTAAAACGGTTGGATCCAGAATCAAGTTGTTGTTGAATAGGGCCGGGTGTTCCGGGTTTGAAGGACCCGCCCCTGGCGTCCGGTTTGCCAGATATCCGAACATGTTTGCCTGCAACTCGCTGTCCGCCGCGTGGCTGGTAACCGATGCCGATTCTCCGTCAACTCGGGTGAGAACCGGGTTTCCGTCAACCGGACCTTGCTGCTGGGCCACTGCTGGTGCTGTTCCGACTGTGGCCGCGATCACGTTTCCCTGACTAAGATTGATCGCCGGGGCCGTGTAAACCGCAACCTAGCGCGTAATGCTTGGCGCAGATTCGTACTCTTCCTCTTCGCTGCTATTTTCCTCGTACCGGTTCTCCAGCAGATGCAGGATGGACTCGGTATCATCTTCTCTCATGAACCGGCCACGCGGGGTCCATGCCGGCTCCTCCGGCTGTTCCCTCTTCGTGGGGGGCTCTTCTGTCGGATCTACCGTCCCGACCGATTCTTCCCCATCTGATTGGACGCAGGTGGCTTCCCCTGACACAGAATCAAATCCGAAATCGTCAGGGATTGAACCGGACGTACGTACCATGCCGATGAAGACGTTGATCTGGCCGATTGTCACGAGAGATCCAGATTCGAGCAGATCCGACTCTGGCCCCCAGCCGGAATCGTCCACCATCTTCTCTCCTTGGCGGTCGGTGTAGATCTCACCGATGACAAGGTTCTCCATGTTCTTCCGAGCTTCTCTCGTGATGTAAACACCCTTGGACGTAGGCCCCACGGTGGGCGCCAACTGTCATGGGATAATCACGGCAGACGTTACCGGGGGTAACTTATCTTGGGGCAATTCGACTCTGGTGTTTGGGAGAGGGTTTAGCTCAAGGGAAAACATGATGATATGCGATCTGGTAACCGGCAATCAAGTCGCCGAGTCTCCGATCTAGATATATTAACTCAACTCTCGTATTACACTGGATACTCGATACCTAGCGATATTGCTCAGACTCTTGGATCTCTCTCGTCTAACCCTAGGGGCCGGCTTATATAATATCCGGACCCCTTGGCCTACTCTCCAAGGCGCACTCTGAATCCTGCCCGGACACTGCTTTCAAACCCTAAACTTCCTTATCGGAACCCACAATCCGGGTTACGAGGCCTACGTTCCTGGGCCTTCTCGAAACTCCTTTATCTTAAGCCGGGTCTTGTGCAGCGTCCTTTGGGCCGAGTTACTCCGTGGCGTTGGCCTACCGGGTTATCATCCCTCCATCAGCTCTATTTTATTCAACCAGTCAATCACCAAGATACTAGTTTTTTCAACCACAATTTATAGGTTGAATATGTCGGAATAGAGCTCTATTGTAAAACGTTTTTTCAACCGTGAGCATATCTGAGGTGACAAGTCAAAATCCAGTGTTTCTCAAAATAAGGAGTCTTTAGCAAAAAACCACCACTTTAGAGTTAAAATTCCGGAAAACCACCACTTTACGTTTAAATTGCAAAAAACCACCATTCTAGTACTAAGATTTTTCAAATCGGACCAAATCGAGGATTGATCGTGAATTGACTCTGGTTCTAACAGGTAGGGCCCACCAATTAGGCTAATTAAAAAAAGATGATGGATGTGACTTAGCTGCTCCCGTGCTAGCTAGATGCTCCAGTGCGTGCGGCCGGTGAGCTGGCTGCCGGCGTCTGCTCCTGTGTGCGGCCAGGCCGGCGAGCCTCCCGGCGCCGTGTGTCCGGCCGGGCGAGCTAGCTAGCTGCTAGCTGCTGCCTCGTGCGCGCGGCCAGGCCGGCGAGCCTGCCGGCGCCGTCGCGTGCGGCCCGGCGAGCGAGCTGCTAGCTGCTGCCGTGTGCTCGTGCGTGTGACCAGGCCAGCGAGCAAGCTGCCGCCGCCGCAGCGCGTGTGTGCGGCCAGGTGACGTGCGGCCGAGCGAGCTATGCGTTTATGCGGCCGGACGAGGTAGCTGCCGCCGGCACACGCAATGTGTTTGATAAAATGTCTAAAAGAGAATCCTGTACAAGGTGATGACAGGTGGGCCTGACAACTCAGTTTGCCCGTCAATTTGTTTTTAATCGTCATTTGGTCCGATTTGAAAAATCTTAGTACTTGAGTGGTGGTTTTTTGCAATTCAAACGTAAAGTGATGGTTTTCCGGAATTTTAGCTCTAAAGTGGTGGTTTTTGCTAAAGACTCCAAAATAAGTAGTACCGAAACTGCTGAATGCAGATTAATGCTTTGTGATTTGAATACTCATTTTGTGTGTCTATGTCTATGATTTTTTTCTCCTTCCTTGCATTTGGCATGTGGCAGAGTCTCCAATTAAGGGGCGAGCGACTAATCGCGATTAGTCGACGACTAGTCGACCAATCGCTCCGTTGAGGTCTACTCCAATTCAAAAAGGTGTTGATCCCAAACAGGAACCCCATGGCAAGAACGAGTAGAGCCACGGCTCCATGTTTCCGCGAAACTTTATTGATTAGCCCATTGTGTATGATACTGGAATCTCTTTTTTTTTTTTTTACAAAACGAAACCCCTCAGAAGAGGGCCCGTGCTCCACTTTTTATTAAAAAGCGGAGCCCACCGCAACCACCAGCATCCAAGAGTTATATTTACAAAATCTTAGAAGTCCAGGACTCCAAAAGCAACAACAGAAAAAAAAACGACAAGTCAGCCACCAAAGGCAACCACAGGGCTGGACTAGAACCAGGAGTACCAGCAACCTCGAGAACTAGACAAAACGGCAGTGACGGAAAACTGCAACTAACAACAGATACTGGAATCTTTGTGAAATAGGGTAGTTTGCTTTAATCAGTAAAGCGTGTTCTGGAGTGTCTAGAAACTGTATCTTCATATGATTGGTTAGGTACTTCCAGATATGAGTTCATTTCAGCAGTGAATGTTACTTGTAGTTCTGATTGGTGTATTTGTAGATTATTATCCCCCCACTCAACAAAAATTTCATTACAAGTTTTAGAGTGGTTGGTATTTTTATAAACCGTTCAGGGCATTGAGTTAACTTGATTTTCCCTATAACATTTATCTGTTCCTTGATATGGTATGAATCATAGGCTGTACTTAATTAACATTCATTGTTAAGATAAGCGTATAAATCTCCAAAAGTTTGAGTATGAGATCAACGGAAACTACTGGATGGGTGTTGTGAGTGATCCGGCGTACCAGGATGGCTACCCGTATAGCTATGACATCTGCTGCGATAATCTGAAGGATCTTAGGTTGGCTCATATTGTAACAGTGCCAGAAATTGGACTTCGTTTTCTCCTGGGGAAGTGCAAAGCATTGGAGACACTTTACCTGGAGTGTGTCATCGGTCTAGACGAGAGTGAGATGATTGCACTATTCCAGCGGTGCACCAACCTTAAAACCGGCTTATTCCTCTGCGATGTGGTTATGATTTTAGGACACCACTGACCGACGACAGCCTCAAGGCCCTGGCTCTCAGCTGCCCCATGCTTCAGGTTGTTGAGCTCACCTTCGCATTCTGCGAGCCGGATTACCCAACTGAAATAGGCTTCACACAAAAGGGTGTTATGATGCTCATCCAATCATGTCCGATCCGTGCTCTTGTGCTAAATGGCGTCAGTATATTTGATGACGAGGGCATGGAGGGCCTATCCTCCACGCAGTTCCTGGAGACGCTCGAGCTCGTCTGTTGCGAGTCTATAACTGATGCTGGGGTGAATTTCATTGTCCAGGCTCCTTGTTTGAGTAGTCTCACCCTCAGGGAGTGTAAGAAGGTGACTGATGTTGGAATGGCTCCACTGGTAAGTTCACAGAAGCTGGAGTCGCTGACCGTAATCGGCTGCTGTCGGATCTCCGAGGAAGGTGTGCGGGGGGCTGCCAAAACAGTTCACTACTCCGCAGAGACTGAAACCCACGACAGTCTGAAAGGAATGAACATGCACAGGACTGGACGCCAGCCGTCCGTGAATGGAATCTTTGGATGTCGTCTGTGAATACAATCTTTGGCTCTTGATTCATGTTGCTATGTATTATCAGCGTTTAAAACCGCGACACCATGGAAGTTGAAAGTAATCCAGAGGATAGTAGATGCAACTGCCATTTCCTTCCGACAAGTTCAAATGGTTTCATATATTGTAGATTTGTTGGGGAATGCAGGTTTTCTTTGAGGAATTTGAGAAAACTCTTCCATGCAATGACAGTCATTTCGATCTGTATTATCTTTGCATTGTTTAGATCTCCAAACGTGCCACTCTTCGTGGGTGCTTTGTTTTTTAAAAGATTATCATGTTCATTTTGGCTGCTTATCATGGTCTCTGTCCCAATTCAGTTGGTGTTTTAACATACTTATTAAAGTTGGAAAGGGATTCTGCTTATGGTGGTTTTACGGTGGTTCCTCCGTTAGATAAGAACTTTCCAAACAACGCTGCCACAAAAATTTAAACGAATGCCTTGGACTATACTGCGGCGTTCTTCACTGGAACCGATGAATGAAGCACATGTGCATATGAAAACAATATGCATGGTGCAGCTGCAAATAAGGAAACGTAATATGCCTTTTTTTTCCTTTTTTGCACTGAATGTTACTTATATCAGCGTTACATGAAAGAAGGCAAGCCCTGCGCAAAATTGGCCAAGAAAACACAGAGATGGTATCGCATCTCAGCTCTTGCTTGATGTATTCCAGTGTAGTGTCGAAAGCATGCCACTAACTTCCATTACTGGCTACGGAATCAGGCGATGTATGCAGTTGCCTGACAGCATGCTCATGTCAGGGCGCCAGTCAGTTACACTTTATACCTGAGTGGATGCTTGCACTTTGGGTTCCCTATTTGCAGGATTGCATGGCAGAGCTCTTTTGGTGCTCTGATAGAGAAGATCTGACAGACGATCAGACAGATACATGTTGATGCACAACATTTCCAACACTTGGGAATCGGTCAGCCCAACGCCTATAACCTGCAACCAGTACAAAAGCAAAGTTAGATAATGATGTTGCAGATCACACGCGCTGAATGAAAGCCATGTTTTCTTCCTCTTCATTCCTAAGATCGACAGATTATTGTGTTTACCTGATACAACGATTTGCTTTTGGTTGAACTGTTCCTGGTCGTCGTCAGGGATATCCTGTAGGACAACACAGAAAGCCACCATCAAGCAAACACATCCAATTTCAATGAAATGAAATGCAAAAGTCTCTTGTGTTTTCTCGAAAAAAAAAAAGCAAACACATCCAATTGAAATAAGAAAATAAGGCAAACGCATGCTGATCCCGCAGGATAAAAAAAATCCTTTGTAGAGAAGAACCTTTACGAAGGAAACAATCTCAGGAAAGAGATTGAAGTCGTAGTTACCTGATGCAAGCTTCTGACAATGAGTGCAGACAAACTCCCAAGGGTCTTGGGGTCAAAATCAGAGCAGCTCAGGAGGAACTCTTCCGATGTCAACTCCATCACCATCGTGCATAAGCTGGAGGCTGTCATAATGACTGATGAAGATTCTGTAGTTCCTATAAGCAATCACACATATTCATAGTTACTGATCAGCTCACATTCAAGAAAAAGAGTTACTGATCAGCTCACACTCACATTCAACAAAAATAGAGCTACTGATCAGCTCATGAAAACAATCAATAGAAAAATGATAGCCGATATTGAATAGCATGATATTTAGGTATGGATTAGTTCATCTCTCCTCGGCTACTGGCAGTCTATATATAGTATCCTGCTTTAGGAGTATGGCAGATTGCCAGGTAACCGACAACAGGCAGAGCCTCCAGCAACCATAAAATTCTTGCCATGACCATGGTTCAGAAACCAGTGCTAGGTATTGCTGAAAATTGGTCAATATATGACTGCTCATGTTTTAAAGATAGGATCATAGGACTGGTTCATGAACTAAATGACACAACATTGAGCCCCCTTTTTAACCTCCAGATGCCAAATTTTGGTACAAAGATTTGTCACTGCCTTCCCCGGACCCTGCGCAAGTGGGAGCTACTGCACCGGTCTGCCCTTCTTTTTTATTTGTCGCTGCCTACTAAAGTAAAATGAATGCGAGAATCAAATATTGAGAATGCCTACCACTGAGAGCCACCCTACAAACAATACGTACACATATCTATTTCATCTTACTTAAAGAATTTAGGAGCAGAACATACCAGCCCATGTAATAAGTGCTTTCAAGAGAAGGATGAAACATGGCTCCATTTGAATATGGGAACTCTTCCTCTACATAAGTACCAATAGGGTATTAGGATTATCTCATTGTAGGCAAAAGAATGTTCCAAACAACGTAGGTTCTTACATTCGACATAATGTTTATGATAGTATCGCATGCCAAAAACATGCTACCGTTGTCAATCATCATTCCATTCTCCTCAGTCATTTTAATGAGGCAGTCTATAACCTGTAAACAGAAAGCTTTACCGTTCCAAGAAAAAAACTGAATGATAAATAGCAACTCCATTATGCCAAATTTCTATTCGAGTAGTTGGAAAATCATAATTCTACTATTTTATTATCATGGATTCACTTCAAATAGTAAATCCCACGTCAAATGTGATTACATCTAGACAGAACTAGTAAAGTTATGTGATGACACCCTATTATAACTTAAGCATTCTGCGACAAGACAAAATATATGTGTATGAACAGTGAATATTAGCTCCAGTGTGCATTGGGTGAGGGTCAGCCTACTAGTCAGTTTTGAAATTTTGAACACCAGAGGTTTTCTGCATGAACGCATTTGTATCTGTAAACAACATAAAAATAGAAAACCAGAAAAATACCCAGAAACTCAGAGAAGATTCAAAATGATTATTATCTTCAAACTGGAAACTGGTTGTTATGGTGAACTAGTATAACACGCATTTAAATTATTTGAAGGAAAAAGAAACAAGGGAGTCGCACTTCTTCTATAGTTTATACCAAATATGCCCACTTACTGCTTTATGGCCTCCAAATGACACCAAAGTTCTGCATCCATCAGCTGTCGTTGTTATTTGGGATAGCATTGGAAGCATGAAGCAAACAGAATAGAAGGGCCTGTGTACAAGAATGTTACTTGGTACCATCAGTATACTGCATTACAAATGAAGATACTAAGTGACGTACACGATAGACCTGCTGGGCACAAAATGGCTAAGAACTACCTTGATTCATCTTGACCTTCGATAGAAAAGATAAATTCCAGTAGATGTCCAGTCTTCTCTTGGCAGGCATATGGTGTCTCTGCCAGATAGCTGCAACAGAGTAGCACACAAATTTAGGTTCTAGTTAAGGATGATGACAGGAGAGTATGAAAGACTTCACTCTTACAATAACCTTGTTTAACAGCTATTTAAATGCTGTTCATAAAGAAATATGAAGTGGTTAAAGGGCACAAGATTTTTTTTGTAATGGTCAAAAGTAATAACTCGCATTTGCAACTCACATCGAACTGAGTACCAGCAGGGGAGGAACTGGTATTTAGAGATGGGATGACTAAAAGACCCTTAACATACTGCTAGTTTATCATATCTACAAGTAGTAGTTCTTAACAACGACAAAAATGCACACAAGTTCCAGAGATAAAAGACAATAATAAAAGCAGTAGCACACCTTCCCACTATTCTCACAGCTGCCAAAAGATCATCACCTTTCCTCTGCCCATGATCCTGAGATGTTTCATTCTGTAAGATATCTTTCAATACTAAATCTTCATATCATCGGAGGATTGAAATGCGTACCTTTGCATCCTGCAGGAAATCCAACACTAAACTGATTGTCTCATTTAATCCTTTAATTGCCTGCATTATGGTCCTTTCATGTATAGTTTGGCTTGGTTCACCTGCATATGGTTTAAATAATTTTCAAAGGAGAACACGGGGTGACTACAGTTTTCAGTGTGTGTAAAGCTGGCTATCAGATATCAGCTAATGACGAACTTCCATCAAAGAGAGAAAAGGTGCAACTGAAGGTTATTGAATACAAAATTAAAGAGAAAATGAAAACATATTTACAAAATATTCCAGCCTACAGAACCAAAGATAGTCAAGAAATGGTATACATACCTTCACCACTACTAGCATCTGATATCATTTTGATTACTCTTTCTATCAGTGAGAACAATATAGCTAGGTTTCTTTGTTTCTGGCTGATGGCATCATCTATCTGAGAACTTTCTGATGACTCGTACTTTGAAAAAGGCAAGTTCGTTTAGAAGGACAGCAACTTCAACTCTTGAAGATTCTAGGACAAGCAGGACAAATCTACAGAAATCACAAGTTGTTATACGAAATGAAAAGATACATCCAATGTGATGCAGGAGATGATGTGAAACTTACTTGTCGACGGACATAAGATTCTTTTTATCCAGGATTTTATGATCTTCTGACAACCAACTCTCACCTAGTATAGACATCATGCACTCCGCCAAAAGAAGAGCTTGCAGCTTCTCAGAGGATACTGGACAGTGGATAAATATTTAGTACTATCATGACCATCTCAAAAAGGAAGGGTAATACTAACACTAACAGTAGTTATATTTCATTCTTCTACCCTACAGAATTTCTGCTCAAAGTACGTTCTACCTCCCTTTAGTTCGCAAATACTATAGTTCTGTTGCCCCAAACAATCTACACGGACTGCCCTGCAGCTGTAGGAAAATCTAAACCAAATGTACTGCCTAC
This sequence comes from Alopecurus myosuroides, assembly GCA_028641055.1. Lineage (NCBI taxonomy): Eukaryota > Viridiplantae > Streptophyta > Magnoliopsida > Poales > Poaceae > Alopecurus > Alopecurus myosuroides. The sequence continues at coordinate 39,166,459 of CM054060.1, forward strand.
TGCCACAAGAAAAAAAATGCTACACTCCTATATTATAAAAGAGGGAGACGACCATAATAGAAGCAAAAAAAAAAAGTTTTGATAGATCTAAGCACATCTCAAGTTATAGTTTTAGCAAAGCAACACATATTAGCACTTTCATCCTGGGAAAATAAATGCAGCTGATTCTCAAAGATTGATGTAAAGTCATTGTTATCAACTTGAGCAACAAAATGATGAGTTGCAACTTCACAGTACTAATAGAAACAATTAATGCATTATTTTAGATATGAAGCATGGACATACCAACACGGTTTTGAAGAACGTCTATAATCCCACCACGGATATGAGATTCCCAGATTGTGGACGGCATTGATTTCAAAGCACCAAGAAGTGGCTTTAGTGTCCCAAAAATATAAACAATGAGTTAAACTGAAATTTTCACAGTGCATATAAAACAGATGTGAGGGGGAAAGGTTTATTCTTACAGATTCTTTTTGGGAAAGAAGGGTGGTAAGCATGTGCAGCGATTCAAATTTAACTGCGGTATGAAGAACGTTGAAAGGCACAGCAAGAGAAGCCACCTGAATGGCAATATAAATTGTAGATCAAATCATCAAATAGCAATGATATGAAGCACATAAATTTTTAGGCAAAACAATCCAGCGTGCGATACAGCCACTCGTACCATGCTCGCCATTCCTTGCAGTTTCTCCACACTCATGTTGTCTGCTCTGAGTTTATGAACAAGTAACTGCATTAGATGAGTGGCAAGCTCTAAGCTCCTTGAACCTACAGATGGAACAATGGAGCAACCCCATAAGAATTCAAGCTATCTGGAAAATATAATGTGTTACTGATTGGTAATACCAAACAAAATCCAGAAATCAACTTATGTAAGTACTTCTGGCTTGGAGACCTATTCTATATACGATGCTACTTATCCTAGGTTGCACTTCCAAAGCAGAGTATGCAAGTAACCGTCAGACGCCCTGGTGCACAAATATAAAATGTCGGAGCAACTGCCGCTGCCAACATTCCTTCGTATGATGATGAACGAAGATGAAGATGAAGATGAAATTATTAAGCAAACAAGAGACTGGCCAGAAAATTTTAGTACCATCTGGGAAGTTGGAGAATTGACCGAAGAGCATGTCGATAATTCCAGGCTCACAAAATTTGTACGCCCCATCGTCGGATGCTATGGCAACGAGCGATAGAAGTTCAAAACACTCTTCAGTAATTGTCAGATCAGGCCTGCAGATGATTTGGCGGTCATAAGAAAATGTGATTTGCAGAGCAAGCATCCAAATTAGTCAATCAGAGCATAGCAGTCTGTCTAAGCTAGATTCGAGAGGGTCGCACATATTTGCCAGCACTCCGAAACTTAAACGAATGGTTCAATGCATTCAATTGCATCAGTATAACGGCCTCAATGAGTGTCAGAACGCAAAAGAGGGCGGAGATTCTTACGATTTGGAAACAACCTCGGCGACGAGGGGCACAGTTGAGACGACCCCTTTGTCCGCGGCAACCTCCGGGACGCGCGCGAGCCCAGCAAGCACGGTCACGGCGAGCCGCAGGTACGCCTCCCGCTCCTCCTCCTTCCCGCCCTGCACTTTCCCCAACCCTGCAGCGCGCACAAAGCAAAACCAGTGAGACACCTGCCGACAGGGGGCGCCGCAGGCCACGAGGCAGGCACGCGTCTCCTTACCTGTGTTGAGGAGGCGGCGGAGGAACCGGGGCCCAACGGCGCGGTAGACCTCGGCGACGGCGGCGGCGTCGCCGGCGCGGCAGACATTGGCGGCGATGAGGAGGCCCGCCAACTTCTGCTCGTCGCGGTCGCCGCGGAGGAGGCGGAGGCAGTCCTCGAGCGGCGGTCCGGAGGCCGTAGCCGGCGCAGCGGCGGCGGCCGGGGAGGAATCCTGCAGGAAATGGAAGGGGGGAGAGGTGAGCGAGACGAGTAGCGCGAGGGGAAGGGGGCGCTTAGGGTTTGGAGCTGGAGCGTGGCCGCGAACCATGAGCGCGAGGGGAGCGAAGACGTGCGTTTGCAGACGAGGCGAGGGAAGCACCTCCGCTGATGGCTGCGTCGGAGAGGAAGAGGGCGGCGGGCGGCGGGCGGCGGCGACTGGAAGCGTCTGAAGTGTTCGAATTTGTGGAGGGGTCGAAGTGGCTGGTCTGGAAGTCGGCGGAGGTTTTGTGTGAGGTTCAGAGATAGTGCAGGATTTGACTCGGTCAAATATAAGGGACGTGCTCTGCGTAGGTCCCCTCGCGAGCCGTCGGATTTTCATCCAATCAACACAATACAATTTTACATTTTAGCTCTGCTGCTTTTCGCATATAGAATCCGCAGTCCACAGTAGCCCCACTTAAAACGAAAAGGTATATTGTGTTGCCTCCGGTCATCTTGGTAATTACAGCAAAATTGTCATTGCAACAAATTCACTTGTGTCGCAGCAAAAATTATCGCCCCGTGTACAAAAAAAAAGTATTGCAACAATTTTTTCTAAATCTTTTTCGAAAAAAAAAGTAATGTTACAAATAATAGTTAAACACTATGTTATTGGGTTGCAACAAAAAAAGTTTAAACAATTCAACAAAAATCACAACCTATTGCAACAAAAAAAAATTACGTCAATTAAAAAGTTGATAAGCAACACAAATAATGTGTCACTGTTTCAGTTGCAACAAAAATCATGACATATTTCAACAAAAAATAAATCGATAGCGCCAAAAAAATTACATGTTTTACAACATGTAAAAGAGCTCATAAACATGTCATTCCAAATGAATTCTAATAAACATATAAGCATTTCCTAGAAATCATCCAGAAAAACAATGCAACATCTCATTTGTGCTTTCTCAACAAAAAACGTGCGAAGTTGTTACAAATTTTAAAGGCGTACGCAACAATGATCGAAAATGGCGAATACACTTAGCATATATATGGCTGCACGAAATTATTGCATTGGGCTGCTGAAAAAAATCCAGGAAAAATAACTCGTTGGATCTGAACTGTTGGCCTCTTTTCCACATAAAATGGGCCTAGTGGGCCGGGATTACACGAGCGAAGGAAGCAAGGACGTGCGGAACGCAGCGACCTACGCTGGGCAATCGTAGGTCGCCCTATCTTAAACGTTTTCCCAAATATAACTGCGCCCTTCATGTTTAAACTTGGAAGGCATAATTTTCATGTTTCATACTGATCGAACTAAATTACGTGCAAATCAGGTCTCTGCGTGTCAGGATTTTCCACCGAAAAATCGAAAAATGTTGATGCTGGAGGAACAGAGGTTAGGTGGTGAATTTTTCGGGCGTCAAGGTTTATTAAAGATTTCTCTAAAATATTAAAACCTTTTACTAATCTTTTTCAAAAAGATTTGCCTTTTGTTTTTTATTAAGATTGTAAAGTTTTTGAAATTTTAAAGAAGGGTTTAATATCTACCCCTATTGTTCAACCACCTGGTTGGATTTACCATTTGAAATTATGTGTGATGCTAGTGATTATGATGTAGGTGCTGTTCTTGGACAGCGGATAGATAAGAAGTTAAATGTTATTCATTATGCTAGTAAAACTCTTGATGCTGCTCAAAAGAATTATGCTACCACTGAGAAAGAGTTCCTAGCCGTAGTTTTTGCTTGTGATAAATTTAGTCAGTATATTGTTGATTATAAAGTTACTATTCATACGGATCATGCTGGTATTAAGTACCTTATGAAAAGAAAGATGCTAAGACTAGGCTTATTAGATGGGTGTTTTTTTACAAGAGTTTGATTTACATATTGTGGATAGGAAGGATGCTGAAAATCCTGTTGCTGATAATTTGTCTAGATTAGAAAATATCTTTGATGACCCTATTCCTATTAATGATAGTTTTCCTACTGAACAGTTGGCTGCAATAAAAGTGAGTTCTCAAGAGAGTCCATGGTATGTTGATTATGCTAACTTTATTGTTTCGAAGTGTTTTCCTCCTACCTTTACAGCTCAGCAAAAAAGAAAATTCTTCTATGATTTCATGCATTATTTTTGGGATGACCCACACTTATATAAAGAAGGTGTTGATGGTATTATGAGAAGATGTGTTCCTAAAAACGGACAACAAGAGATATTGAGAAAATGTCATAGTAGTGCTTATGGAGGACATCACGCTGGAGATAGAACTACACATAAGGTTCTACAATTAGGTTTTTATTGGCCTACTCTCTTTTAAGATGCTAGAAAATTTGTTTTATCTTGTGATCAATGTCAAAGGGTTGGAAATATTTCTAGACGTAATGAAATGCCTATGAATTATTCTCTTGTTATTGAACCATTTCATTGTTGGGGTTTTGACTTTATGGGTCCTTTCCCACTTTCAAAAGACTACACTCATATTCTTATTGTTGTTGATTATATTACTAAATGGGTAGAAGCTATACCTACTAAAAATGATGATGGTGAAACCTCAATAAAAATGCTTAAAGATATTATTTTCCCTAGGTTTGGTGTGGCTAGATATCTTATGACTGATGGGGGTTCTCATTTTATTCATGGTGGTTTTAGAAAGACTCTTGCTAAATATTGCCTCACCCTATCATCCTCAAACTAGTGGGCAAGTAGAACTATCAAATAGAGAAATCAAATCTATCTTGCAAAAGACTGTTAACAAATCTACAAAAAATTGGGCTAAGAAATTAAATGATGCTCCGTGGGCTTATAGAACTGCTTATAAAAATCCCATGGGCATGTCTCGTTGTAAGATGGTTTATGGAAAAGCTTGTCACTTGCCCCTAGAATTAGAACACAAAGCTTATCGGGCAGTGAAAGACCTAAATACAGATTTTAAACTTGCTGGTGAGAAAAGATTGCTTGATTTAAATTCTTTAGATGAATGGAGGAGTGAAGCATATGAAAATGCTAACCTCTTTAAAGAGAAAGTTAAAAGGTGGCATGATAAGAGAATTTCATGTTGGTGAGAAAGTGCTATTGTATAGGTCGTGTCTCAGATTTTTTGCAGAAAAATTACTCTCGAGATGGGAAGGACTTTTTGTTATTGAAGAGGTATATCGTTCAGGGGAAATTAAAATTGTTTTCCAGAAGACAACTCCTCACAAGTGGTGAATGGCCAAAGAATCAACCATTATATTTCTGGAGATCCTTATAATGAAAATGTCGATTGTATTCGAGCCATGATCCCGGAGGAATTTATTAAGAAGCATATTTCAGAAACTGCAGAGTCAGTTTTTGAATAGGTATCAGTTTTGGTAAGAAAACGTTCGCGAAACATCTTCCAAATTTTATTTTGCTGTTTTTGGAAAATATGAAAAATTATGAGCCGGAAACAAGGCGGAGATGGAGCCCGGAGGCTCCACACCATTGGGTGGCGCGGGCCCACCCCTGGTCGCGCCAACCTATGGTGTGGACGCCCCGGAGCCCCTCTCCGACTCGTTTTCGACCTGGAATTTTCTTTTGTTATGAAACTTTTTGCTATATAATCCCCCGGACCCCCCCCCCCCCCCCCCCCCCCCGAGGTCCGTACATCGTTTTCTCGTCGTGTTTCTGTTTCGAGCTGTTTCTGCCAGATTACATCTTCAGATCTAGAGCAACAACGGCTTCTCCTGGATCTCCCAAAGGCAGTTTCTTTGAGAACGTCGTCAGCCCGTACATGAACGAGTTGAAGATGCATCCCAAGAAATTGCTGCTCAAGGATGGGAAGGTGCAGATTGAAGATGTTTGGGGCCCTAGAGGAGAAGGCGGTCTGGAAGCTAGGATGGAAGAACTGGAGCAAGAAGTTTTTAGGCACAAGAAGATGGCGGAGCGTGAAGTCGACAGGAGAATTTTAAGCTTTGGGAGGAGATTCTCTCACTCACCAAGACCACCAATGATCTGCAAGCACAATACTATGACGTGCAGAACCAGAACTGTGAGTATGAGAACAGGTTTAAACGTATAAACTCTGCTGCTAGTTTCAGAATGATGGAGATCAGGACGTCATTTGTGGATGGAGAGCCTTTACCTTGGAAGACCGTGGATGAGAAGGATTCACCACCACCGAAGAAATAATTCGTCATTGGTATTGGCATCCCCTCGGCTTGTTCCAAGCTTGGGAGGCGTGCCGCGGTATCACATCACTATCTTTCATCTTTTTACTTTTTCAGTAGAGCCATATCATGAGTAGAGAAGTTATCGTATAGGATGGTTTGCAATATGGAAGTGTCTCTCCCTAGTTGGTTATCGTTGTATCCGTTGGTGTGACTTACCGGTTTGAAATATTAATGAGAAGTTTCATCATTTACTTTATGCACACATTATTTTAGTTTTCAATTTCTGTCATATGGTTGATCCTGTTATTAGTATTTGGTATCACTCTAGAGATCATCAAGTTAATCTAGTTGGTTTTGGCAAACTTAGCTTGATTCAGCAGAAATAATAATTTGAGATGCTAGTATAAGAAAAAGGAATTTACCTATTAGCTCATAAACTTAGTATTCACAAGTTAAGATCGCTTGGGCTTTCAATGAAGATTGCATGATTGGTTTCATCATATGTATATTTGTTTTTTTTCCCTCAACTCTTATACTTGCTACCCAGCCTTGCTAGCCAAAAACCCTGTACTGAGAGGGAATGCTTCTCGTGCATCCAAACCTTAAACCCCAAAACTTTGCCATTTGTGTCACCACACCTTCCTACATGTGGTACTTCACCGCCACTCCAAGTAAATTGCTCATGTGCTGCCTTTAAAACTTTAAAATTACTCCTGTTTTATGTTCCTGTTTTAGCTCATGAGGACGCAAATAGAGAATCTTTATCTCACTTGTTGATTGGACTCACACACCTGGACTAGTGGCTTCATCCTCTTATCTAAATGCTAGAAGAGCTGGCAGCGGGGTGCCCAGCCCCAAATAATAATACAAATTATCTTCTCTCTTTTTTCCCCTGATTTATCAGTCAAAGCATAATTGTGTAAACAAAAGAGAAAGAGGGATGACCTTCTATACCAGTTGCGTCCTTCTATGGGGGTCGCTCTTGTGAGTCTAGTTGGCTTGTGACGTATTGTATTTTCTGTTTGTCATTCCTTGACATAAACATACACCTCTCAAAATTAGACACTCCTCCACGGTTTATGATTGTTGGCAGGCACCCGAGGATTCGGTTAGCCATGGTTTGTGTAAGATGGATGGGAGGAGTGTCATGCATTTTATACCTCTGTTTATTTAAATAAAAGCTCTAGCACATGAGTGATCAATGCTTCCCTCTGCGAAGGGCCTATCTTTTACTTTTATGTTGAGTCAGTAAACTCATTTCTTTCTGTCTCCAGCAAGCATTTGAGTTGTTGTGATCTCATCATCTATATGTTGATTTATTCAATCATGTTTTCTATCCTTCTTTGTTTAGCACATGCTTTATTATCTGAATGAGTATTACTTTGAAAGCTATGAATCACTGTAAAAGAGTTGTTATAATTAAACATGTTAAGCTCTACAATATAAACCTTGTTGTGAATACTTCACCTGAGATAAGTATGATTTCATTAAATGTTCTCTGACCAAAAACAAAGTTTGTCATTACCAATTTTGATTCTCTCTTTTGCAATTTTGTTTGTGAATCCCATTACTCGTTTAAAGTTGGGTCATATGAGAGGAAGTTGTTGTCTATAATGATTGGTGCATAGATAGATGTGATGCTTGTTGTCCGTATTTTATTTATCGACTCTTCACTCCATAAATATGTGGTCATGTTTTCTGAGTTCAGTTTCGCTTGGGGACAAGCGAGGTCTAAGCTTGGGGGAGTTGATACGTCCATTTTGCATCACTATTTTATATCATAATTTTCTGTTTTTCATCGATATATTTCATGTTATGATGCATCCCTTATGTTATTTTATCTTATTTTGCATGTTTTATAATTATTGGAGAATAAACACCGGGACCAGAAATCTGATGGAAAAAAGCACCGTCAGGATACCATATTTCAGAAGATCAGAAGAAGAAGTGGGACACCGGGGGTGTCCTAAAAGTTCAGTGGAGGAACCCAGCGAGAAGAAGAGCCAGAGGGGGGCACCAGGGGCCCACACCATGGGGTGGCGTGCCCCCCCTTGGCCGCGTCACCTAGGGGTGTGGCCACCCTGGCCCACCTCTGGGGGTATTTTCGCGTACTTGGACCCGAGGAAACCCTAAGCCTAATACCATCGTCAAAGAATTACTCCGCCGCCGCCTCGGGGCGGAAAACACCCGAGAGAGTAAACCTCTCTGGCAGGGAGAAATCTGCCGGAGAAATCACCGCCATCGTCACCGTCATCGCTCCGGGCATCATCATCATTGTCATCACCACCAGCACCATCGCTCTCATCATCCACCGTCATCCCGCTGTAACAATTAGGGGCATATATCGTTGTTTTGCATTAGATCTCTCTCTCTCTCTCGGTGTGGATTACTGATGCATGTAAAATGCATAGATGAATTTTGCATATTTTCACATGGTTTTCTATTACATATTGCATCATATAAGGGTATAATTCAATGTTTTATAGTATTTTGGGGTTAAATTACAAAGTCCTCCAACTTTTATGGAATTAACCCTGCCTGTCAGAAACCCCGTTTTCTATATTTTTGACGTTTCAAGGGGCAAACTTCCGCGAAATCACCTGAAAATCTGCGGGGGTCATTTTCTTGGAAAGAGAAGACTTGCGGGCGAAGGATCCACGAGAATTGGGCAAGGAGGCCCAAAAGAGGACCCTCCACGCGGCCAGATTCCTTGGCCGCGTGAGAGGCCCCCTTTTGGCCCTTGTGGCCCCAATTCCTTCCATCTTCGACTTACCGACTCCGTCTTGACCTAAAACCGACTATAAAAGGGTCCCCCGTACCCTTACGGAGGGGAGCGCCACCGAAACACCGAAACAAAGACCTGGAGTTCCAGATTGGAGGGTGAAAAACTCCGGCGGAGCGCTGCCGGTGTGATCTCCTACCCCTCCAACGTCATCTCCATCGACATCTCCATGAAGAGGGAGTGGTCCACCCCAGGGCTATGGGTTTGTGGAAGTAGCACTTGTATCTCTCTCTATGTGCTTCACTAATTAGATCCGTATGAGCTGCCTCACATGATTACGGGCACCGTTGTAATTCCTATGTGGTGGATCTTTTCTACGAGTTATTGAATCTGAGATTGCAATTGTTTCTCTTGAGTTATTTGAGTAGATGTATCTTATGTACCCCGTTCTTATTTGCTAGCTTTGATCAATCTAGTACTTGAGAGCGTGTGTGGGGTGATGGGTGCATTAGTTGGAGTAACGGGGGGTGGCTAGTGCTGTGAAAGTGACAGAAGTTCAGCGATCCACTTAGGTTTTGTTAAACCTTTCTTAGTTACCTCACTAGGGATAAAAAGGAGTACCTTGTTACCGGGGATTTGAAGTGACACTAATCAATCTCCATGACTAGATCTGGCAAGTTCTTACTTCAACTTCATGTCACATTGCTTAAAGCTATACTCTGGTTTTTCCTTAATTATCGAGGTGTTATGATTTATTTCGCATCTTGGTGGAGTATAAGAGGGATCAATATGACCGTAGAGATCTCTATGCTAGGACGTGATGCCCATATGAAAGTACTCAATGTTAAACATGTTATTGTAATCTCACATGTAATTGTTTATGTCCACCGTCTACTACTTTATTTGAGAGAATACAAGTGTGAAACCATGAACCCCGGTCCTATTTTAAATATAAGAAAACACTCTAGTTACTTTGCTGCAATTTACTTTACTTGCACTTTACTTTACTTGCATCTCCAATTCGAATTTACATTATCTCCATCACCACTTGCATAACAAAAATACAAAAAACAATCCATTGCATATTTATTTTCTCATTTGCATTTAGTAGTAGATTTAATTACTTCATATTTACTTTCAGTTTTGCATTGCAATTTAGAAGTCTCACACCTTGTGCTTGACAACCACTTGGTGAGGTTGAGGGCAGAAAACTCTCTATTTGTTTGCAGGATCCTGGAGGAAGCTTGGAAGACAAGTGCTGAAATACTGGCTCCCCAAGACTTCGATATAAACCCTCGAGTCACCCTCGTGGGGAAGAAGGCTTGCCACTAGCTACACACTCTGCACTTGGAGTCTCAACCTAGCCATCAATTACTTGTTAGTGGTTGATGCTTGTGAGATTTATCAGTGTTTGCACTTTATGACCAGATTGTTATCATCCATTATAGGACCTCTGATTATGATCCATATGATGTCTTGTGAGTAGTTCTTGTTGTTCTTGAGGACATGGGAGAAGTCAAATTGTTAGTAGTGAAGTAATGTTGAATAATATTTAATGTTTGATATTTAAATTGTGGTGTTATTCTCCTAGTGGTGTCATGTGAACGTCGACTACATGATACTTCACCATTTATGGGCCTAGGAGGATGCATCGTGTATTTGGCTACTAATTGTGGGATTGCCGGAGTGACATAAACCTAAAGCCCCGTTAGGAAACCATTACATGAGGGAGCGTAGGATCCCGGAGTTTAAAGTTGTGGTTGGATTTATTTCTTAATTACTTTCTTGTAGTTGCGGATGCTTGCAAGGGGTATAATCACAAATATGTATTAGTCTTAGATGGGACGGTACATTAGCATAGGTTCACCCACACAACACTTATCAAAACACCTAACATTATTCAGCTGCATGGAACAAAAGCACTTGACAGAAACCTCCCGTGTGTCCTCGAGAACGTTTGTTAATCATAAGTAAACCCACCGGCTTGTCCTTTGCTGAAGAAATGATTGGGACACTTGCTGCATTTATTACTACTGCATTTTATTTTACTCGCACTTTATTTATCTGCAATATCAAAAACCCCTACAAATCTATTTTCCAGTATTTACTGTTATTCCTTCATCGAAACTGCTTGTCAACACCTTCTGCTCCTCGTTGGGTTCGACACTCTTATTTATCGAAAGTACTACGATACACCCCCTATACTTGTGGGTCATCAACTACATGATACTTCACCTTTATGGGTCTAGGAGGATGCATTGTGTATTTGACTACTAATTTTGGGGTTGCCGGAGTGACAGAAACCTAAACCCCCGTTAGAAAACCAATGCACGAGGGAGTATAGGATCCCGGAGTTTTAAGGTTGTGGTTAGATTTATCTTAATTACTTTCTTGTATTTGTGGATGCTTACGAGGGGTATAATTACAATTATGTATTAGTCCTAGTTGGGCGGTGCATTGGCATAGGTTCACCCACACAACACTTAACAAACCAATAAATATTAATCAACCGTATGAAGCGAAAGCACTCGACGAGATTCCCATGTGTCCTCAAGAACGTTTGGTAATCATAAGTATAACAACCGGCTTGTCCTTTGCTCTCAAAAGTATTGGGCCACTCGTTGCAATTATATTTACTGTTATTTATTTACTCGCACTTTATTTATCTGCTATATAAAAAACCCGTTTGCTAGTGTTACAGTGAATTCTCTATCCAACCTGTCTGTCAACATCTTCTGCTCTGCGTTGGGTTTGACGCTCTTATTTATCGAAAGTACTACGATACACCCCCTATACTTGTGGGCCATCAAGACTATTTTCTGGCGTGGTTGCCGGGGAGTGAAGCGCTATTGGTAAATGGAATTGGTAAGAGAAATTTTTACTGTGAGTGCTTTTTTATTTATGTCTGCTGCTTTATTTCATTATGGAGAATTCTTTTGGTTCTCTGTTTAGGTATACTACTACTATCACTTCTAGGGTAGTAGGTGACCCGTTATCTGCTGAATTAGATCCTTATAAAATACTTATGAAAATTGTTGGAGGTGTTATGGATATCTGCTATTATGGAGATGGAACTGTCCATCCCGGTGATCATTTACTCTTTATACATGAATTATGCGATTTATTTAGGTATGCAGTTATTACAATGGATCAAGTTAAAATGAAATTATTCTCTTTATCTCTGAAAGGTAGAGCCGCTGAATGGTTCAATTTGTTGAAGAATGGTGAATCTATTAGATGGGAGGAAATTGTCCCTCTCTTTTATTCTAAATTATATCCTCCCATTGAGATTCATAAAGACCGGAATCAAATATATAATTTATGGCCTCATGATGGAGAGAGTATTGCTCAATCTTGGGGGAGAATGAAGTTATTAATGCTTAAATGTCCCGATCATGAGCTCCCGAGTAATATTGTTATCAATAATTTTTATGCAAGTCTTTCTCTTCATGATAAGGATTTATTGGATGCTTCTTGTTCTGGATCATTCACACGTATGAATGAAGAAGCTAAATGAGATCTTCTTGACCGTATTCAAGAAAACACTAAAGGATGGGAGAATGACAAAGGTAGAAAGTCAGGTATAAATTATGATTATGAATGTATTAAATCTTTTATGGGAATTGATGGTTTCTATAATGTTAGTGTTGTTTGTGGTTTTGATTCTCAAATCTTTGAAAATTGTCTTAAAGCTTTTGTATCCTATATGATATTCCTAAAAAGGAGTATCACAAGTACCATGCACCTTATAAAGATATTGTTCCTGCTAGAAATATAGAAGTGCATGCTGCTAATCCTGTTGTTCCTAAGCCTTATATTGAGAAAATGTCTTTCCCTGCTAAGGTGAAAGAACACTCTATTGTAACTAGTGTGGTTAATAAGAGCATTAAGAAATCTATTGAACCTGATGAACAAATAATTGTTGAACCTGCGGTAACAATAGTGAAAGACCTTATCTGTGGAAACGTAGAGAATGAACATATTGTCTTTTGTGAGGATGCTTCTAATATTGTCTCACATCCAAATAGACCTAAGAAAACTAGTGTTCATGTGCTTTCTGTTAAGATTGGTGATCATTTCTGTTATGGTTTGTGTGATATTGATGCAAGTTCTAGTGCTATTCATTATGAGCTTTATAAAGAAATTATGCACGAAATTGGTTCTTGTGAGCTTGAGGATATTGATGTGGTTATTCAGCTTGCTAATAGAGAAACTGTCTTTCCAATTGGTATTGTTAGAGATGTGGAAATTTTATGTGGTAAAACTAAATATCCCACTAATTTTCTAGTACTTAGTAAGGTTGTTAGTAAAATTTGTCCTATTATTTTTGGTAGTCCTTTCTTGAACACTTGTGGTGCTATTATAGATTGTAAGAAGGAGAAGATATTGTCTAAATTTGATGGAAAATCTTATGAGTTCAATTTCTCCAAATTTGCTAGAGCGCCTTATGAATCTGAATTGCCTAATGAGGCTGTTAGAGTTAAACAACTTGCCTCTATTGCTCTTGCTCCTAAAAATGCTTTGTAGCTACATATGGAGGACCATAAGAGTGAGGTCTTTATGGAGGAGAGAAATGAGATTGACGATATTCTTCTTCGTCAACCGGTGATACTGAAACATAATTTACCTGTGGAGGACTTGGGTACTACCTTACCACCCAAGGAGGATCTTGTTTTTTATTTAAAACTTTGCCTAATTATCTTAAATATGCTTATATTGATGATAAGCAAATATATCCTGTTATTATTAGTGCTAAACTTTCTGGTGAAGAAGAGAAAAGATTATTGGGAATATTGAGGAAACACGGTGGAGCTATTAGGTATACTCTTGATGATTTGAAAGGGGTTTCTCCCTCTATATGTCAGCATCTTATTAATATTGAACATGGTGCAAAATCAGTAGTTGAACATCAACGTCGTTTAATTCCTAAGATGAAGGAAGTGGTAAGAAATGAGGTATTAAAACTCCTTAATGCTGGTATTAATTTTCCTATTGCTGATAGTAGATGGGTGAGCCATGTGCATTGTGTCTCTAAGAAGGGAGGAATGACTATTGTGTCTAATGAAAATAATGAGCTTATTCCTCAAAGAGTAGTAGTTGGTTATAGAACATGCATTGATTTTAGAAAGGTTAACGAAGTTACTAAGAAATATCATTATCCTTTGCCTTTTATTGATCAAATGTTAGAGAGGTTGTCTAAGAAAACTCAGTTTTGCTTCCTTTATGGTTATTCTGGATTTTCTCAAATTGTTGTTAGGAAGCAAGATCAAGAGAAAACAACCTTTACTTGTCCTTATGGTACTTATGCTTATAGACGTATGCCTTTTAATTTGTGTAATGCTCCTGCTACGTTTCAAAGATGCATGTCTGCTATTTTTCATGGTTTTTGTGAAGAAATTGTGGAAGTATTCATGGACGATTTCTCCGTCTATGGAACTTCTTTTGATAATTCTTTGCACAATCTTGATAAAGTTTTGCAAAGATGTGAGGAAACTAATCGTGTTCTTAATTGGGAGAAATGCCACTTTATGGTGAATGAAGAAATTGTTCTTTGACATAAAATTTATGAAAGAGGTATTGAAATTGACAGAGGTAAAGTGGAAGCCATAGAGAAAATGCCATGTCCCAGGGATGTTAAAGTTATTTGTAGTGTTCTTGGTCATGTTGGTTTTATAGGAGGTTTATTAAAGATTTCTCTAAAATATCAAAGCCTCTTACTAATCTTCTTCAAAAAGACATACCTTTTGTTTTTGATGACGATTCTAAGGAAGCTTTTGAAACTTTAAAGAAGGCTTTAACTATTGCTCCTATTGTTCAACCACCTGATTGGAATTTACCTTTTAAAATTATGTGTGATGCTAGTGATTTTGCTGTATGTCGGATATATACAAATTAGGGGGATATCAGATGGTGTCCTAAAGGGCCAGATTACCAGGGTGGCCTAAATGGTAATGGATTACGGTCCATTAGGCGGCCCAATTACCTGACGCGCAGAAGCCGGATTCTAGAAGAACCCGGACCACGGCCTACGTGGTACGGCTTGGAGTAGAAGGCGGATTCTTGCCTTCCAAGTTAGAACTTACCGTAGTCTTCTAGGTTTCCTTTTCTATAAGCCCTAAACCGGCTATTATATAAAGCCGGACGGGAGATAAGAAAGAGAGAGACAATAGATAGAAGCTAACTCGCCGAGAGGTTGATCCTTATCGAGTAGCTAAACCTAACTCACATTGTAATTTGTATACTTCAGACTTCAGTCCTGATTTAGTGAGATTGCAGTAGTAGGAACGCCGCCTAATTGCGACGTACCGAACCTGGGTAAAACCTTGTTGTCATTGTTCGTCATACTACCACGTCCCCCACGTCTCTATCAGTAGTCTCATGGCACCCCCGTCTATAAATTCTACTACGACGTCTCGACAGTTGGCGCCCACCGTGGGGCCAGCGACATCAGGCGTTATGTTTCGATCGGGGATACTCGGCGGAATTGGCAGTACCATAACTGTCGGAAGCCTGGAAATCAACAACGACGTCGGGCGCTTCCTCGACAACGGATCGTACATGCTAGCACGGAATCATCTGGTAAGTGCCTGCGTTTTACCGATTGGATATGCAAACATCTTTATCGGATTAACTGCAGAGGCAATGAGATTCTATGGTGGAAGCAAATATATCCCACCCACCCTATACCCAGTCGAAGAAGACTATGACGCCCGATTTTTCTCAGATCGCCGATATTATGCTGAATCGCACTTTGTCGGTATGGTGCAATCCGAGATCGCCGAAAACACGGACAAAAGCAATCCCGTGGAAGAGGCAGAAGACAACAGTCCCACAATAGAGGTGGAAGATCCGACATCCGTCAATCTGACGACGAACTGGAAGTTGATTCTGTGTTAGCCGCCATTGAGGCGAGATTAGAATCGGAACCCGGATCAGACCAGTTCGACTCCGAAGACGAAGATGTAGACGCTTTCGAAAGAAAGGTCAAATCGTTTCAAGAGGGATTCCACGAAGTACTGATGGCAAAACCGGCTGAAAACACGGACGCCGAAAGTCAGGAAAGCCCTAGAACACCTCCGCCAGATGAGCAAAGAGAGGAGGGGGAAACCACTCCAACATACCCGGATGTCAAGGAATTGACAGAGGACGAACCTGGTAAAAAACCTCCCTCTTCCAAGAAAAAACACAAAGCTTCCAAGAAACTCCTGTACAAGCTCCGGAAGAAAAAATTGGCTGATCCAGCCAACGAAAACCTGGAAGTAGGAGGAGGAAGTGGAGTTAAGCCTGCGGAGAAGAAAGCGAAGGAAATCTCTGTTCCTCCAATGTCAGAACAGGACGAACAGGATCTACTTCAAACACCAGTGGGACCTCACGAACCCCCTGAAGTGCTGGAAGCCAGGAGACAAGCTCTCCAACGGCAACAACAACATCTATTCAGAACTCGAGAACACCTCCAGAAAACCCAAGCAGACGTTAAGTTAAAACAGGAAGAAATCGAGGAGTACGAGAGAAGAAATAGATCTGGCATTAAGCCTACACGGTTACCCGGAATCGCAAGACCGGAAGTACTGCCGCCAAAGGAGCGGTTTCAAAACCCGGCCTGGCAAAAGCAAGTAAACGACACAGATGTCAGGGGCGAATCTATATACAAAAAGGCAGCAGAAAACGCGGAAGCCGCGTTCGCCATCCTCAACAATGACATGTACTCCAATGGCGAAAAAGTTCAAGGGGTGTATGCTTTCTTAGGAAAGGCATTGCAACAGCAACAACGAGGACAAGCAAGATTAGGAAAGTTGCATGACGACTCAGCCCTATGCAAAACAGCTACTTGCGCCGCTGGAGCACCTGGACCTGAAGAACCTGGAGATTCAAGTAATTCGAAAGAGAAGAAAGGAGATCCGAGAAAGGACAAGAAAAAAACTCGATAATAAGGATGCAGCGTCCAGATGCGGATCCCATCTGCCAAAAGATGAAATTAACCCCCGAGATCGGGAGGAACAAAACTAGAAGGACGGAAAAGCAATGCCGCCTCCGAGACGCCCTACTGAGAAAGCCGGAAGACATGAAATTCCTCACAGGCGTGAGAGATCCCGTACACCCCCTAGGAATAAGGAAAGACACTGGAGTAGAACTCCACCTTATCCCAAATGGCATGATAACGGAGGAAATAGAGACAATCCCGGAAAAGCGCGCTTGCGCAACAATGGAAAAGAAAGGAGTAGATCCCCTTCTATCCACTCAGCCGGTAGATACTCCGCACACATCGATAGAGCGGAAAAAGATGATCTATACTTTGGACCTAAGTGTTTCACTGACATGATCCGAAGAATAACTCTACATTCTGGCTTCACCAAAGTTGGTCCAACATATCAAAAATATACCGGTAGCACAAACCCGGATACCTCGCTTTCAGACTATTACACAGCCGTCCAGATTAACAATGGGATAGACTTAGAGGCAGTAAAATTCCTCCCCCTTATGTTACTGGATGGAGCCAGAGATTGGATCAACGGGCTTCCGTCAAGAACTGTTGATAGCTGGGATGATATGGCTAGAGTTTTTACTCATCATTTTCGGGAACGTACAAACGCCCCAACAGCATCAACCGGCTAAACCGCTG
This sequence comes from Alopecurus myosuroides, assembly GCA_028641055.1. NCBI lineage: Eukaryota > Viridiplantae > Streptophyta > Magnoliopsida > Poales > Poaceae > Alopecurus > Alopecurus myosuroides. The sequence goes on from CM054060.1 coordinate 39,183,804, forward strand.
CACCCAGTTTGAAGATGAGCCATACGTGGACTTTATATCAAGGTGGACTGCAATGAAACAAGTGCTTTGGAGTAACTGACGTACAAGCAATGTATGCTTTCGCCAATGGCTTAAAACCCGGACTCGTACCGTTCATGATCGGTTCAAAAAAGCACAAAGATCTTGGATCTATGCTTACAACCGCAAATGAGCACGCAGCGGCCGAAGACGACATCAGAGCGAGAGGTGGAAATATCGACATTTTGATTCAAGCCAAAAAAGACCCCTCATCCTGAGAAAAAAGAAACTCCAGAAGTACAGCAAAAACCCAAAGAAGTTAACATAGCCTTTGGAAGAGAAAATGGGAGCAAACGGAAAGGACGAAGCACAAAACCGATCGCCTACACAAAAGAAGAGTGAGAAAGAATTAAGTCGGAAAATTGTGTCCACCATTCGCAATTTGGAAAACCCACTCACACTAATGCACAATGCCGGCTTTAAAAGCATATTAAAGGCAGTGCAGGATCCGGAAGCAAAGGGAAGAGTTCCAAGAGGAAATTCTCAAAGCAAAAGCCAGAAGCTGAAAAAGAAGACAGTGAATCGGACACTGATGAAAAAAATCCAAGAACAACAGCGAAAAAGCGAGCCTAAGTTTTCGAGGGTTGACGGAGAATGCAATTTAACTTTCCTGGCAACTCCCTCAGCAAAGGTGGCAAAGAGAACACTTCGAGAAATAAACGCGGTTGTCCCACCAACCCCGAAATTTTTTAAGTACTCAAACACACCAATTACCTGGGATCAGTCTGATCATCCCGGAAACATCCCAGAACCCGGCACGCAAGCTCTAGTTGTAAGTCCTATTGTTCAAAACATTAGGCTAAAAAGAGTGATGATGGATGGAGGATCCAGCATCAACATAATGTACCTGGATACATTGAAGCATCTACGAATCTCCGAGACCCAGCTTAATCACAGCAACATACTTTTTCACGACATCGTTCCTGGAAGGCAAGCACGATCCCTAGAAGAAATTTCCCTAGACATAACCTTTGGAGAGAAAGAACATTTTCGTCAGGAAAAAGTATCCTCCGAGGTTGTGCTGTTCGAAAGCGTGTATCACGTAATACTCAGACGTCCAGCTTTCGCCAAGTTTATGGCAAAATCATGTTATATCTATAACAAGCTGAAGATGCCAGGGCCAAAAGGAGGAGTAATCACCATAAATGGAGACTTCAAATTGGCAAACGAGCTGGAAAAAGAAAACGCCATTTGCGCAGAAAAGGTGATAGCAAAGGAAGAACTGAAGGAGCTGGCGAAAGAAGTATCGCCAACAGGAAAAAAAAGCCGGAAGCCGGCAGACAGCTTCAAAGCTTCCGAGAATACCAGACAGGTTATCTTAGATCCCAAAGATCCGACAAAGTTTGTCGTAGTGGGAACTAGCATGACCGACAAATAAGAAAACGAGCTCATCAAGTTCCTCCGTGAGAACTGGGATATTTTCGCACGGTGTCCAGCTGACATGCCAGGCGTACCCAGGGAACTTGCTGAGCACCAACTCAAGGTAATTCCAGGATCTAAACCCATCAAACGAGGTCTCCGTCGATTTGACGGAAAAAGACGGAAGGCTATTGGCAAGGAAATTATCCGGCTATTGGCAGCTGATTTTATCCAGGAAGTTATACATACTGAATGGTCTGCAAACCCAGTATTAGTCCCGAAGAAAGATAGTACTATTCTTAGGATGTGTATAGATTACACCGGCTTGAATAAGTTGTGTCCAAAAGATAGATTTGCGTTACCGCGAATCGATCAAATAATAGATGTCACTGCTGGCTCCGAGCTTTTATGCTTTTTGGACGCTTATTCCGGTTACCATCAAATACGTATGAAGGAAGAAGACCAAATCAAAACCTTCTTCATAACCCCATATGGAACATACTACTACATAACCATGTCTTTTGGCCTGAAGAACGCAGGTGCAACTTACCAGCGTTGCATGCAACGATGTTTGCATAGTCAGATTGGCAAAAATGGTCACGTTTACGTGGACGACATTGTCGTCGTTTCCAAGGAAAAGGGCACGCTCCTTGAAGATTTGCGAGAAACCTTCGAAAATTTGCGCACTTATAAAATAAAGTTGAATCCATTGAAGTGCGTATTCGGGGTTCCCTTAGGAAAACTTCTGGGTTTCATCGTTTCTCACAAAGGAATAGAAGTAAACCCGGAAAAGATCAAGGCAATCCTAAACATCTCAAGGCCTACGTGCTTAAAATATGTACAAAGATTGACGGGTTCTGCAGCTTCCGTCAACAGGTTTATAAGCCGGCTAGGAGACAAACCTCTGTCATTATACAAATTGTTGAAGAAATCCGACAAATTTGTGTGGACAGAAGAGGCGGATGCAGCATTAACCCAGTTAAAAGAAACCTTGATGAAAACTCCGATTTTGGCATCGCCAAAAGACGAAGAACCCATGTTACTGTACCTCACAGCAACAAACAGGGTTGTCAGTGCGGTGATAGTTGTGGAAAGACGGAACAGGGTTGTCAGTGCGGTGATAGTTGTGGAAAGACGGAAAGACGAGCAAACCATACCAGATCAACATCCGGTGTATTATGTAAGCGAAGTTTTTTCCGAGTCCAAGCAAAGATACCCGCACTATCAAAAACTGACATATGGCGTATTTTTCGCATCTCGAAAACTCCGTCATTACTTCCAAGGACATTCCATAACAGTGGTATGCAAAGCACCACTAGGGGATATAATCAACAATGCGGACGCAACAGGCCTAGTAGCCAAATGGGGCATCGAGTTGGCTGCATTCGACATTAAGTACCAACCCCGGAAGGCAATAAAATCCCAGGTGTTGACAGATTTCATCGCTGACTGGACAGAAGCAATGGAAAATACACCAATGCCGGAGTCAGAATACTGGGTTATGCATTTTGATGGATCCAAGATGAAGAAAGGCGCTAGAGCTGGTGTAGTCCTAAAATCACCCAAGGGAGACACAATGGTGTATGTATTACAAATACACTTCAACGCCAACAATAATGTGGCAGAATACGAAGCTTTGCTTCATGGCTTGCATATTACAAAAGAAATAGGTGTCAAACGCATCTTATGCTATGGTGACTCAGATTTGGTACAACATTAGCTCAACCAAACATGGGACGCTAAAAGCCCCATCATGGCCGAATATCGGAGAACGGTGGACGAGTTTACAATTTGCTTCCTGTGATTTGAAGTACTTCATGTCAAAAGGGAAGAAAATTGGAACACGGACGCATTAGCTCGCATGGGCTCGAAAAGAGTGAAAACCCTACCACCAGGTGTGTTTGTCCAACATTTGCATGAACCATCCATAAAAGGTGGAGATGTCGACTATCCTCTTGTTTCCGAGTCAATCGAAATCTTGCTCGTCAACCCGGATTGGACAATTCCATATCTAAACTTCTTAGTAGATCAGAAGTACCCGGATGGAGCAGACGAGGTCTTGCAAAGACAAATAAAACGTCGATGCAAAGGATACACGGTGATCAATGGTTCCCTGTATAAACGCAGCACTACCGGAATTTTTCTGTGATGTATTTCGCTAGAAGAAGGCCAAGAAATTCTGAAAGAAATCCATGCTGGAGATTGCGGACATCATGCTCAATCAAAAAGCATAGTTAAGAAAGCATTTCGTGCAGGGTTTTTCTGGCTAACAGCCAAGACAGACGCCGAACACATAGTCAATACATGTGCCGGATGTCAGTATTACACCAAGCAGACGAATATGCCAGCCCAAGCACTCAAAACTATCCTATTACAGGGCCATTTGCGGTCTGGGGGCTAGATATGATGGAACCATTCAAAACTGCAAGAGGTGGACTTACACATCTACTCGTTGCAGTGGATAAGTATACCAAGTGGGTAGAGGCAAAACCCATCAAAAAGCTTGACGGTGTAACTGCCAGAAATTTCATCATTGACATAGTCATGAGGTACGGCGTTCCACACAGCATAATAACCGACAACGGGACAAATTTCTCTATTGGAGAGTTGGCAAAATATTGCCGACAAACGGGAATACGCCTAGATCTTGCATCTATGGCACACCCGCAATCCAATGGGCGGGTTGAAAGAATGAATAGTTCCATCCTGCAAGGAATACGCCCAAGACTCGAATCTCCTCTTCATAGAGCAGCTGGAGCATGGGTGTAAGAGTTACCCTCTGTGCTTTGGAGTATTCGAACGACGCCAAACAGGTCAACAGGGCAAACCCCGTTTTTCCTAGTTTACGGCGCGGAAGCAGTCCTTCCAACGGACATGATCCATGATAGCCCAAGAGTGCAGGCTTTCGATAACTCGGATGCCGAAAGTGCACGACAGGATGCCGTCGATCTCCTAGAGGAAGAACGAGAACTTGTGCTTCAAAGATCTGCCATTTATCAGCAAGGTTTACGACGTTACCATAGTCGGAAAATCTGACATCGTTCTTTTAAAGAAGGTGACTTAGTGCTAATATTGGTACAACAAAGAAAGCACAAACTGGCCCCAGTTTGGGAAGAACCATTTGTCATCAGCAAGGCCACTTATTGTGTGACTGCAAGGGCGTCATCTACGGAATGCTATGAAAAATGGATCATACTATCTTGTAGATATTCGAGACACGGAAGATGATCCCGAAAATCCGAATCACAAAAGAAAGAGAAAGATAGATGATGAACTAGGGGAGACCAAAAGACCCTGGAGTATCCAGCAGTTACGTCATTTCTATACTTAGTTCAATTTCTTTGTAAATATCTTTGAGATCATGAAATAAAGTTGTCGGAATTCATACATCTATGTTTTTTACATGTTTATTATAGTATAAAGCATAATCCCGTCTTATCTATTTCTCAATGATCTTTCAAAATACTCAATGTTAACCCGAATTGTGCCTGCGTGCTCGGTGTTAAAAAACTGAATGATTTTTAGCCTAAAAAGGCTTAAGGAAACCCAGATTGTGCCTACGTGCATGAGTTTCATTTAAAAAATTCCTTACTGTTCTCTAAGTATTATCTGATTGTTTTTATGTTGGGTCACTGAAGTTAGTAAGTAAAAATGCCTTTAGTATAATCCATGTTTCCGAGTTTCGACTGATTGGTTATACCCAATCACTTGGTATGAATATTAAAATACTATCGAGCCATTTCAAACACTAAGGACAGTTAAAACATATAAACCAGAGAATTTAGAAGATAAAGGAATAAATCCTGGAAAACTTGCAAAGATTAAACAATATTACTGCAATAGGCAGAGTATTTGTTTATACAAAAGAATAGAAAGCATTACAATAAGTTTACATTGTAAGATTAGTAATGCTTCTATTTCCTATCTCCTTCCCAGGACCAGGCAGCTTCCTCCAGGCATCCGAGTCGTCTTCGCTGCTGGATTCCTCGGGAATTTCCGGAATAGTTTCCTCCGGATAGAAGATGGAGACGTTCACCATGTTGGAAATCTTGGTGGCGTGACCTTTGATTTCATCAAAGATGTTGTCCCTCTGCGCCTCCGTGTATCCTTGAGGGATGCTGGATGCTACGCGCCAAGATTTGGCAGTTGGGTAGTGCATGCGCATGAGCCCTAGAGCCATGCGCGCACCACCACGTGCCGCGGAGTGAAGGGTGGACTCTCTGGACTCCGCCACCTCCACGATGGCTTCCGAAAGTTTTGCAACTTCCGAGAACTCCCCAGACTTGGAAGGAAGGCATTTGTTGACCAGCAACATCCCTGCAGCCTTGATTGCGGTGAATACCTTCCCAAAAGCTCGAATTTTCTCAATCCGAGTAAGCTGGGGGCTACCTCCTGTTTCAGTAAAAACACAAAAGTGTTAGAGAAAACAGAGAAAGATGTAAACATGGAAAATCCGGTAAAAGGTAAAGTACTTACCGAGAATCTTTTCCATCTCGGAGCCCTCCTCCAAGCGGTGGTTCAAGGCATTCTTCAAATCTTGGATGGTGTCCTTGTCCTTGGCTTCTTGGTTGGAGGCATTGAACTCGGCAATGCCAACGGCCAATTGGCTCGCCTCCAGGTCCTGCTGCAACTTCACAGTGAGCTTGTGAAGTTCTAGGTTTTCTCGACGGAGGTTTTAGGCGTTGGTGGCATCTTCAACAATTTGTTTGGCTTTCGCCAAAGAAGCTGAAAAGCAAGTAAAAAAGATGAGTTAAAAACTCGAAAAAATACTTAGAAAAAATTACACAATTGGAAGCAGAGAAATATCTTACATGCTGATTCCTTCAGCTGCTGCTGAATGGATGTTAGTTCTGCCTCCTTACCCTCAAGAATCGAAAGAAGAGATTTCACCTCCTTATTCTTGATGGTAACTTTGTTGAAAACTTCCATGTTGATGTTTTCAGCAGTTTGCTGAAACACGGAAAAGAGAAAAAAAATGCTTAAGTTTAAAACAAGCATAAAAGCGAAAAAAGCATTAAGGCAAAAGCATGCATTTGGCTTATTGCTTGGGGGCTAGAGGTATTACCTGGCTCATCCGCTGCAAATCTGACAAGTTTTTGTTGAATTCTTTTGCATACTCTGCAAAAAGAATCTCAACGTGGTGAAGGCCGTCCTGGATGACCTGCCGAGGTGAAAATACGAAGTTATTCCTTACAATTAATCCGCCTTGCGGCCAAGGTCGGATCAGAGGAGCAAGAGCGAAGAACTTGGTAGCCCATGGAAGAATATATCCGAGTTTGTCGAATGGTTCTTCCTTTACCTTGAAGTCTCTGTTAAAAGTAGGAATGGGTTCCTCCTCAGGTGTACGAGAAGGACCGCCCATGTCCGGCTCTGCCCTTTCCCTCGCACCCATCTCGGATGCAATGGGTTGGCTGGTCGGCAGTGGGTATTCCTCCGGTTTTGCAGGCTGAGATTCTCCCCCAAGAGTAACGGGGGTAGAGGGAGCTGCAGCAGGAGATGGCGCCCCCTTGCCAACAGTGGCCTTATGCTTCTTCAGCTTCTTTGATTTTAAAGAGGTTGGAGCAAACGCTGAAGGGGAAAGGAGGAAGAAGGAAAACTGAGAAATCAATATTCCGAGAAACCAAAACATCTTATGCAACAAAAAACAGGTAAAGGTACAAAATACCTAGATAATTACCTGGATGTAGCGACGGGAACCCCGTCAAGATCCACCACCTCTTTAGTGGTTGCCGGCCTCTTACGCTTCCGACCACTGTAAAACTTGGCGTGCAGTTCGTCAAGTTTGGCGTCAGTTGCAAGATCCTTTCCTGTGAGGTCATCGAACTACGGAAATGGCCAAATATCCGACTAAGTTAAGAAAACAGAGAAAGACAAAAATCCGAGAAAATTGTCCAAAGAGAAAAGCATACCTTTGGAATCTTGTTCCCTTCATGATGCATCTCTCGACTTTTTTCATACTCGTCGCGAGTGGCAACCAAATGATTGAAACGCTTTTTTAAGTCCCTTTTCGTGAAAGCCTTATCCGTTCCCCTCATCTTTTCTTCTGGACCCTTGTATTCGCATAGAAGCCGGGTTCGATGTGCAAGAGGTTGGATACGTCTTCCGAACCAGCACAAAACTGTGTCGGTTCCTGTAAGAGGAGGTGAGCTTGGCGATGCGCCGTTTGATTTTCAACAAATCATCCGGCAAGGTCTGCATTGCTTCTGCATCCCAGTTATATTGGGGAGTAGCGGCAACATTGACGAATGGTGGAACCCCGGTTTCCTTTCCAGGAAATGTGATATCTTGATTATAGAAAAAGGAACCAGTCCAGAATTTGACGGATTCTGACATTTTTATCTTCGGGAACCAATCTTCCCTAAATCTATGCAGGGTGAAAGATATGGTTCCATAAGTTGGAAGAGCGCCCTCTGCGGGGTTTCTCTTGATTCCAAAGCAATACTGCCAGAAATCTAATCTAGGCGCTATTCCTAAATACCCTTTAAAAAGGGCCTAGAAGCCGGCTAGGTAAAGAATGAAATTTGGTGGTAGGTTGTGAGGATGGATGTTATAATGGCTAAGGACTTCGAGGAAGAAGGAGGAAGGCGGAATTACCATACCTCTAGAAATGTGCGAGGTGAGAAGGACTCGTTCCCCGGCTCTGGGCGAAGGCTCAGACTCTTCTTCCTCATGCCGCCATTTTACTTTCGCAATCAATCCCTTCTTCTCCATTGTCGGAAGAAGGGAGGAGGGAATGCTGCTCCGGCTCCAATTGCCGGAAGTCTCGCCCTCGTCCTCGGCTCCGGTGGCGGCCGCCGCAGCGGCGAGCTCCTCTCCGACGAGGATGAATTTTTCTTCCGCCGTTTTGGGGGCGAGAGGCGGAGGCGGCGCAGAGGAAGATGCGGCCAGGTTATCGGCCGCGAGATGTAGATCCTCGCGGGCATGGCTGCCGGAAACGTTCTCCGGTGCATCGACGGTGGCGCGGCTCGGCGAGTCGAGCTGCAGATCCATCGTGTTGATAATGCCGTCGATGTCCGTGGCGATGGAATGCTCCTGGGAAGCGCGTGGAGAGTCCATGGTTTGGCGGCGCGGTGAGGACCACGAGCTCCCGACGAGAAGTCCGGGAACGTTGCTTGGATTGGTACGTGCTCTGCTCTGTTCTTGCTGGTGGCTCGGGGCAATGGCGCTTGAGCTAGAAGGTGAGAAGAGAGCGGAAGGATTGCCGGAGGGCACGAAGAGGGCTATTTATAGCCGGAAATCCTTTACGATGCGCGCTAACGGCTCTTTAGACCGTTGGATTATCAACGCGTGTCACTCGCCGGCAAATCCGAGAAAAGAATCGACAGGTGATTATTGCTATCTCCTTGTTTCCCGCGAGAATCTGTCAGCGATACGTTTCAGGGTTTCACACTCGAAACCCAAATGTCCCTGACGTCAGCACGATTTCATCGCTGACGTAGGAAGTTCCTTCTCCACGAAGGCTCGTGGAAGAAAAAGCCGTATTTTCTGAAATCCGAGTTTCGCGTTAAAGCATGATTTGAAAGAAAAGAAGAATCAAGACGAAGAGCCGACATTTCTCGGAAAGAATGCGAATTTGACGAAAGACGGCAAATCGAAGTCTTAATTCTTCTTGGGGGCTACTGTCAAATATATACCAATTAGGGGGATATCAGATGGTGTCCTAAAGTGCCAGATTGCCAGGGTGGCCTAAATGGTAATGGATTACGGTCCATTAGGTGGCCCAGTAACCTGACGCGCAGAAGCCGGATTCTAGAAGAACCCGGACCACGGCCTACGTGGTACGGCTTGGAGTAGAAGGCGGATTTTTATCTTCCAAGTTAGAACTTACCGTAGTATTCTAGGTTTACTTTTCTGTAAGCCCTAACCCGGCTATTATATAAAGCCAGACGGGAGATAAGAAAGAGAGAGACAATACATAGAAGCTAACTCGTCGAGAGGTTGATCCTTGTCGAGTAGCTAAACCTAACTCACATTGTACTTTGCATACTTCAGGCTTCAGCCCTGATTTAGTGAGATTGCAGGAGTAGGAACGCCGCCTAATTGCGACGTACCGAACCTGGGTAAAACCTTGGTGTCATTGTTCGTCATACTACCACGTCCCCCCACGTCTCTATCAGTAGTCTCATGGCACCCCCGTCTATGAATTCTACTACGATGTCTCGACACTGTAGGTGCGGTTTTTGGACAGTGAGTAGATAAGAAATTGAATGTTATTCATTATGCTAGTAAGACTCTTGATGATGCTCAAAAGAATTATGCTACTACTGAAAAAAGATTCTTAGCTGTAGTTTTTGCATGTGATAAGTTTAGACCTTATATCATTGATTCAAAAGTTACTATTCATACTGATCATGTTGCTATTAGATACCTTATGGAAAACAAAGATGATAATCCTAGGCTTATTAGATGGGTGTTGCTTTTACAAGAGTTTGATTTGCATATTGTGGATAGGAAGGATGCTGAAAATCCCATTGTTGATAACTTGTCTAGATTGGAAAACATTGTTTTTGACCCTATTCCTATTAATGATAGTTTTCCAAATGTACAATTGGCTGCAATAAAGGCAAAATCCCAAGATAGTCCATGGTATGTTGATTATGCTAACTTTATTATTTCCAGGTATTTGCCTCCAACATTTACAACTCAACAAAGAAAATTCTTTTATGATTTGAGGCATTATTTTTGGGATGACCCACACTTATATAAAGAAGGAGTAGATGGTATTATGAGAAGATGTGTGCCAGATCATGAACAACGAGAAGTATTAAAAAAGTGTCATGGTAGTGCTTATGGAGGACATCACGCTGGAGATAGAACTACACATAAGGTTCTACAATTTGGTTTCTATTGGCCTACTCTCTTTAAATATGCACGTAAATTTATTTTATCTTGTGATGAATGTCAAAGATTTGGTAATATTTGTACACGTAATGAAATTCCTATGAGTTATTCTCTTGTTACTGAACCTTTTGATTGTTGGGGATTGGACTTTATGGGTCATTTTCGTCCTTCGAATGGTTACACTCATTATCGAGACATCGTAGTAGAGATCATAGACTGGGGTTCCATGAGCCTATGGGTAGAAACATGGGGGGGACGTGGTAGCACAACAACCAGGAACACCAAATTTACTCAGGTTCATTATGTCGCAACTAGGAGGCGTTCCTACTCCTGCAATCTCACTAAATCAGGGCTGAAGCCTGAAGTATACGAAGTACAATGTGAGTAGGGTTTCGCTAACTCGGTAAGGATCAACTTCCCGGCGAGTTGGCTTATAGCAAATTGTTTCTCTTTGTTCTTCTCTCCCGTCCGTCTTTATATAATAGCCGGATTAGGGCTTACAGAAAGGAAACCTAGAACACTACAAAAAGTATCCTAACTTGGAAGGCAGGAATCCGTCTTCTACTCCAAGCCGCACCATTTTGGGTCGTGGTCTGGGTTCTTCTAGAATCCGGCTTCAGTGCGTCAGCTTACTGGGCTGCCTAATGGACTGTGATCCATTACCAATCAGATCACCCTGGTAATCCGGCTCTTTAGGACCATGCCGGATATACCCCTACTCAGTATATATCTGACAGTAGCCCCCAAGAAGGATTGAGACTTGATCCTGACACCTTTCGTGAACTCGCATTCTGCTCCGAGAAATGTTGGCTCTTTGTCTCGATTCTTCTTTTTCCCAAAATGCCATAATGCATAACTCGTATTTCATAAAAATCCGGCTTTCCCTTTCACGAACATGGAGAAGGAGTTTCTTGACATGTAACTGATGCATGTAAAATGCATAGATGAATTTTGCATATTTTCACATGGTTTTCTATTACATATTGCATCATATAAGGGTATAATTCAATGTTTTATAGTATTTTGGGGTTAAATTACAAAGTCCCCCAACTTTTATGGAATTAACCCTGCCTGTCAGAAACCCCGTTTTCTATATTTTTGACGTTTCAAGGGGCAAACTTCCGCGAAATCACCTGAAAATCCGCGGGGGTCATTTTCTTGGAAGGAGAAGACTTGCGGGCGAAAGATCCACGAGAATTGGGCAAGGAGGCCCAAAAGAGGACCCTCCACGCGGCCGCGTGAGAGGCCCCCTTTTGGCCCCTGTGGCCCCAATTCCTTCCATCTTCGACTTACCGACTCCGTCTTGACCTAAAACCGACTATAAAAAGGGTCCCCCGTACCCTTCCGGAGAGGAGCGCCGCCGAAATACCGAAACACCGAAACAGAGACCAGAAGTTCCAGATTGGAGGGGGAAAACTCCGGCGGGGCGCCACCGGTCTGATCTCCTACCCCTCCAACGTCGTCTCCATCGACATCTCCATGAAGAGGAAGTAGTCCACCCCAGGGCTATGGGTTTGTGGAAGTAGCACTTGTATCTCTCTCTCCATGTGCTTCACTAATTAGATCCGTATGAGCTGCCTCACATGATTACGGGCACCGTTGTAATTCCTATGTGGTGGATCTTTTCTATGAGTTATTGAATCTGAGATTGCAATTTTTTATCTTGAGTTATTTGAGTAGATGTATCTTATGTACCCCATTCTTATTTGCTAGCTTTGATCAATCTAGTTCTTGAGAGCGTGTGTGGGGTGATGGGTGCATTAGTTGGAGTAACGGGGGGTGGCTAGTGCTGTGAAAGTGACAGAAGTTCAGCGATCCACTTAGGTTTTGTTAAACCTTTCTTAGTTACCTCACTAGGTATAAAAAGGAGTACCTTGTTACCGGGGATTTGAAGTGACACTAATCAATCTCCATGACTAGATCTAGCAAGTTCTTACTTCAACTTCATGTCACATTGCTTAAAGCTATACTCTGGTTTTTCCTTAATTATCGAGGTGTTATGATTTATTTCGCATCTTGGTGGAGTATAAGAGGGATCAATATGACCGTAGAGATCTCTATGCTAGGACGTGATGCCCATATGAAAGTACTCAATGTTAAACATGTTATTGTAATCTCACATGTAATTCTTTATGTCCACCGTCTACTACTTTATTTGAGAGAATGCAAGTGTGAAACCATGAACCCCGGTCCTATTTTAATTATAACAAAACACTCTAGTTACTTTGCTGCAATTTACTTTACTTGCACTTTACTTTACTTGCATCTCCAATTCGAATTTACATTATCTCCATCACCACTTGCATCACAAAAATAGAAAAACAATCCATTGCATATTGATTTTCTCATTTGCATTTAGTAGTAGATTTAACTATTGCACATTTACTTTCAGTTTTGCATTGCAATGTAGAAGTCTCACACATTGTGCTTGACAACCACTTGGTGAGGTTGAGGGCAGAAAACTCTCTATTTGTTTGCAGGATCCTGGAGGAAGCTTGGAAGACAACTGCTGAAATACTGGCTCCCCAAGAGTTCGATATAAACCCTCGAGTCACCCTCGTGGGGAAGAAGGCTTGCCACTAGCTACACACTCTGCACTTGGAGTCTCAACCTAGCCATCAAGCGTTTTTCTGGCGCCGTTGCCAGGGAGCCATAGGTGAAGGAGTTGTCCAAGGGAGCTCACAAGAAGTCTTCATCACCAACAAGGTGTGCAAACACCTAAGCTTGGGGAGGTTGCACCTACGTGAGTATCGTCCTTTCTATCTCCACCTTCTTTCAAGTAGATTGTTTTGTTTCTTGTCTTGTTTTTGTTTTTGTTTTGTTTTTGTTCTTGTTTTTGTTTTGTCTTGCATATTTTATTTTAGTTTTGCATTTAGTTATCTAGTTTATTTTAGTATTTCGAATTTTCCTAGTTACTTTACTTTTCAGTTTTGCATAAAAAATTAAAAACTACATAAAAACTGTTAAAATGGGTGATAGAACTAAATTAAGTGACTACACAAATACACCCAATGACCAATTCATTGCTAGGACAATTACTACACCTGAAATACAAGTTGAAAGCTATGAAGTAAGTCCTAGTTTATTGAATTTAATTACTAGAGATCAATTTGGTGGTAGTGCTATGGAGGATGCCTCTATGCATCTTCATGATTTCATGGAAATATGTGATATGCAAAAATTTAAAAATGTGGAAATTAGTGTTTTAAAACTGAAATTATTTCCTTTTTCACTTAGAGGAAAGGCTAAAGAATGGTTACTTTCACTACCTACAGCTAGTATAAAGTCTTGGGATGATTTAAAAGAAGCTTTCATTAAGAAATATTATCCTCCCATTAAAATTTTGCAAAATAGGAATAATATCCTCTCATTTAGGCAAAATGATAATGAACATGTAGCCATGGCATGGGATAGAATTAAATTAATGATTAGAACATGCCCATCACATGGAGTAAATGAATGGACCATACTACACTCTTTTTATAATGGTCTAAACTACATGTCTAGAAATATACTTGATTCTGCTGCTGGAGGTGCCTTTATGAGTAAAACTGTAGGTGAGGCTAAGAGCATATTAGAAAGCATATTGCAAAATTATAGTCAATGGAATACTGAAAGAGCACCCAATCCCACTAAGAAAATAAACTCAATTGAAGAAACCAATGATTTGTCTTCTAAAATGGACACTATTCTTGCTTTTATTAATAAACAAAATATGGAGAATGTGCCTTTGCAGGAGCTAGTTGGTAGTAATTCTGAAAGTGTGGATGTTAATTTTGTTAGAAATTGTGGTAGCAATGGTTTTGGTAATGCTTACAATTCATATAGTAAACCTCCGTATGTGCCAAATAAACCTTTTGTTCCATATCCTAATGCTAATGAAAATAAGTGGAAGCCTTCTAGTGAAATTTCTGAATCTAATAAATTGCTTATGGAACAAGTTGCTAGTCACAATGCTATGATACATGAGTTAAATAAGTTATTGCATCCATTAGTAGTGATATTAAAGGATTGCAACTTCAATCTTCGAATTTAGATAAAGCATTGTCAAAATTAGCTGATAATCAAGCAACTCTATTAAGCATGTCAGCAGGAAAGCCACAAGTACAATCTAGTGTAGGAATGAATTCTATTACTATTGCTGCTCCTATTATTGAAAATATTGATCATATTTCTGAGAATACAAGTGAGCATGTCCCTACTAGCTTAGAAGAAACTTTGAATGAAATAGTGAAGTACCCTGAATATTTACTTCCATATATGTCTTATCTTGCTAGCAAAGATGAAATTAGTCCTCCTGAATCAATCATGCTAGCTAAATTAGAGACTAAAGTAGAGGAAATTATGATGCTTACTGAAATTAAGGATCCATTGCTTGATTTAGAAAAAAGTAGTTTGCAAGAACCTATTGCTGCTCTACAAAAATTTGCTAGTGATCCCACTATAAATGTTAATCAACCTGGCTTTGGATCTTATATTGCTAATCATGTCTTGCAAGAAAAAATTGCTAGGTACAAGAATGAGGCCATGATACCTCCTAAGATTGGGGATGCATGGATCCCCAAGGTGCTAGTTTCAATTGGAAAAGAAATTCACCATGCTATGTTAGATCTAGGTTCTAGTGTATCGGTACTCTCTAAAGAATTATATGAATTGCTAGAACTAGAAAATTTAGAAAAGTGCTCAAGTGAATTTGTCCTTGCTGATAACTCTACTAAACATGCTATAGGACAAGTAAAACATGTTATGATTGAATTTCACATGACTTTCGTACCCCTTGATTTCATTATTATGGATATGGGGGATAAATCCCCTAGTTCTATTATTTTGGGCAGACCTTTTCTTCGTACTACAGGTGCAATCATAGACTCCAAGGAAGGGAATGTCAAGTTTCAGTTCCCTCACAAGAAAAGCATGGATAACTTCCCAAGGAAGAGGGGCACGCTGAAGAACAAGCTCCCTCATGAGTTTTATCCCTCTTGATTATCAAGTAAGTAAAGCCTAGCTATATGGCTATAAAGAAAGCGCTTTACGGGAGGCAACCCGGTTGTCTTTGTTTGGATTTTCCTAGTGTCCTCTTGCTATCTCAAGAGATTAGTTTTTTTTCGTTTTAATTCTGGATTTTTCAATAAAGAGTCAAGTCAAACCCATTTGGACTTATAAGTTGCTATCCTAGTGCATGAAATTTCTGTTTAAGCACGAGTTTGCTCACCGTATGATTTTACGTTTTTTATTGGTATGTCGGATTGAGCTAATTTTTTTAGTATGTTCTGCAACTTTTCATCCTCTGTAAGCACAAAAATTGGCTTAATTTTTTGACGAGTCTAGCTTAGGAAAAAACATTCGTTTTGCTGCTGTTGCTTTTCTGGACAGATTCTGCCTTCTTTTGTTTTATGCACTCTTTGGGCTTGGGAATCGAATTTCCATGATTCTTTCAAGCAAGAGAGTGAACATACAACATAATGAACCTTATTTTCTATCTACTGGAGCATTTGATTTGCAATTTTGCACAGCAAACATGTGATTTGTTTGTCCTTGCTAATCTCACCCCACAGAAAAAGAATCGGAGAAACATGTTTTGTGAAGTTTTTTCACAGGGAATAGAGGAGCTGCGCCTCAAGACATCCAAGAATGGTGAAAGCCATAAGCTTGGGGATATGATGAACACCCCACTGGAGCTACACTCTTTTGGTTAGCACACGCCTACTTTCTGTTTTGCTAAGCAAAGCATTTATCGTAGAGACTTGAAGCGTCTAGTTTTTGTTTTTATTTTTGTTTTGATAAGACCACCACCATCATTTTATATGAGATTGATCTACTGGAGTTTGGGGTTGGAATGTATTGTATGCTAGTATTATGACTTGGAATAGGGATGCCATGGTTGATTTGAAGAGCTACATATGTTTGCATGATTTATAGGCTTTTTATGTGTAGAAATTTGCAATAATGTTGTCTTGAGCTATCTCTTATTCATGTCCTTGATGTTAATTGCTGGTTTATTTAGTTTGTCATGAAATGAGTAGTTCTATGGACATATGCATGCATAGTAGCTGGTCAACTATCTCCCTCTTGCTAGCCCAAAAATTTAAAAATTCCAACAAGTAAAAACTTGTTTCCAACACTCCTTATCCAAGTATTTCCAGTGAGTCCACCATATCTTCCCATTAGCTTCATTGCTATTCCGAGTATGTTCACCATGTTATTGTGTTATTTATGTTCTAAATTAAGATATTCACTTTATTAATTGTCATGGGTTGAACTTGGGATAGGACTCTCACGAACTTTTGAAGGCACACTTTACTTTTTATGCATCTAATAAACATGACCCAATAATGGGAGCCACAAGTTTTGCGTTTGACAAGTGTGTGGTTGGGAGCTATCTATAAACGTGTATCACCGGAAAGTTTTCAACATTGCACAAAAATCTACATTTGGTTGATATCATGTACTTTTGTTTTTGGACTCCTGCCATGCCGAAATGAAATAGAGGAATAGTAATTTTTGATGAGTAAGTATCTATATGACTAGAGAAACGCATTGGGCCGCTAACCCAAGCCATGCTTTATCATGGTGGAAATTTACTTACAGCTTGAGTGACTCTACAACACATCCTATAATAAAATAAGAAGCTATGCATAATAGTGAATGAAAATAAAAAGGATGATGAGTCTACTCCGTTTGTTCATCTTGTCATTGTAACATGGGCTTGTTTCCATGTCATGGGGCAAGAGGTACCTCTTTGCGGTTCTCTATGATGTCATTAATACTTATTATGATTGTACAAAGCTTATTAGGAATCTTAAGTTGAGTAATCATGGAGTAGGTTTTCACACTCACGGGGCATGAGGCTTTCAACCACCTTGTCATTCTCATTACTTCAATACTCACAATTTTAAGATGCTAGTGATAAAGGGGCAATGAGATTCCTAGATCAATGGATACCACATTTCAATTAGTTATTTTAGTTGAATAATTTAGAGTCTAAATAAGACTTGATCATGTTTTACCTCTACTCAATTTTCTCCAAAGTGTCCACCATATTTTCTATTCTCCATTATGCTATTCTTTGACCAATATAGGATTTTATTTTTCATTTTGTGTATGCATTTGGTCCATAGTACTTTTATTTCATTATACACTTTGTGAACTTTCATGAAGCATCTTTGCTTGCATATTTGATATTTCTTACAACATGAATTGTATATTGCTACTCATTTCTAGTATTAATCATTTGATTATATGTAGCATGAATAATCCTCCTTGATATCCCATGATTGTTTCAATATGCAAAACCCATCTTAGTTTTATCACATTCATACTCGAGGATGAGCATGGGTTAAGCTTGGGGATGTTGATGCATGTAAAATGCATAGATGAATTTTGCATATTTTCACATGGTTTTCTATTACATATTGCATCATATAACGGTATAATTCAATGTTTTATAGTATTTTGGGGTTAAATTACAAAGTCCCCCAACTTTTATGGAAATAATCCTGCCTGTCAGAAACCCCGTTTTCTATATTTTTGACGTTTCAGGGGGCAAACTTCCGCGAAATCACCTGAAAATCTGCGGGGGTCATTTTCTTGGAAGGAGAGGACTTGCGGGCGAAGGATCCACGAGAATTGGGCAAGGAGGCCCAAAAGAGGACCCTCTCCTTGGCCGCGTGAGAGGCCCCCTTTTGGCCCCTGTGGCCCCAATTCCTTCCATCTTCGACTTACCGACTCCGTCTTGACCTAAAACCGACTATAAAAAGGGTCCCCCGTACCCTTACGGAGAGGAGCGCCGCCGAAACACCGAAACAGAGACCAGAAGTTCCAGATTGGAGGGGGAAACTCCGGCGGGGCGCCTCCGGTGTGATCTCCTACCCCTCCAACGTCGTCTCCATCGACATCTCCATGAAGAGGGAGTAGTCCACCCCAGGGCTATGGGTTTGTGGAAGTAGCACTTGTATCTCTCTCTCTATGTGCTTCACTAATTAGATCCGTATGAGCTGCCTCACATGATTACGGGCACCGTTGTAATTCCTATGTGGTGGATCTTTTCTATGAGTTATTGAATCTGAGATTGCAATTGTTTCTCTTGAGTTATTTGAGTAGATGTATCTTATGTACCCCGTTCTTATTTGCTAGCTTTGATCAATCTAGTTCTTGAGAGCGTGTGTGGGGTGATGGGTGCATTAGTTGGAGTAACGGGGGGTGGCTAGTGCTGTGAAAGTGACAGAAGTTCAGCGATCCACTTAGGTTTTGTTAAACCTTTCTTAGTTACCTCACTAGGGATAAAAAGGAGTACCTTGTTACCGGGGATTTGAAGTGACACTAATCAATCTCCATGACTAGATCTAGCAAGTTCTTACTTCAACTTCATGTCACATTGCTTAAAGCTATACTTTGGTTTTTCCTTAATTATCGAGGTGTTATGATTTATTTCGCATCTTGGTGGAGTATAAGAGGATCAATATGACCGTAGAGATCTCTATGCTAGGACGTGATGCCCATATGAAAGTACTCAATGTTAAACATGTTATTGTAATCTCACATGTAATTCTTTATGTCCACCGTCTACTACTTTATTTGAGAGAATGCAAGTGTGAAACCATGAACCCCGGTCCTATTTTAATTATAACAAAACACTCTAGTTACTTTGCTGCAATTTACTTTACTTGCACTTTACTTTACTTGCATCTCCAATTCGAATTTACATTATCTCCATCACCACTTGCATCACAAAAATAGAAAAACAATCCATTGCATATTTATTTTCTCATTTGCATTTAGTAGTAGATTTAACTATTGCACATTTACTTTCAGTTTTGCATTGCAATTTAGAAGTCTCACACCTTGTGCTTGACAACCACTTGGTGAGGTTGAGGGCAGAAAACTCTCTATTTGTTTGCAGGATCCTGGAGGAAGCTTGGAAGACAACTGCTGAAATACTGGCTCCCCAAGAGTTCGATATAAACCCTCGAGTCACCCTCGTGGGGAAGAAGGTTTGCCACTAGCTACATACTCTGCACTTGGAGTCTCAACCTAGCCATCAAGCGTTTTTCTGGCGCCGTTGCCGGGGAGCCATAGGTGAAGGAGTTGTCCAAGGGAGCTCACAAGAAGTCTTCATCACCAACAAGGTGTGCAAACACCTAAGCTTGGGGAGGTTGCACCTACGTGAGTATCGTCCTTTCTATATCCTTTACCCTATGTAGATTTAGGGAGGATTGTTTCCCCAAGATAAAAACATCGGAATCCGTCAAATTTTGGACGGGTTCCTTCTTCTACCACCAAGACATCCCGTTTCCTGGAAAGGAAACGGGGATTCTGAAAGTGCAATATGGTCAACTAGAGGGGGGGGGGTGAATAGGTGACCTACAAATTTTACTCCTTTTTCACTTTTAATGGGGCTTTTAAGAAAGTAAATGCTTGATTACCTAAATGTGCAACTAAGTGAAAACCTTAGGTGATAAGAAGCAAGTAGCAGCGGAAATGAAGGAGTGGTACAAGATAACAACAAGTGAAAAACACGGAGACAAGGATATGTTTCCCGTAGTTCCTTCTTAAAAGAAGTACGTCTACGTTGGAGAGGTGGGGAGCCACCTAGGCGCTCCTCAATAGCACGGATGTGCACACCTTGTTCTCCTTGAGCTTCTCCGGTGAGGGAGATTCTCGTTTCCACTATGAGGTCGACTTGAAGGCGTTGACCAAACCTTTACAAGGGGTTGAGGCTACTCCACAAGTGAGATGGAGGCTCTCAACAATCGAAGCTTCTTGCTACAAGGTGGAAGCTACAAGCACTAGGGTTTCCCTTGGATGACAAAGCAACCAAGAGATTACAAGATCCCAAGAGTTGTGGTGTGGGTACACACGTTTTGGCTTGGTGGAAAGGTAGATCTAGACCTCCTCCATGAGATCCTTGAAGGGCATCGAGTTTGGTTGGAGGAGGAGGGAGATCGGGGCGATTTGAGCTCTACAACAATGGAGGAGAGAGAGGAATGGACGAGCTACCTATCTAGAGGAAGAAGACAGCTATTTATAGGCTCCTCCAAAATCTGACCGTTGCAGTCTTGCGGGACCGGAAATTTCCGGGCTAAAGGCCGGAAAATTCCGGTCGGAAGTTGCCGGATATTTGAAAAGTCCGGGGGGCGGATAATTGAAATATCCGGGGGCGGAATTTTCCGCCCCAAAATTCCGCCCCCATCTCTGTGCGCAGGCACCAACACATTGATGAAAAACTGCTAAGGACCAAGGGCCGGATTTTTGCTACGGAAATTTCCGGGGCAAATTTCCGCCCCACCTTCTGTGCGCGGGCATCAACTTCAGATAGAAAAATGGCTAAGGACTTTGATGCCCGGGATATTGAAATATCCGGGGGCGGATAATTGAAATGTCCGGGCCCGGAAATTTCCGGACTGAATTTCCGCCCCCATCTCTGTGCGCGGGCAATGCGAAGAAGACCAAATTCTGCTAAGTCCTTGAAGGCCGGATTTTTGCTACGGAAATTTCCGGGGCAAATTTCCGCCCTGGCTTCTGTGCGCGGGCATGAAAATACTTAGTCGTTTTCGTGGAAGCCAGAAGGGTGGCCGGAAATTTCCGGTGAGGGGCCGGATAATCCGCCCCATAGGATCCGGAATTTCCGCCCTGTATACTGAAAAATCCGGTGGCTGAATTTCCACAATAGTGATCTTCTCTTTGATCTTTTGACGAGGATATATCGATGATCATTTAAAGTACTAGCTGCACAGGCTGAACCACATTGTTAGTTAGGAGATATCCGTGTTAGCATCATCACCAAAATCATTAGAGGGATCATGAGCTTTCAATCTCCCCCTTTTTGGTGAATGATGACAACACGGGTATTTGCAGGGAATAAAGCTAACAATGCAGAATATAGAAACATCACACATAGCATATATAGGAGACATGCCTCCCAATAATAATAGTTCAACACAAATGACTAGTACGGTAGAACGGAGTTCGAAAAAGACGCACGAAAAACGGAAAGGGCACGAAAGAACGAAAGAGAAACCCTCCCAAGCAAATCCCCACGATCATCTAAATCTTCTCCCCCTTTGGCATCAAGACACCAAAAAGAGAAAAGAGAGAGCTACGTCCCATGGAGCACACTCTAGGCCTGGGTGTCCTCGTCATCCTCTTCAGCTTCACTGTCGGTGGCAGTCTCCATGTCCTCATCTTCATCAACACCAATATCCCAGTCAACATCACGGTTGTTCCAGTTCCTGTAGGCAACCCGAGGAGGAGGAAGTGGTGGCACAGAGGGAGTCTTGAGTGCAGTCATGATGTGATGCTGATTCTCCAAGATGGTGCGGCGTTCCACATAGGCTGCGTAGTTCTCCTTGTGGAGGCAAACAGTCAAGCTGAGCACCTTCTCAACAGCACGAGCAAGCCACGAGCGCTTCTTCTTTCCAGGAGGAGGAGGACGCATGCGAGCATCCCTGTGACCCTGTCCAGATCCACCAACATCATGAGCAGCCTGCTGAGTATGAGCAGACTTCTTGTAGAGGTTGACATCCTTGTGATCCTCACAGTCCAACTCCAAGTCTTCTCGGAGCGCCTCAGGATAGCGTCCCTTGATCAGCTTCATGATATAGGGGGCATATGGTGGCACCTTGCGATGGAACAGAGCATAGTGGATCTCATTGAAAATGAAGTCCATGACATCCACCCTGTGAGCCTCCATATCAGTCATATCAGTCTCAGAAAAGGTCAGGAATGCATGGTGCATAAGGTTGACCAATCCGCCACGAATAGCATCATTGTTTCCCGCACTTGGAGCAATGGACTCCCTGAACATGCGCAGGAGAATATCATAGACTGCAAAGAGGCCTTTAGCCGAACCAACTGTGCCGCGAGGACCATAGAGCTCAGCAAGCCTGTTCTTCTGGTACTCTTCCCCATGAATGTGCATACGGTGGCCCTGAGGAGTGTTGAGGCCAGCAAACGGATAGTCAAGAACAGTGGCAAAGTCATGGAAGTTTGCAGTGAGCAGGTGAGGGCCAGACATCCAGGACATCCCAATATCTTCAGAATCATCAATGACAAGAGTAGCAAAGAACTGCTGGATGTAGGTGGTGTTGTAAGAGCAACGAGTCTCCATAAGCTGACGAAGACCAAGGACCTCCACAAGCTGAACAGAGTTGTTGAAGTACTCGGGGTTGGCAGCTAAATGGGCAAAATTGATAACCTTCATGGGGCAAACTGGTTTGCTCATAACTGTGTAGACCTGCTTGAAGAGAGACTCCTGCTCGACGTGCCAAAAGCACGAGTCAATCGTGGGGTCCTGAGGACCCTCCGTGTACCAAGCCTTCTTGCGCCATTCCGAAAAGTCAGCAATGGGCATAGTGCCCACATTGAGAGGTGCCTTGCCTTGCTGCCTACCAGCTCTGCGAGCAGCCCGATCAGCCTCACGTTGTTGCTCATAAGCTCGCTGAGCATCTCGTTCACGCCGGCGAGTTTCATTGTCTTCCACAAAAGTTCCCTCCTCATTCTCTGTCAGATGGCGGAGGCGTTTGCGGGAACTGAGCAGCTTTCCAGACCTAGAGGTGGAACCATCTGCGAGAAAAGCAAAAGAAAGCCAAAGAAAAAGCAAACAAACATCAAACACGGGGGCTCACGAAATGAGGAATGGAATTGGGAAGTTCTGTTGCAGAGTCAGTATAGGCCGGAAATTCCGGTCATGGAGACGGAAATTCCGGAGGACGGAAATTCCGGCCTCAGGGCAAATTTCCGGGGTGCGGAAATTCCGGCCCTGGGCGGAAATTTCCGGCCTGCGGGATTTTCGAATCCAGATCTGAATCTGGGCCTAAAATGAATCTGGAACAAAGGATCTAGTACGAGGATGAATACATGGTGCGTTGTGTGAACAAGGTACCATGCTAGATCAGGAACAAACCCTAGATTGAAAATGCATCTACTCAACCCAAAATTTTGCGGAGAAAACAAACACGTACCGGGATCCATGGAGGAAGGGACGTGCGGTCTCTTAATCCGCAAAGGAAGAGGAGAGGCAGAGGAGGGAGGCAAGAGAGCCTCCCGGAAGGCTCGGAGGCGGCGGCGGCGGCTGGCTGGGGCGAGTGGAGAGACGAGGGGAGGAAACAGTGCGGAACCGTCTCCGCCCGTCGCACTTATATAGCCCCAGACCAGGGGCACCGGAAATTTCCGGTGTTAATACCGGATATTCCGGACCCCGGAGATTTGGGCCGGAATATTCCGCCCAATTATCCGGTGTGCCTTCTGCGAGCGGGCACGCTGGATAGGTGGGGGGATTATTCGAGTCCAAATCTCCCTCCGGAAATTTCCGTGGTTTAGGGCACGGAATATTCCGGGTCCCCGGAAATTTGTTCCGGAAATTTCCGCCGAAATTTCCGGGGTGCCTTCTGCGAGAGGGCACAACGAAACTTAGCGAAATTTCGGGGACAAACGTCTGAGGGCCGGAATATTCCGGTCCTGGGCTGGAATTTCCGGGGTGCCAAAACCAACTGAGTTTGGTGGAAAATGGATCAAATCGTGAGCCTCCAAAGATGCAAAAAGGACACAAACTAACTCAAAACACGAGAAAAACATCAACAATGAAATCCAAAGAAAAGGTTGGTGGCCGAAGCCACCGTGTTTGAGTAATACCAAGGAGCCGCGAAGATGTATCTTGGACTCAAAAGTACAACTCACGTTTAAAGCACTGTAAGTCACAAATTGACTAGATATGCATGACGTTTTGGTTGTTTTACGCATGATAGGTGAAGTGTTGGTCCATGAATTGAACTACGCTCCCCCTATGTCCATGCCTACATCTAGACTAGATAGCATATATAATGAAGGTACTTATGCAAGGGTTCAAGAGAAGTTAGACGCATCGATCACATTTAGTTCATTCCTCAAACCCCGAAATCTTGGTTCGTCAAGGGCCTTCGTGAAGATATCCGCGAGTTGATCCTTGGTCGCAACATATGAGAGGCCAATATCACCCTTCTCAACATGATCCCGAATGAAGTGATGCCGTATCTCAATGTGCTTCGTCTTGGAGTGAAGAACGGGATTGTAGGCGATCTTGATGGCACTCTCATTGTCGCACAAGAGAGGAACATTGTCGAAGATGATGCCATAATCTCTCAATGTTTGCCGCATCCAAAGTAATTGAGCGCAACAACTCGCCGCGGAGATGTATTCGGCCTCAGTGGTGGAGAGAGCAATGCAGTTTTGCTTTTTGGAAGACCAACACACCAATGAGCGACCAAGAAATTGACAACTCCCGGATGTAGATTTCCTATCCGTCTTCTCTCCCGCATAGTCCGCATCCGAATACCCAATGAGCTGAAAGCTTGAACCCTTGGGATACCAAAGACCAAAGTTTGGGGTATGAACTAAATATCGAAAGATACGCTTAACCGCTTCAAGATGACTTTGTCTAGGGGAGGCTTGAAACCTTGCACATTTACCAACGCTATACATAATATCGGGTCTAGATGCACAAAGGTAAAGCAAAGAGCCAATCATGGAGCGGTATACCTTTTGATCTACCTCTTTACCATTCGGATCGGGTTTCAAATCAACCGTCGTGGACATGGGAGTCTTCATAGGTTTAGCATCATGCATATTGAATCGCTTGAGCATATCTTGAGTATACTTGGCTTGCTTGATGAATGTGCCTTCGGGATGTTGCTTGATCTCAAAGCCAAGAAAATACTCCAATTCTCCCATCATAGACATCTCGAACTTGTCCGTCATAAGCTTGCAAAACTCATCATTGAATGCAACGTTAGTGGAACCAAAGATGATATCATCCACATAGAGTTGGCATATGAACAAGTCGCCTCCGACCTTTTTGGTGAAAAGGGTGGGATCGATTAAACCAACATTGAACCCACGATCTACCAAAAACTCTTTAAGGTGCTCGTACCATGCACGTGGAGCTTGTTTAAGCCCATATAGCGCCTTATCGAGTTTGTAGACATGATCGGGGTGGTTGGGATCTTCGAAACCCGGAGGTTGCTTGACATAAACCAACTCATGGATGGGACCATTCAAGAAAGCACTTTTAACATCCATTTGTTGCAATTTGAAGTTATGATGAGAGGCATATGCAAGTAAGATGCGAATAGATTCAAGACGAGCAACGGGAGCGAATGTTTCACCGAAATCGACACCTTCGACTTGAGAGAAGCCTTGAGCAACCAATCTAGCCTTGTTGCGGATGACGATGCCGTCCTTGTCTTGTTTGTTCTTGAAGATCCACTTAGTGCCGATGACGTTCTTGCAATCTTTGGGCCTTGGAACCAATTTCCACACTTTGTTGCGCTCGAAATTGTTGAGTTCATCGTGCATAGCTTCAAGCCAATATTGATCTTCAAGAGCTTCATAGACCTTCTTTGGCTCAATGTGCGAGACAAATGCATGTGCTTTGCTAAAGTCCGCTAGTTGCCTCCTTGTGACGACCCTTCCACGAACTTGTCCAAGAATCATATCCTCCGTATGGCCGGCACGAGCAAGATTATCGAGCCTTCTCTTTGCTCTACGAGCTAGCATCTCCTCCAAAGTTTCCTTGGATAGGGCTTGATCATCACCTTCATCATCGGAGACATGTCCACTTTGGTCTTGATCATTGATGGGAGGTGGATCCCTAACGTGATGGGTTGCATCATTACCATGTGTATCTAGTTCTTCATTATGAGCTTGGCCTTCATCATGAGCTTGGCCTTGATTGTTTGCTTGGCCTAGTGGTGAGGCATGAGGGCTTGGTGCATCTTGTTGGGTAGCATGGTTATCAATGGATGTAGTCAATGGCTCCACTTGAGTAGAGCATAGTCCTTCTCCCTCCGTCATCCGGTTTTCCTCAATGGGGATTATTTCACCAATCCCCATTCTTCTTATGACGATGGGAGGAATTGCATCTCCTACAATACCATGATCTATACGGCCCCCTTGGGACCCATTATCCTCATCGAACACCACGTCTATAGCTTCTTCAACTTGTCCGGTGGATTTGTTGTAGACTCTATAGGCGTGAGAGTTTGTGGCATAACCAACAAAGATACCCTCATAGGATTTAGTCTCGAACTTTGACAAGCGTTTCCCTCTTTTGCGGATGAAGCATTTGCATCCAAAGACCTTGAAGTATGAAACGTCCGGCTTCTTGCCCGTGAGAATCTCATAGGGGGTCTTGTTCAAAATCTTGCGGAGATATAATCGGTTGCTAGCATGACAAGCGGTGGAGACGGCCTCGGCCCAAAAGTTGTAAGGAGAGGAGAACTCCGCAATCATGGTACGAGCCGCATCCATAAGAGTCCGATTCTTTCTCTCCGCCACACCATTTTGTTGAGGAGTGTATGGAGTGGAATATTGATGAGCAATGCCTTCCTCACTAAGAAATCCCTCAATGGTGTAGTTCTTGAACTCGGATCCATTATCACTCCGGATCGCCATGATGCTCGTATTATGTTGTCTTTCCACCAAAGTGATGAATTCGATGACCCGCTTTTGAGTCTCACTCTTTCTCTTGAAGAAGTACACCCAACAATATCGTGAGTAATCATCCACAATCACCAAGCAATACTTTTTGCCTCCAAGACTATCATATGATAGAGGACCAAAGAGGTCCAAGTGAATGAGCTCGAGGATTCTTGATGTAGTGATGTTCGTCTTGGTGGGATGTGCTTCTCCATGTTGCTTTCCTAGAACGCAAGAGCTACACACACGATCTTTGGCAAACTTAGCATTTGTTAGTCCTAGAACGTGATTGCCACTTTGAAGGTCATGCAACGTCCTCATATTGGTGTGGGCTAACCGGCGATGCCATAGCCAACCCACATCAACTTTAGCCATTAGGCATGTCGCGGCACACGTGTCTCCTTTGGAGAAGTCCACTACATACATGCCGTTCTCGACATGCCCAACAAAGGCTACTTTAAGAGTCGTTTCCCAAGTGACAATCACATTCTCCTTATTAAAGAAAGAGGTAAAACCACTTTTAGCAAGTTGAAGAACCGAGATGAGATTGTAGCCAAGGGACTCAACAAGAAGAACATTCTCAATTGACAAGTCATTTGAGATTGCTACCTTGCCTCGTCCCAATACCTTTAGTTCGGAGTTGTCACCAATAGTGACGCAATTGAGATGAGGTAGTGGAGGAAGAATATCACTCATTGCGTCATTGCTTCCGGTCATATGTTGGGATGCACCACTATCCACCGTCCATTTGCTCGTACCGGAAGCACTCCCCTACAATAGATTAGTTGCTTGATTTAGGGACCCATTTTTGAATGGGTCCTCTCATGTTAGTGAAAAGGGTCTTAGGAACCCAAATATTCCAATGATAATCGTCACCATAAGAAGTACCAACATATTTAGCATATACATGACCATCTCTAGATTTCATAAGAACATAAGATGGATTATATTTCCCGGCAAAGTTATTGTGAGTGGTGCTCCCCCTAGAGGTCTCACCACCCACAATGGTGTTGGTCTCCTTCCCTTTGGTCACCTCTCCCTCTTTCACAAATCTTACTTCTTGTGAGGAGGAGGTGACTCTCTTCTTGTTCTTCTTCTTGTACTTCTTCTTTGACTTGGCAACATAGCCAAGTCCCTCCTTTCCATTGTTGGCATGATGAGAAGCAATCTCATGGAAACTCTTCTCATTTCCTACAAGATTAGTTGTACCACAAGTATTGCTAGACAAGACATTCAAGCTAGAAGATGAAGTGGATACTACTTGCTTGTTTGATTGTTGAGCTAGAAGATTGTCACGAGATTTGGTTAACTTGTCATGAATTTCCTTAAGAGACATGAACTCTTTTTCAAGTTTTTCATAACGAGTGCCAAGTTCCTCGTGAGCAATTCCTAGCTTTAATTCTTCATGCTCAAGAGTTTTAATTAAGGCAAGAGATTGTGCATTTTCCTTCCTAAGCTTAGAGACACTTATGGCAAAGTTTTCTTCAAGACAAGACAATTTCTCCTCAAGTGAGGCACGAATGGAACGCTCATTATCAAGAGCTTTTTCAAGCTCTTGCTCATTGCAAGTATGACCTCCATGGCTTTCTAAGGTCATGATGATCTCCTCCTTTTCATCAACAAGAGAGTTAGCCTCATCAAGTTGCCTCAAAAGGGAGTTCACCTTTTCCTTAGTCTCCCCCTTAAGGCTAGATAGCCATAAGCTTAACTCATTAGACTCACTATCCTCCTCACAAGCATTTTCAACACAATCCAATAACGAAGGAGGGTTAGTGACAATGGTCTTAGAGTTGGGAGAGCATACCGAAGTGGCTTTTGCCATAAGACATGTAGGTCGGGTTGCCACATTCTCATTGGGGGATTCGAATAGAGAGATCGAAGGTGATGATGCGGTGGCCTTGGCGATGTGAGCTACACCTACCACCTCATCTTCTCCTTCATCTCCGGAGATGTAAGTCTCAAGAACCGCCCCTTCTTGTACGTAGAGAGCTCTTGGAACCTTCCTTGCAAAGTTCTTGTTTTGAGGAGGCTTGGTCTTGTTCTTGCGAATGAGCTTGCCTTCGTTCTCTTCTCTTGGCTCAAAGGGGCACTCCTTCACGAAGTGGTTAGCGCTACCACAATTATAGCATGTCCTTGAGCGCTCCCCCTTCTTCTTGTAGTTCTTGTTTCGTGGAGGCCTTGGAGATCCGGCCTTGTGAGCTTCCCATCTCTTCCAATATCCATGCATAGCAAGGGCAATGCACTTGTGAGCTCCTGTGTAAGTATCTTCATAGTCTTCCTCATCATCATCATCTTCTTCACTTTCATCGACTCGAGCCATTGCTTTTGACTTTAATGCAAGGTTGGGAGACTTTCCCATCCCTCTAGAGCGAGCTAGAGCATCATCCGCACTCTTGTGAGAGAGAGAGATTGCGATGAACTCACTAAGAACACCTATGGAGTTGAGAGTATTGTAGTCCGCTCTAGTCCGGATGCTAGTGGCAAGATTCTTCTCGAAGGGTGTGATAGCCTTGACAAACTTCCTCTTTATCCATTCATCCGTGATCTCTTCCTTGCCAAAGTCTCTCAGTTGATTGGCGAGAGTGACAACTCGTCTATAGAGCTCTTCAGGAGTCTCATCCTCTTGCATAACAAAGTTCTCGGAGTTGTCAATGGCCACATCATACTTGGAGGACTGAATACTAGCATTTCCTTGAAACAAGGTATCAAGTTTGTCCCAAGCTTCCTTGGCGGTCTTGCAACCGCGAATGTGAGTGAGATGCTCCCTTGGGAGAGCCTTCTGGATGATAACAAGAGCAGTTTTGTTGAGTTGAGATTCAACATCCTCCCTTGGAGTCAAGTTGCTTGGATCATGAGGATGAAACCCATGGATCACGCTTCTCCACAAAGCCGTACACGATCCTGAGATGTGAGATTCCATTTCAAACTTCCAAGAGGAAAATTCGTTAGTGTTAAGGATGGGTGGAACTCCAACATTAAGGATGTGTGGCATGGAAACGATTGGGTGGATGGAATCATAGTTTTGCGGTGGTGGAACTTTTGAATTGGACCCCGAACCATTAGCCGTTTGAGACTTGGAGCCACCTTCACTCTCCTTAGCTTTGGCTTTAGCCTTTTGAGCGGCTTTAGCCTTAGCTTTGGCAATGTTTGCTTCGATTTCGGAAATGTCCGGATTTGTTTCCTCATCCGAACTATCCTCGTCGGTGACATGGGGAGAGTGGGACGGCTCCTTGGTTCTACCCATCATGTTCTCCAACATCTTCTTGATGGAGGAGACCTCCGAGCCCACACTAGAGCTAACCTTCGACAATTGGGTTTGTATGGTACAAACCGTTGTCTCAAGGTTGGCTATAGTGTCGGCCATTTTGGAGAGCTCCTCCTTAGAAGTTTCGGGAACATCCCCGTTGACCATGATTACTCTTAGGCGGTTAAGCCCGATACAAGAGCCGAGGCTCTGATACCAATTGAAAGTGCAATATGGTCAACTAGAGGGGGGGGGGGGGTGAATAGGTGACCTACAAATTTTACTCCTTTTTCACTTTTAATGGGGCTTTTAAGAAAGTAAATGCTTGATTACCTAAATGTGCAACTAAGTGAAAACCCTAGGTGATAAGAAGCAAGTAGCAGCGGAAATGAAGGAGTGGTACAAGATAACAACAAGTGAAAAACACGGAGACAAGGATATGTTTCCCGTAGTTCCTTCTTAAAAGAAGTACGTCTACGTTGGAGAGGTGGGGAGCCACCTAGGCGCTCCTCAATAGCACGGATGTGCACACCTTGTTCTCCTTGAGCTTCTCCGGTGAGGGAGATTCTCGTTTCCACTATGAGGTCGACTTGAAGGCGTTGACCAAACCTTTACAAGGGGTTGAGGCTACTCCACAAGTGAGATGGAGGCTCTCAACAATCGAAGCTTCTTGCTACAAGGTGGAAGCTACAAGCACTAGGGTTTCCCTTGGATGACAAAGCAACCAAGAGATTACAAGATCCCAAGAGTTGTGGTGTGGGTACACACGTTTTGGCTTGGTGGAAAGGTAGATCTAGACCTCCTCCATGAGATCCTTGAAGGGCATCGAGTTTGGTTGGAGGAGGAGGGAGATCGGGGCGATTTGAGCTCTACAACAATGGAGGAGAGAGAGGAATGGACGAGCTACCTATCTAGAGGAAGAAGACAGCTATTTATAGGCTCCTCCAAAATCTGACCGTTGCAGTCTTGCGGGACCGGAAATTTCCGGGCTAAAGGCCGGAAAATTCCGGTCGGAAGTTGCCGGATATTTGAAAAGTCCGGGGGGCGGATAATTGAAATATCCGGGGGCGGAATTTTCCGCCCCAAAATTCCGCCCCCATCTCTGTGCGCAGGCACCAACACATTGATGAAAAACTGCTAAGGACCAAGGGCCGGATTTTTGCTACGGAAATTTCCGGGGCAAATTTCCGCCCCACCTTCTGTGCGCGGGCATCAACTTCAGATAGAAAAATGGCTAAGGACTTTGATGCCCGGGATATTGAAATATCCGGGGGGCGGATAATTGAAATGTCCGGGCCCGGAAATTTTCGGACCGAATTTCCGCCCCCATCTCTGTGCGCGGGCAATGCGAAGAAGACCAAATTCTGCTAAGTCCTTGAAGGCCGGATTTTTGCTACGGAAATTTCCGGGGCAAATTTCCGCCCTGGCTTCTGTGCGCGGGCATGAAAATACTTAGTCGTTTTCGTGGAAGCCAGAAGAGTGGCCGGAAATTTCCGGTGAGGGGCCGGATAATCCGCCCCATAGGATCCGGAATTTCCGCCCTGTATACTGAAAAATCCGGTGGCTGAATTTCCACAATAGTGATCTTCTCTTTGATCTTTTGACGAGGATATATCGATGATCATTTAAAGTACTAGCTGCACAGGCTGAACCACATTGTTAGTTAGGAGATATCCGTGTTAGCATCATCACCAAAATCATTAGAGGGATCATGAGCTTTCAGATTCCACCTTTCTCCAACTGCGCTGCCACTCCCCAGGACAACTGGGTTGTGGAGTCAGTTCAAACTCTGCCGTCGGACCTTCTAAGGATAAAACGGCGCATCGCAAAGCTCGTTTCCGCGTCTCCTCCTCTCACTGGCATGGATACAGTCCTATGCTGGTTGGAGAGGCGAATTCAACCTCTGGCCCATCATGGTCCCCGGCTCTTGTGCGAATACTTGGGAACCGAAGACGCCATGCGAACAACGAATAAATCTTTGACGGCGAAAGATTTGAGGAATCGCGTTAACCAGTTGGTCGCAGCTCGCGACCAATATGAGGAAAGCCGACCGATGTACACAGCGACAAACCCGGCTCCAAAGGTACATCTTTTACATTATGGGATTTGGTTTTGTGTTTCTTCTTTCTCGGATAATTGTTTTAACCCGTACTTTGTCTTCTTTGACAGATTGTCGATCTTCCTGAGGCAGATCTTGCGACCGATGCCGAGTTGGACGCAATGCGTGCCAACTTTGCAGGCGGACGAAAACGCAAGAAGCCTTCCGCTACCCCAGAGGTAATTGATCTTGACGGAGTTCCCGTCGTTACTTCCAGGTTAATCATCCGGGTTACTTGTTTCTCTGCTTTTTTATCGCAGGAGTTCTTATTATTTTCTCGGAATTCTAACATCTCGAATTTTATATTTCTAGCCTGGCTCCGACAACATTGAAGCCAAAAGGATGGAAGAAAATCAAATCTGTGGCTCGAAGAGGACCAGAGCCTTCTCCTGCTACTGCTCCAGACACTCCAGTCACATCTGCATAAGGAAACACTGCTGCCAGGGAAGAAGAAACCTAGCAGACCAGCCAAGCTATTGTGCCGGAAACAGACACGAGGGAAAAGGCGGTGCCGGAAATGGGTGGTCCTTCTCACACAACTGAAGAGGAGCCCATTCTGACTTTTGATAAGGAATTCAAGGTAAAAGAAGAACCTTTTGACGAACACGGATTTATAAAACCGTGGGCGACAAAACACTTCGTTCCTGCTCCTTTAATCCGTTCTTGGCCAAAAGGCGGGTTTGTTGTCATAAATAACTTCGTATTTTCACCTTGACATGTCATCCAGGACGGCCTCTGCAACGTCGGGATTCTTTTTGTAGAGTATGCAAAAGAATTCAACAAAAACTTGTCGGGTCTACATCGGATGATCTAGGTAATATCTCTAGCCCCCAAGCAATAAGTCAAATGCATACTTTTGTCTTAATGCTTTTTTCATTGTTATGCTTGTTTTTAACTTAAGCATTTTTTGTCTCTTTTTTGTGTTTCAGCAAACTGCTGAGAACATCAACATGGAAGTTTTCAATAAACTTACTATCAAGAACAAGGAGGTGAAAACCCTTATTTCCATTATTGAAGATAAGGAGGTAAAACTGGCATCCATTCAGCAATAGCTAAGTGAATCAGCAGGTAAAATATTTCTCTGCTTTCAGTTGTGATTTTTCTAAGTAGTTTTTCAAGTTTTTAACTCTTCCTTTACTTGCTTTTCAGCTTCTTTGGCGAAATCCAAACAAATTGCTGAAGATGCCGGCAACACCGAGAACCTCCGCCACGAGAACCTGGATCTTCACAATCTGACTGTGAAGCTCCAGAAGGACCTGGAGGCCAGCCAACTAGCTGTTGGCATTGCCGAATCAAAGGCCTCCAGCCAGGTCGAGAAAGACAAGTCTACAATCAAGGACCTGGAGAACGCCCTGAAACAGCACTTGGAAGAAGGCACCGAGATGGATCGGATTCTCGGTAAGTAATTTGTCTTTTACCGGATTTTCCATGTTTCCCTTCTTCTGTTCTTCCTAACATTTGTCTTGTTGATTGAAACAGAAGGTAGCCCCCAGCTTACCCGGATTGAGAGAATCCGGGCCTTCGGGAAAGTCTTCACCGCGCTCAAGGCCGCGGGAATGCTACTTATTAACAAGTACATTCCCGAGAAATCTGGGGAGCTCTCGGAAGTCAGCAAACTTCCTGAGGCTATTGTGGAGGTGGCGAACCGCAAGGAGTCATGGCTCCGCTCCGCGACACGTGGTGGTGCACGCATGGTCCTTGGGCTCATGCGTATGCACTACTCCACCGCCAAATCTTGGCTCGTGGCGTCCGGCATCCCGCAAGGATACACAGATGCACAACGTACCAGCATCTTTGATGAAATCAAAGGTCACGCCACCAAGATTGCCAACATGGTGAACATCTCCACCTTTTACCCCGAGGAGGCAATCCCGCCAACTCCTGAGTAATGCAGCAGCGAAGAAGAAGAGTCGGATGCCTAAGGAAGCTGCTTGGTCCTGGGTAGGAGATAGGAAAATAGAAGCATTACTGATCTTACAATGTAACACTTATTGTAATGCTATCTATTCTTTTGTATAAACAAGTACTCCGCTTTTGCAGTTAATTTATTAAGTCTTTGCAAGTTTTCCGGGTTTTAATTCCTTTATATTCTAAGTTCTCTGGTTTGTATGTCTTAACTGTCCTTAGTGTTTGAAATGGCTCGATAGTACGTAATCTTCATGCCAAGTGACTGGGTACAACCAATCAGTCGAAACTCGGAAACATGGATCGTACTAAAGGCATTTTTACTGACTAGTTTCAGTGAACCAACATAAAAACAATCAGATAATACTTAGAGAAAAAGTAAGTAATTGTAAAAAAGTATGAAACTCGGGCACGCAGGGACAATCTGGGTTTCCTTAAGCCTCCTTAGGCTGAGTAGCATTCAGTTTTTATAACTCCAAGCACGCAGGCATAGTTCGGGTTAACATTGAGCATTCTGAAAGATCATTGGGAAATAGATAAAAACGGACTTATGCTTTGCATGAAAACAGATAAAACAGTAATGCATGAATTTCGACAACTTTATTTCATGATCTCAAAGATGTTTACATAGAAATTGAACCAAGTGTAAAAGGGACGTAACTGCTGGATGGTCCAGGGCCTTTTCATCTCTCCTAGCTCAACATCTATCTTTCTTTTTATTTTGCGATTCAGACGCTTGGGGTCATCTTCCGTGTCTCGAATATCTACAAAATAATAAGATCCATTTTTCATAGTCTTGCTAATGACAAATGGTCCCTCCCAAACTAGGCCTAACTTGTGCTTCCTTTTTTGCACCAATCTTAGCAGTAGGTCACCTTCTTTAAAAGATCGATGCCTGATTTTTATACTATGGTAGCGTCTCAATCCTTGCTTATAAATGGCGAATCTTTTAAGCACACGGTCTCGTTCTTATTCTAAAAGATCGAAGGCATCCTGTCGAGCACATTCGGCGTCCGACTTATCGTAAGTCTGCACTATTGGGCTATCATGGAGCATGTCCGTTGGAAGCATTGCTTCTGCGCCATAAACCAAGAAAAACGGGGTTTGCCCTGTTGATCTATTTGGCGTCGTTCGAATACTCCAAAGCACGGAAGATAATTCTTCTACTCATGCTCCAGCTGCTCTATGAAGAGGAGATTCGAGTCTTGGGCGTATTCCTTGCAGGATTGAGCTATTCATTCTTTCAACCTGCCCATTGGATTGTGGGTAAGCCACAGATGTAAGGTCTAGGCGTATTCCCGTTTGTTGGCAATATTTTGCCAACTCTCCAATAGAGAAATTTGTCCCGTTGTCGGTGATTATATTGTGTGGAACGCCATATCTCATGACTACGTTAATGATGAAGTTTCTAGCGGTCACACCGTCAAGTTTTTTGATGGGTTTTGCCTCCACCCACTTGGTGTACTTATCCACTGCAACGAGTAGATGTGTAAGTCCGCCTCTTGCAGTTTTGAATGGTCCCATCATATCTAGCCCCAGACCGCAAACGGCCATGTTATAGGGATAGTTTTGAGTGCTTGAGCTGGCATATTCGTCTTCTTGGCGTAATACTGACATCCGGCACATGTGTTTACTATGTGTTCGGCATCTGTCTTGGCTGTGAGCCAGATAAACCCTGCACGGAATGCTTTTTTGACTATGCTTTTTGATTAGCATGATGTCCGCAATCTTCTGCATGGATTTCTTGCAAGATTTCTTGTCCTTCTTCTGGCGAAATACAACGCTGAAAAATTCCGATAGTGCTGCGCTTATACAGACAACTATTAATTACCGTGTATCCTTTGCATCAACGCTGTATCTGTCTTTGCAATACCTCGTCTGCTCCATACGGGAACTTCTGATCAACTAAGAAGTTTAAGTATGGAATTGTCCAGTCCGGGTTAACGAGCAGAACTTCAATTGACTCGGAAACAAGAGGATAATCCACATCTCCACATTTGATTGATGGTTCGTGCAAATGCTGAACAAACACACCAGGTGGTAAGGTTCTCACTCTTTCCGATCCCATGCGGGTTAATGCATCCGCGTTCCAATTTTCTTCCCTTTTGATGTGAAGTACTTCAAATCCAAGGAAACAAATTGCAAACTCATCCACCGTTCTCCGATATTCGGCCATGATGGGGCTTTTGGCGTCCCAAGTTTGGTTTAGCTGATGTTGCACCAGATCTGAGTCACCATAGCATAGTATGCGTTTGACGCCTATTTCTTTTGCAATATGCAAGCCATGAAGCAAAGCTTCGTATTCTGCCATGTTGTTACTGGCGTCGAAGTGTATCTGCAATACATACTCCATAATGTCACCTTTTGGGAATTTTAGCACTACACCAGCTCCAGCGCCTTCTTTCATCTTGGATCCATCAAAGTGCATGATCCAGTATTCTGACTCCGGCATTGGTGTGTTCTCCATTGCTTCTGTCCAATCAGCGACAAAATCTGCCAACACCTGGGATTTAATAGCCGTCCGGGGTTGGTAGTTAATGTCAAACGCGGTTAGCTCGATGCCCCATTTGGTTTCTCGTAGATCTTCAAGGAGTGTATCTTTTTCCTTGGAAACGACGGCAATGTCGTCCACGTAAACGTGAACATTTTTGCCAATCTGACTATGCGAACAATGTGGCATGCAACGCTGATAGGTTGCACCTGCATTCTTCGGGCCAAAAGGCATGGTTATATAATAGTATGTTCCATACATGGTTATGAAGGAGGTTTTGATTTGATCCTCTTCCCTCATACGTATTTGATGGTACCCGGAATAAGCATCCAAAAAGCATAAAAGCTCAAAGCCAGCAGTGGCATCTATTATTTGATCGATTCGCTGTAATACGAACCTATCTTTTGGACACAACTTGTTTAGACCAGTGTAATCTATACACATCCTAAGAAGAGTACTATTTTTCTTCGGGACTAATACTGGGTTCGCAGACCAGTCAGTATGTATAACCTCCCGGATAAAATCAGCTGCTAAAAGCCGGGTAATTTCCTTGCCTATAGCCTTCCGTCTTCTTCCATCAAAACGACGGATACCTTGTTTGACGGGTTTTGAACCTGGAATTACCTTCAATTGGTGCTCAGCAAGTTCCCTGAGTACTCTCGGCATGTCCGCAAGACACCAGGCAAAAATATCCTAGTTCTCGCGGAGGAACTTGATGAGCGCGCTTTCCTATTTGTCGGTCATCCCTGTCCCTACTACGACGAATTTTGTCGGATCTGTGGGATCGAGGATAACCTGTCTTATATTCTCGGAAGCTTTGAAGCTATCTGCCGGCTTCCGGATTTCTTTTCCTGCCGGCATTTCCATCGGTGATACTTCATTTGCCAGCTCTTTTAGTTCTTCCTTTGCTATTACTTTTTCAGCACAAATGGCGTTTCCTTTTTCCAGCTCGTTAGCCAGTTTAAAGTCTCCTGATATGGTGATTACTCCTCCTTTTGGTCCTGACATCTTCAGCTTGTTATAAATATAACATGATCTTGCCATGAATTTGGCGAAAGCTGAACGTCCGAGTATTGCATGGTATACACTTTCGAACGACACGACTTCGAATGAGATTTTTTCTTGTCGGAAATGTTCTATTTCTCCGAAGGTTACATCTAGCGAAATTTCTCCTAGGGAATGTGCTTGCTTGCCAGGAATGATGCCGTGGAAACGTATGTTTCTATGTTTGAGCTGGGTCTCGGAGATTCGCAGATGTTTCAGTGTATCCAAGTACATAATATTGATATTGGATCCTCCATCCATCAACACTCTTTTTAGCCTAGTGTTTTGAACAATAGGGCGTACAGTTAGAGCTTGTGTGCCGGGTTCTGGGATATTTCCGGGATGATCTGACTGATTCAAATAATTGGCGTATTGGAATACTTCAAGAATTTGGACGTTGGTGAGACCATCGCGTTTATTTCTCGAAGTGTTCTCTTTGCCTGTTTTGCTGAAGGAGTTGCCAGGAAAGTTAAATTACATTCTCCATCGACTCTCGGGAATTTTGGTTCGCCTTTTCGCTGCTGTTCCTGGATTTTTTCATCAGTGTCCAATTGATTGTCTTCTTTTTCAGCTTCTGGCTTTTGCTTGGAAAATTTCCTCTTGGAGTTCTTTCCTTTATTCTCAGATCCTGCAGCGCCCTTCATGTGCTTATTGAGGCAACACTGCGCATTGGTGTGGGTAGGCTTCCCAAATTGCGAATGGTGGACACAGTTTTCCGACTTAATTTTTTCCCACTCTTCCTTAGAATAGGAGATAGGTTTTGTGCTTCTTCCTTTCCATTTGCCGCCAGTATCCTTTCCAAAGGTTAAATTTACTTCTTTGGGTTTTGTCAGTGCTTCTGGAGTGGTCTTCTTTTCAGAGCGAGGCATCTTTTTGGCCTGAACCAAAGCATCGATATTTCCACCTCTCGCTCTGATGTCATCTTCGGCCGTTGCGTGCTCATTGGCTGTAGTAAGCATAGATCCGAGATCTTGGTGCTCCTTTGAACCAACCATGAACGGTACGAGGCTGGGTTTTAATTCATTGATGAAGGCATGCATTACTTGTACATTATTTACTCCAGAGCAGCTGTTTTTCATTGTTGTCCATCTTGATATAAAGTCGACATACGACTCGTCTTCAAATTGGACGCATCGATTTAGCTGGTTGATGCTCTTAGGGCGTTTGTACATACCCCGGAAGTGCTGAGCGAACACTTTAGCCATATCATCCGAGCTATCCACTGTTCTTGACGGAAGCCCGTTAATCCAATCTCTGGCTCCATCCATCAACATTAGGGGGAGGAATTTTACTGTTTCCAAGTCTGTTCCCTTGTTGATCTGGACGACAGTATAGTAGTCTGAAAGTCATGTATCCGGGTTTGTGCTTCCGGTATACTTTTGATAAGTTGGACAACCTTTGGCAAAGCCAGAATGTAGAGTTATTCTTCGGATCCTATCAGTGAAACATTTAGGTCCAAAGTATAGATCATATCTTTCCGCCTTATCGGCGTGTGCGGAATATCTACCGGCTGAATGGACGGAGGGGGATCTACTCCTTTCTGGCCCATTGTTGCGCGAATGCGCTCTTCCGGGATTATCCCTGTTTCGTCAGTTATCGTGTCCTTTGGAATGGGGCGGAGTTCTGCTCCTTGGCCTTTCCTTATTCCTAGGAGGGGTACGGGACCTCTCACGTATGTGAAGATTTTCATGTCTTCCGGCTTTTTCAGCAGGGCGTCTCGGAGGCGGCATCATTTTTTCGTCTTTCCGGTTTTGTTCCTCCCAGTCTTTATGATCGCGGGGTATATTTCCGCCTTTCGGCATATGGGATCCCGTTCTGGACGCTTCATCCCTATTGTCCGAGATTTTCTTGTCTTTTTAGGGTCTCCCTTTTTGTCGTTAGAATTGCCTGAATCTCCAGGTTCTCCGGGTCCAGGTGCTCCAGCAGCGCAAGTGACAGTTTTGCATAGGGCCGAGTCGTCATGCAACTTCCCTGATCTTGCCTGACGTCGTTGCTGTTGTTCCAGAGCTTTACCCAGGAAAGCATACACTCCTTGTATCTTTTCTTCTTTGGAGTACAAATCGTCGTTAAGGATGGCGAACGCGGCCTCCACGGTTTCAGCTGCGTGGTCTTATATATGCGTTCGCCCTTGGCGTTTACGCCATCAACCTGTCGTTGCCAGGAAGGGTTTTGGAACCATTCCTTTGCTGGCAGTACATCCGGCCTTGCGATTCCGGGTAGTCTCGTGGGTTTTATCCCGGACATATTCCGTCTTTCGAATTCTTCAATTTCCTCTTGCTTTGCTTTTACAGTGGCTTGGGCTTTGAGGAGATTTTTTTGCGATCGGAATAATTGTTGTTGTTGCTGCATGATGGCTTTCCTTCCGGCTTCCAGCACTTCCGGTGGCTCGTATGGTCCGACCGGGGTTTGGATCAGATTGATCTCGTCCTGCTCCGACAGTTTCAGGACAGGGATTTCCTTCGTTTTCTTCTCCACAGGTGTGAACCCGCTTGCTCCTCCTGCTTCCAGGTTTTGGCTAGCATTATCTGCCAACTTTTCTTCTGGAGTTTGTACTGGAGTTTCTTGGCAGTCTTGTTTTTCTTCTTGGAAGAGGGAGGTTTTTTACCAGGTTCTTCCTCTGTCAATTCCTTGACATCGGGGTAAATATGGCTGGTTTCACCATCCTCTCTTTCCTCATCTGGTGGAGGTGTTTTAGGGTCTTCATCGTCTTCAGCATCCGAGTTATCAGTCGGTTTTGCCATAAGCACTTCATGAAAGCCCCCTTGCATAGATTTAACCTTTCTTTCGAAAGCGTCTTCATATTCATCTTCTGAATCTATGTCTTCAGATCCAGGTTCCGACTCCAATCTTGCCTCTATGGCAGCTAGTACAGAATCGGCTTCCGAGTTCGTCGTCGTGTCGACGGGTGTCGGATCTTCCACCTTTGTTGTGGGATTGTTTTCTTCTGCCTCTTCCACGGGATTGCTTTCATCCGTGCTTTCGGCGATCTCGGATTGCACCATACCAATAAAGTGAGACCTGATTGCGGGCATCTCCGAAGAGGCAGCAAATTCGGCAGGATATTGGCGATCTGAGCAAAACCCGGCATCATAGTTTTCTTCAACTGGGTATAGGGCGGGTGGGATAAATCTACTTCCACCACAGATTCCCATTGCCTCTGCAGTTAATCCGATAAAGATGTTTGCAGATCCAATCAGTAAAACGCAGTCACTTACCAGATGATTCCCTGCTGGAATGTACGATCTGTTGTCGAGGAAGCGCCCGACGTCGTTGTCGAATTCCAAGCTTCCGACAGTTATGGTACTGCCGTTTCTGCCGAGTATCCCCGATCAAAACATAACGCCTGACGTCGTCTGCCCCACGGTGGGCGCCAACTATCGAGACATCGTAGTAGAGATCATAGACTGGGGTTCCATGAGCCTACGGGTAAAAACGTGGGGGGACGTGGTAGCACAACAACCAGGAACACCAAATTTACCCAGGTTCGGTACGTCGCAACTAGGCGGCGTTCCTACTCCTGCAATCTCACTAAATCAGGGCTTAAGCCTCAAGTATACGAAGAACAATGTGAGTAGGGTTTCGCTAACTCGGCGAGGATCAACTTCCCGATGAGTTGGCTTCTAGCTAATTGTTTCTCTTTATTCTTCTCTCCCATTCGGCTTTATATAATAGCCGGGTTAGGGCTTACAGAGAGGAAACCTAGAAGACTACGGAAAGTATCCTAACTTGGAAGGCAGGAATCCGTCTTCTACTCCAAGCCGCACCACTTTGGGTCATGGTCCGGGTTTAGTATGAATGCTTTTATCTGTTTGAATACCACTTTGAAAGTTACCAATGACTGCAAATAGACTGTTATAATTGAGCATGATAAAATCTGCAATATAAGCTCTAGTATAAAGACTTTAATCGAAAGATAAGTACATTGTTAATTGTTCTCTGACCAAGAACGAAGTTTGCCTTCACCAATTATGATTTCCTTTTGCACCTTTATTGTGATTTCCTCTACTTGTTTCAAGTTTGATTATATGAGAGGAAGTTGTTGTCTAAAATGACTTGTGCTTTGCTAGATGTGATGCTACTTGTCCGTATTTTATTTATCGACACCTCACTCCATAAACCCGTGGTCATGTTTACTGAGTTCAGTTTTGCATGGGGACAAACGAAGTCAAAGCTTGGTTGGAGTTGATACGTCCATTTTGCATCATGATTTTATATTGTTATTTTCTTTTATTCATCGATATATTTCATGTTATGATGCATTACTTATGTTATTTTATCTTATTTTGCATGTTTCATATTTTTTGAAGAATAAACACAAGGACCGGAAATCTGCTGGAAAAAGCACCGTCGAGATACCCTATTTCAGAAGGTCTGAAGAAGAGGGTGGATACCTGATGGCTCCCAAGTGCAGGAGATCAATTGTAGTACTTTTCGAATTAGAAAGGTTGTCGACCCCACGAGGTGCAGAAGGAACTGGTAAGTAGAATAGCAAAGGAATAATAAAAGCAACAGGTGTTTTTGTGTTTTAATTGTGTAGTGCAAGTAAAGTAAAATGCGGAAAGTAAATTGCAGCAAGTAGTAGGTCTCAATGAGAGACAAAGCCCAATCCTCTAATGCGCAAGAGGACAATCTCAAGTGTGTGTTTGTGTCTTATATGTGGAAAACGTTCCCGAGGGCTGCACGGATTTAGCTGACATAGTGATTCATTGCATAACATGTTTGTATATCTTGTCTAGTTTTAATCTTCTTCGGACGGAGCCACAAATAGGAATAGCTAAATAAATAAACTATCACCCCTTATGATGGATCACGTGGCCAATTAAATGACATCACGATAATTATTAAGACATGATGTCCCACTATAGCCTTATGCTCTAAGGTCCCCGATACAAGTACCCTCATAATGCGATTCAACGACTCTGTCTCAAGTTCCTGTCACCTAAAGACATCATCACGTCACTACACTACGGTGTTCTCCTATGAGCCCATGTAGGTGAAGTGTTGTACAGTCGACGTTCGTACAACACCATCATAGAATCACATAAAAGATAAATACTA
The DNA here is from genome assembly GCA_028641055.1 of Alopecurus myosuroides. Lineage (NCBI taxonomy): Eukaryota > Viridiplantae > Streptophyta > Magnoliopsida > Poales > Poaceae > Alopecurus > Alopecurus myosuroides. The sequence goes on from CM054060.1 coordinate 39,226,350, forward strand.
GACCAAATAACAACTCATCTCATGTAACCAATCATTGCCAATTCATCCTATGCCCTCAGGAACATGCGGGAACTACTCACAACGTGCAAACATGATCATGTATGGTGACATATGTGGTACAACACAATCTGAAACAATGGATCCACCACCAAATAATGACAAGTACTCAATCCCAAACATGCAACAGAGTACAATAACACGTATCTAGGGTGTAGCAATGATCAAACTATGAGGGGAACGGAGTGGATCACGGTGATGGTGATGGTGGAGATGCAGGTGCTGGTGAGGATGGTGATGGAGATGCCTCCTCCCACGCCAAGGAGGAGATGGGGATGAAGATGGGGATGATTTCCCCTTCTCCGGAGCTCCAAAGCAGCAGGATCTGTCTCCCCCGCGGAGAGTTTTGAGAGTTTCGCCGCCCTGGCGGCTCCGTCTCGTCTCGGGAAAATTAGGGTGTTCGTTTTCGGGGAAGACGGAGTCGTCAGCAAAAAGAACTCGGGGAGGAGGTGTTGTGGGCCCATTTGGGGGCCCCACATGCGGCCAGGGAATCTGGCCGCGTGGGCTACCCCCTTTTGGGCCTCTTGGCCCTCCTCCTTTGTGTCTTGTGCCCACGGCCTTTCTCCCGAAGAAAAACTGACAGGGTTTCTTTCCTTTCGCAATTTGGATACCTGTAGCTCCTGAAACATCAAAAACATGAAATCAGGTGTTTTCTGACACCCAGAAATTAAATACCAAAAATAGGGACTTTGTAGGAAAGTCCCATAAAATCATCTAAAACATGCAAAACAATGACATAACATTGATAAAACATCCCAATAATGCCTATATGGAGGGTATAAATGATGATATAAAATGCACTTATCAACTCCCCCAAGCTTAAACCTTTGCTCGTCCTCGAGTAAATATGTACATACATCATTACATGCATCAATGGACTTATGGTTGATAAATAAATACGGGCATTGTATCATCATCATGTTCAGTTATAATGCAAGATGAATGAATAGAACTCATACACATAAGGATAACATATTCGAAGCTCTAGCAAACACCCCATACTTTTGAAAGCAAATAACCATTGTATGTTGGACAATCGAATTATACTCTTTAATTTGAAGAAAGATAAATGAGTAGAGGTAAAACATGATCAAGTCTCATTTAGTTTCCAAACTATTCAGCTTAAATTACTAATTGTAATGTGGCATCCATTGGGCTAAGACTCTCATTGCCCCTTTATCATTAGCATCTTAATTTATGAATGTTGAAGTAATGTGGTTGACAAGGTGTTGGTTGAATGTCTCATGCCCCGTGATTGTGAAAACCTACTCCATGATTACTCAACTTAAGATTCCTAATAAGCTTTGTACAATAATAATAAGTATTAATGACATCATAGAGAATTGCAAAGAGGTACCTCTTGTCCCATGACATAGAAACCAGCCCATGTCACAATAACAAGATGAACAAACGGAGTAGACTCATCATCCTTTTTTATTTCATTCACTATATGCATAGCTTCTTATTTTATTATAGGATGTGTTTGTAGAGTCCACTCTAGCTGTAAGTAAATTTCCACCATGATCAAGCATGGCTTGGGTTAGCGGCCCAATGCAATTTCTCTAGTCATATATACTTACTCATCAAAACTTACTATTCCTCTATTTCATTTCGGCATGGCAGGAGTCCAAAAACAAAAGCACATGACATCAACTAAATATAAAATTTCTTTGTGCAATGTTGAAAGCTTTTCACGTGATGCACGTGTTAGCCAACTCCCAACCAAATCCTTGTCAAGCACAAAACTTTTATCTCCAATTAATGGGTCATGTTTGTTAAGTGCAATAGAAATAAATGTGTGCATTCAAAAGTTCGTGAGAGTCTTATCCCAAATTCAGCCCATGCCAATTAATAACATAAGCATATTAATTTAGAGCATAAATGAAACTATAACATGGTGAACATGCTCGGAATAGCCATTAAGCTAATAGATAGATAGTGGATATATGTCATATTGAGATAATTCTACAATTGTCCAACACACTCAAGTTAATTAATTTCAAGGCAAGATGTGATTGAAACCTCTAAATATGCCATGCTCATTTGCATGAGTGTTACCCATAAATCCCCAAAACAAGGGAATCATGGATGACACCATACTTTATTATTCATTGATAAACCATAAGACGGGGATGCATGATAATTCTCAATGAGCTCACTCAAGCCTAAACGAAAACGATACTAGATAATAAAAGCAAGACACACCAAAACTAGATAGACATGATAAAGCTGATAAAAGACGGGGGGTAGGTGAAACTCCCCCAAGCTTAGATGGTTGCGGTAATTTCTTCATTCTCCCTTCTTCTCGTACTCAGTCCACCACTCTTTCTTCTTCTTGTCGTAATCTTCCTTCCACTCTTCCTGCTTCCATGGAAAAGGCCTTCCAGTATGGAAGGACATGGGTGGATCATTGTACCTGAGAGTGGCAGCTTCTGCAATCTTCTTGAAACGTTCTTCATACTCACAGTTCTGGTTCTCCATGTCCCACGTCAGAGCTTGGTACCTATCCATCTCTGATATGACACGCAGATACCTAGTCCCCAGGTCCTTGGTCCCCTCCTCGTACTCCTCTATCTTCTTCTCTAGCTCCAGATTCATGAAGTGGTGGGCATCAAGGCTGCATTCAACAATAGAGTTATACCTGAAAACTTTTTGTTCCAGAGCCTCCAGCCTCTCCTCCAGCGTGCCTTCGGTCTTGGGAGCCTTCACCTCCTCCATGAGCAACACACCATCCTTCAAGGTTAGGGTTTTCGTGGGGGTCATCACGGAGTTGAGGTAATGGTTCACAATGCCTCCCTTGGGTGGATCTTCCCCCCTAGGTTGGATCCGGAGCTTGACATGGCTAAACCCTGGCAGACAGAAACACCAAAAACAAAGATCGCGCGAGAACTCTCAGTGCGGGATTAGATCGACAAAAGGGGGTATATATTGACGGGTTTTAGGGTAAGACGAAGTGTCGGAGTCGAAAACGAGACGGAACGGGACTCCGAGGTGGAAAAGGGGTACCTCCAAGCTGCCAAGGAATCTGGCCGCGTGTGGGGTCCTCTTTTCCCCCTCGAGGTCCAATTCCTTCCAATTTTCTTGTCCCACACGTTAATTTCCATAAAAATGAGTTCCGTAAGTTTTCACGCAATTCCGAGAAACTTCCAAACACAATAATTGTAAATTATTGAATTTGGGTTTCTGAAACTGCAGGATCCCTTACAATTACCTCCTCCGGTGTCATTAACTTTATCTCCTCGATGGTTCCTATGAATCTCTTTCCCGCAGTATAATGTTTTAGGCGTTGTCCATTTACCACATGAGGTTTACCTTTCATATCACCGTGAAGACGGATGGCCCCCGAACGGTATACCTCATGTACTACCAATGGACCCTGCCATTTTGAAGCTAATTTCCCTGCAGAAAACTTAAAACGAGAGTTATACAATAGGACTTGATCACCTACTTTAAATTCCTTTCTTTTAATTTTCTTGTCATGCCAAATTTTAACTTTCTCTTTAAACAATTTTGCACTTTCATATGCTTCATTCCTCCATTCATCTAATAGATTTAGGTCAAGCAATCTCTTCTCCCCCGCTGTTTTTAAATCAAAATTTAATTTCTTAATAGCCCATCTAGCTTTATGTTCTAATTCAACGGGTAAATGACATGCTTTTCTATAAACCATTTTATAAGGAGACATACCCATAGGATTTTTATAAGCAGTTCTATAAGCCCACAATGCATCATTAATTTTAAGTGGCCAATCAGATCTAGCTCTGTTTACTGTTTCTCTAAAATAAGTTTAATTTCCCTATTACTTAATTCAACTTTTCCACTAGTTTGAGGATGATAGGGTGATACAATTCTATGATTAACATTATATTTTGCCAATGTTTTTCTAAGAACACCATGCATAAAATGAGATCCACCATCAGTAATTAAAAATCTAGGAACACCAAATCTAGGGAAAATAATTTCTTTAAGCATTTGCATGGCTGTGGCATGGTCTGCACTCTTAGTAGGAATTGCTTCTACCCATTTTGTAACATAATCAACAGCAACCAAAATGTGAGTATGTTTTGTACTAGATGCAGGAAATGGTCCCATAAAGTCAAAACCCCACACATCAAATGGTTCAAGTGGTAATGTATAGTTCATAGGAATTTCATTCCTTCTACCAATGTTTCCTACTCTTTGACATTTATCACAAGTTTTAACATATTCAGCACAATCCTTGAATAGAGTAGGCCAATAAAACCACATTGTAATACCTTTGCGGCAGTACGATCTCCTGCATGATGTCCTCCATAGGGACTGTCATGACAATCTCTTATAATAGCCTGCTGTTCATGCTCAGGTACACAACGTCTAATAATGCCATCAACACTTTTCTTATACAAGAATGGATCATCCCAAAGATAATGTCTAAGGTCATAAAAGAATTTCTTTCTTTGCTGGTAAGTAAATTGTGGTGGCATAACTTTCCCAACAATAAAATTTGCATAATTAGCAAACCAAGGAGATGCAACTTTAGCACTAGAAACACTAACAAGGGCAAGTTGTTCATTAGCAAAACTATCATTAATAGGAATAGGATCATCAGGTATATTTTCCATTCTAGAAAGATGATCAGCTACGGGATTATCTTCTCCTTTCCTATCTACTATGTGTAAATCAAATTCTTACAACAAAAGTACCAATCTTATTAGCCTAGGCTTAGCATCTTTTTTATTCATCAAATATTTAATAGCAGAATGATCAGAGTGCACAGTGACTTTTGAATCAATTATGTAAGATCTAAATTTATCACATGCAAATATTACCGCTAAAAATTCTTTTTCAGTTGTAGCATAATTTCTTTGAGCACCATCTAGTGTTTTACTAGCATAGTAAATAACATTCAATTTCTTATCAACCCTTTGGCCTAAAACATCTCCAACTGCATAATCACTAGCATCACACATAATTTCAAAGGGAAAGTTACAATGAGGAGGTTGAATAATAGGTGCAGTTATTAAGGCTTTCTTTAAAACATTAAAGGATTCTATGCAATCATCATTAAAATAAAACGGAACATCCTTTTGCAAAAGATTGGTTAGAGGTTTTGATATTTTAGAGAAATCTTTAATGAACCTACGATAAAAACCTGCATGACTGAGAAAACTTCTTATACCTTCGATGTCTCTTGGATATGGTAATTTCTCAATAGCTTCAATTTTTGCTGGGTCAACTTCTATTCCTCTTCCAGAAATACGATCCCCAAGAACAATTCCCGCTGTTACCATCAAGTGACACTTCTCCCAATTAAGAACAAGGTGTTGGTCTTCACAACGCTGCAAAACTTTGTTAAGGTTGAACAAGCAATTATCGAAAGAAGTACCATAAACCGAAAAATCATCCATAAAGACTTCCACTATCTTTTCAATATAATCAGCAAATATAGCATTCATGCATCTCTGAAAAGTAGCTGGCGCATTATATAAACCAAAAGGCATTCTCCTATAAGCAAATGTACCATATGGGCAAGTAAAAGTGGTCTTTTCCTGATCATCACTATGAACTGGAATTTGAGAGAAGCCTGAATACCCATCTAAATAACAAAAGTGAGAATGTTTACATAATCTCTCTAGCATTCGATCAATAAAGGGCAATGGATAATGGTCCTTACGAGTTGCTTTATTTAATTTTCTATAATCAATGCACATTCTATAACCAACAACAGTACGTTGAGCAACAAGTTCATCATCTTTATTAGGAACCACAGTAATTCCACCTTTCTTAGGAACACAATGAACAGGACTAACCCATTTACTATCAGCTATAGGATAAATAATATCAGCCTCTATGAGTCGAATTACCTCCTTTCTTACCACTTCCTTCATTTTTGGATGTAGACGGCGTTGGAAATCAACAACAGGTTTAGCATCTTCTTCCAAATTAATTTTATGCATACATAGAGCTGGACTTATGCCCTTAAGATCATCAAGAGAATAACCAATAGCCTTACGGTGGGCTTTAAGCACATCAAGTAATTTCTCTTCTTCCTCAGCTGAAAGGTTAGCACTAATAATAACATGATATATATTTTTCTTATCCAAGTATGCATATATCAGATTTTCAGGCAAAGGCTTTAATTCAAAACTAGGATCTCCTTTAGGAGGTGGGAGTACTCCTAGCTTATCAGGTGGGATATGCAATTGTAATTGTGAAGGTTGCTGCCATAATATTTGTTCTAAAGCTTCTTTTTCTGCATCATTAAATGGCTCTTCCTGATTAAGAATATAACGTTCCACCACGTCTGATGAAGCTACAACTATATGAGCAAGAGTTTCAATTATATCTTTAGATTTTGGTTCTTTGTTAGCAGGTTTATCAGCAAATTTAGAAAAATTAAATTCAAGTTTCTCTCCAGCACATTCAATAAACACCCTTTCTCTAGGCAAATCAATTTCAGCACCAACAGTATGTAAGAAAGGCCTACCAAATATAATAGGACAGAAAGAATCTTGTGGACAACCAAGCACAATAAAATCAGTAGGTTATTTTATTTTCCCTACCAATACTTCAACATCTCTAACAATTCCAAAGGGACTAATATAATCTTTATTAGCAAGCTGAATGGTCATACCTGTTTCTTCCATGGTGATAGGATCAATATCAGGCTTAATTTCTTGATAGAGAGAATATGGAATGACACTAATGCTTGCTCCAATATCACATAAACCATGATAACAAGAAGTCCCAATAGAGCATGATATAATTGGCTTACCAACTTTGGATGAATTCCCTTTAATAACTTTGGTAGCATCTTCACATAAATAAACATCAACATGATCTTCTTCATTTAATTGCTTAATAATAGAGACTTGGTTCTTGACTTCCACCTGTTCTTTAGGTTGAGAACATCTCTTTCTACTTTTGTCAGCAACAGCAATAAGCAAATTCTCTTTAACTTTTTCAGGATAGGGAGGTGGTTCAATATATTCTTCTATTACTACAGATGACACTGGTGTTTATTTAATAAATTTAGGGACAACAATAGAAGATTTAACAGGTTCAACATAATAATCAAAGCCACTTTTAGGAATTCGAATGCGCTCAGCAAATTTCTTAGCTATTTCAATTGCAACATATGGATCAATACCAAAATCTTTAATAACATTCTTGAACAAAATAGAACTAGAGAAACTTTCTACACATGAATATCCATAATCAAAATAAGCTTCATTACCTTTGTCTAGGTCCCAATATTCAGAGTTCTTCGAAATAATTTCCAATAAATTCCAAGCTTCTTTTGCAGTATTATTTGTAAAGCTTCCACCAGATGAACCATCCAAATATTGCTTTAGCCTATCAGGTAGTCTCACATAAAAGTTTATCAATATAATTTTATTTGTGAGATCATGACAAGGATTCTTACGAAGGAGGTCCTTAAGCCTCCCCCAAGCTTGAGTAATACTCTCTCCAAGGTGTGGCCAAAAATTAAATATAAAGCAACGGTTCCCATAAGCCGCTTTAGGAGTAAAATATTTAAGAAAGAAAACCTTCATAAAAGTATCCCAATTATGTGTAATTTCTTCATCCAGGGACATATACCATTTTCGAGCATCACCAGTTAAGGACTGGTACAATAACTTGCATTTTACCTCCTCCTCAGAAATAGCCTTGAGCCTAATTAGCCCACATATATCCTCAATAGCCCGTATATGATCACTTCCAGCCTTTGTTCCATCCCCTGCAAAATACTCATTCCTAACAGCTTTAACAAATTCAAGGGGAATAATATAACCATCATCATGAGGTGCTTTTTCAACAACTTTAGGTTTAATAGCATAAGCACTCTCATATAAAGCAAGTTTCAGCGAAGCATCTCTCATAAAAGCCATAATAATAACATGATGCAACAGCAAGTAAAATTCAGCTTTCAAGTTTCCTTACCAAACTTCTTACCAATAGCGCTACGCTCCCCGGCAACGGCGCCAGAAAAGTGTCTTGGTGGCTCCCAAGTGCAGGAGATCAATTGTAGTACTTTTCGAATTAGAAAGGTTGTCGATCCCACGAGGAGCAGAAGGAACTGGTAAGTAGAATAGCAAAGGAATAATAAAAGCAACATGTGTTTTTGTGTTTTAATTGTGTAGTGCAAATAAAGTAAAATGCGGAAAGTAAATTGCAACAAGTAGTAGGTCTCAATGAGAGACAAAGCCCAATCCTCTAATGCGCAAGAGGACAAGATCAAGTGTGTGTTTGTGTCTTATATGTGGAAAACGTTCCCGAGGGCTGCACGGATTTAGCTGGCATAGTGATTCATTGCCTAACAGGTTTGTATATCTTGTCTACTTTTAATCTTCTTTGGACGGAGCCACAAATAGGAATAGCTAAATAAATAAACTATCACCCCTTATGATGGATCACGTGTCCAATTAAATGACAGCACGAGAATTATTAAGACATGATGTCCCACCATAGCCTTATGCTCTAAGGTCCCCGATACAAGTACCCTCATAATGCAATTCAACGACTCTGTCTCAAGTTCCTGTCACCTAAAGACATCATCACGTCACTACACTACGGTGTTCTCCTATGAGCCCATGTAGGTGAAGTGTTGTACAGTCGACGTTCGTACAACACCATCATAGAATCACATAAAAGATAAATACTAGACCAAATAACAACTCATCTCATGTAACAAATTATTGCCAATTCATCCTATGCCCTCAGGAACATGCGGGAACTACTCACAACGTGCAAACATGATCATGTATGGTGACATATGTGGTACAACACAATCTGAAACAATGGATCCACCACCAAATAATGACAAGTACTCAATCCCAAACATGCAACGGAGTACAATAACACGTATCTAGGGTGTAGCAATGATCAAACTATGAGGGGAACAGAGTGGATCACGGTGATGGTGATGGTGGAGATGCAGGTGCTGGTGAGGATGGTGATGGAGATGCCTCCTCCCACGCCAAGGAGGAGATGGGGATGAAGATGGGGATGATTTCCCCCTTCTCTGGAGCTCCGGAGCAGCAGAATCTGTCTCCCCCGCGGAGAGTTTCGAGAGTTTCGCCGCCCTGGCGGCTCCGTCTCGTCTCGGGAAAATTAGGGTGTTCGTTTTCGGGGAAGACGGAGTCGTCAGCAAAAAGACCTCGGGAAGGAGGTGCTGTGGGCCCATTTGAGGGCCCCACACGCGGCCAGGGAATCTGGCCGCGTGGGCTACCCCCTTTTGGGCCTCCTGGCCCTCCTCCTTTATGTCTTGTGCCCACGGCTTTTCTCCCGAAGAAAAACTGGCAGGGTTTCTTTCCTTTCGCAATTTGGATACCTGTAGCTCCTGAAACATCAAAAACATGAAAACATGTGTTTTCTGACACCCAGAAATTAAATACTCCCTCCGATCCATAAAAAGTGTCGCTCACTTAGTACAAAGTTTGTACTAGCTTAGTACAAAGTGAGCGACACTTTTTATGGATCGGAGGGAGTACCAAAAATAGGGACTTTGTAGGAAAGTCCCATAAAATCATCTAAAACATGCAAAACAATGACATAACATTGATAAAACATCCCAATAATGCCTATATGGAGGGTATAAATGATGATATAAAATGCACGTATCAATACCGGAGAAGTCTTAGAAGTTCCGAGGAGGAAGCCATCCAGAAGGGCACCCGAAGGGGGGCCACCTGGGGCCCACACCACCAGGCGCCCCCTGGTCGCGCATGGGGGTGGTCTGGCCCCTTGGCCCACTTCTGGGCGCCCCCTTTCGCGTACTTAACCCCCAGGGAACCCTAAGCCCCAGAACATCGTCGAAGAAATATTCCGCCGCCGCCCCGGGGGCGGAAAACAACAGAGAGAGAAAAGTTCTCCGGCAGGGAGAAATCTGCCGGGAAAATTCCTCCCCGAAGAGGGGGAATCATCGCCATCGTCACCATCATCGCTCCAGGCATCATCAAGATCGTCATAATCATCACCCTCATCATCCACCTTCATCCCGATGTACCAATTAGGGGTCTTTATCGTTGTTCTTCATTAGATCTCTCCCAGTGTGGATTACTTGTCAGTAGTTGATGTTTGTGAGATTTATCGGTGTTTACACTTTATGAACAGATTGTTATTATTCATTATATCACCTCTGATTATGATCCATAAGATGTCTTGTGCGTAGTTCGTTTAGTTCTTGAGGACATGGGAGAAGTCATGATGTTAGTAGTGGAATTATGTTGAAGTAATATCTAGTGGTTTGATATTTAAGTTGTGGTGCTATTCTTTTAGTGGTGTCATGTGAATGTCGACTACATGATACTTCAACTTTATGGGTCTAGGAGGATGCATTGTGTATTTGGCTACTAATTTTGGGGTTGTCGGAGTGACATAAACCTAAATCCCCGTTAGAAAACCAATGCACGAGGGAGTATAGGATCCCGGAGTTTTAAGACTGTGGTTAGATTTATCTTAATTACTTTCTTGTATTTTCGGATGGTTACGAGGGGTATAATCACAAGTATGTGTTAGTCCTAATTAGGTGGTGCATTAGCATAGGTTCACCCACACAACACTTAACGAACCAATAAATATTAATCAACCGTATGAAGCGAAATCACTTGACGAAATTCCCATGTGTCCTCGAGAACGTTTAGTAATCATAAGTAGAACAACCGGCTTGTCCTTTGCTCTCAAAAGGATTAGGCCACTCGCTGCAATTATATTTACTGTTATTTATTTAATCGCACTTTATTTATCTTCCATATCAAAAACCACAAAAAACCCGTTTGCTAGTGTTTACAGTAAATTCTCTATTCAATCTGCCTGTCAACACCATCTGCTCCTCGTTGGGTTCGACACTCTTATTTATATAAAGTACTACGATACACCCGCTATACTTGTGGGTCATCAGCCGACACCAAAGACATCACCTTGTACGCAAGCTATATATTCCGCCTCCTCCGTCTTCCAACCAACCCATCTCTAGTGTGTAGAGCGAAATGAAGACCCTCTCCAGGCCTACTATCGACGCAATCACGGCGCCAGACATCACCCTCGCCATGCGCGAGTCCACTATGTCACGTCTAAACGTTGATACTCTGTTGTGCCATGTGGTGGATGCAAGAGTGCTCCGCCATCCCTTTTCCATCCAACACTTGCTCCAATACGATGCCCTCAGCAGGGAGAGCAACACTGAAAGCGCCGCCATCATCCGATCCAGGAGACCTAGATCTAGGGTTTTCCATGGAGCAGCCCGAGCGAGTAGACAACATATGCAAAGACAATGCTTTTAAGAAGGTAACGACGTATAGACATTGCTTTACCCGTAGCCGTGACTCCCAACCTCGTGGTCGGCTGCATCACCATCGACCATCCAGGACGGCCAAGGGCAGCCGCCACCACCCGCCTGGCTCTGCAACTATACATCGGGGAAAGCTCAAACGCACACCTATAGCCTCCAACGACCGCCGTGATCCACCTCTCGGCATTTCCAATTGCTGCCGCGAGGATAGCACTGCCGCCGTTATAGCGACCTCCGGCGGCGGCGGGAGAAAAATAATATAATCATCCATAATTGCAATTTTTATTTCTACCGTAAATTTCCTTTAATGACACTATTTCTTAAGATTGCTGAATTTTTCTTCTGGAATTATCTCCCGGTCATGTGAGGGTATTTCTTGGACATTTTGTTCAACAAAAGGTATTTTATTTTGTTCATGAAAATTTCCAAAAATAGCCATTGGAAGAGGAATAGATTCAACTTCACGAATTCCTTCGAAATTATGTTCCTAACTTTAGCGCCCCCCCCCCCCCCCCCCCCCCGCGGCGAACTCAACATTCTCAAAGAAACGAGAATTTGTCATTTAAAAATGTTCTTGTAGCGGGATCATAAAATTTATAACCAAAAGTTTTTTGATGATATCGAACAAAAATATCAAACAGTTCTCGATTCCAATTTCTTTTCATTTGGTTTATAAGGCCGAGCCTCAGCTGGACATCCCCAAGTGTAAACATGCTTTAAGCTAGGCTTATTGCCTGCCCAATGCTCATATGGGGTTTTGTTAGTCACCTTAGTTGGAATTGTATTGAGCAAGTAAGTTACGGTTTTAAACGCTTCTCCTCACAGTGATTCTGGTAAGTAGAATTTCTTGTCATGCTTTTCACCATGTACTTAAGCGTTATATTTTGTCTATCTGAAACTCCATTTAGGGTAGGAGAACTTTGCATAGTATACTAAGGGACGATGCCACATTCATCAAGAAATTTGGCAAATGGTTCTGGGGGGCAAACAGGGGCCAAAGGACCTCAACGAGCAGGGCGCGTCGTGGGGGGTCTTTTGCCCCGGTTGTAACCACCAACCTGGGCAACCCGCCCCCCCCCCCCCATAAACTCTGCCAGCCCTCTTCTCTCCTCATGCCACTCACTTTGGAGGACATATTCTAGTTGTGTGGTGTGTGCTCACTTGTTTTCCCCTCCTATGCACGAGAGGTGTTCGATGAAATGCCCGGGAGAATAACGTCATCTCAGCTCGCAGAAAACAAACAAGCTTTAGTTTGTCCGGGCCACACTTAATTAAATAAACTTTCTCGTCCTTCTTTACTCCTCGGTTGAGGTACCAACTTTAACCTTTCATCTGTCGATGTAACATTGGTTATTTCTCTATTCACGGTGTTATGTAACAGTTCTTAATTAATAATCATATAATGCATATGAACCGGCAATGGATGTACGCTGACCGATGCTCTGCCGCGTTCATGAAAGGCGTGGGTTATTTTCTCGAGGTGGTCCAGGCAAACAAGCAGAATAATTTTATGTGTTGTCCATGTGCTCTTCTCATACAGATACAATACCCACGCCACAAGAGATCGACTGGACCGGAGCAACTAAGGATGACAATTTTAACCGTGGGTACGGATATTCGCGGGCATTCGACCCGTATGGGAAGGGTATGGGTACACTTTTATACCCATGGGTAGTACCCGTACCCTATCCATCAAGTCATGGGTAGGTCATGGGTATCAAGTTATACCCGTGGGTATACCCATACCCTACCCATTTACACTGACATGTGGGCTACTTTGGCCATATGTAGCCCAACAGGAATCAACCCACAAGGCCATGACTCCAGGGTTAAGGCGATGAGGAGAAGGGTTGGTCAAAGCGTCCTCGTAATCCCCTCGTCCCCCAAATATCCCCAAATTTTAATCACTGCTTAATCCTCTCATCTTCTAAATACTCAAACTAAGAAGATAAATTCCCAGTGATGAGGCATACAATTGATCAAACTGATATTTTTGTCAAATGTTCTATCAATGAATATAATAACTTGTGTACCCGCTGGGTATCCAATGGGTACGGGTATCCTATGGGTATGGGTATGGGTAGACTTTCATACCCATGGGTACGGGTATGAGTAGAGTTTTATACCCGTTGACTATACGGGTATGGGTATGGTATTACTCTACCCGCCCCATACCTTACCCATTGCCATCCTTAGGAGCAACCACCACCGTGGATTTGCCATCATGACGTACGTGCGCGTAGCCCGGGCGACGCCTACTCGTTGGCCGACGGCGGCGGCGGCGGCACGGGCATCGCCATCCCCGTCATGCCTTGGGGTTTCGGCGAGGGAGGCTTCTCCGGCGTCCTGCGGCCCAAGCGCCTCGCAGCCGCAGCTAGCTCCCTCCCTTCACGTGGCCTTCCCTGCTCCCAGGGACCGGCGCCGCCACCTAGCAGCATCACTGCAATCACATCGATCCCATTTACAATCCAGATCTATTACACACACACCAAGCTGGTGGGTTGTTGGGAATTCGGAACACCCAAGAGAAGCTTCGTTGCGTATGTACCTGGAGCATGACGCGGCAGGCGGTGCGCCGAGACGTTGCAGGAGCTGAGCAGGATAAGGAGGGCGGCGACGACGACGAGAAAGCCGGCGGCTCTACTGCGACGCATCGAGCCGTGTAGACGGACCATACAGAACACTACTGGGCGCTTGTGCTACTTCAGTTAGCAGCGAGGCTCACAGCTCGAGTGAGTGAGACACCGCCGGTATGAGCTGTTCGATCGCTGGCTGTACGTAGTACGTTTTGCGGCCTTCTTCAAAGAGAATCGTAAGTGTGACTCTGGGTTTTGTCTCCGTGTGTTGACTTCAAAGCCTGCACGGCTGTTGTTTGTCATGTCTGTCCTAGAGCCACGTGACCGTGGGTTAGCCATCCGTGCACCGTAGGTGATGCCAGAGAAGATGGACTCTTCTTAAATTAAGCACAGTCGTACCGCCAACGGATGCAGCTTCAGTGACTTTGAGGTTCAAAGCCACGGCTGGACTTTCGGCCAATCTCAGCCCTCCAAAACCGATCCAACGTACAAGAATAGATCTGGCTAAAATTTGTCAAAATTAATTCAAAATGCTCAGAAAAATTTGAAAAACATACAATAGATCAGAGACGTTGCATTATGAATTATGAGAAATTTTTGTCAAAATCAGACATGCGATTTATAAAAAAATCTCATTCTGTCGAAATTTTAAATGTTCCGTATGTTGGATCAATTTTGAAGGGATGAGATTAGCCAAAAGTCCAGCGGTAACTTTGAAGTTCAAAGTCACTGAAGCTGCCTCCACCGTCAACTGCCACGTGAGTGCCATTTTGTCTTTGCCTAATCACACTCACGTTACCACTTACCATATAGCCGCAGCTTAACTGAGTACGGAGTACATAGAGACGGACGGCTGAGAAACGTACTCCCTCCGTATCAAATTGTAAGATGTGTTATTTTTGATAAAAGACAATTTCTTATTTGGCCTTTTCTTAAAATCTTGTTCCCTATTTGGCCCTAAAAAAATATTTTTTCCCTATTTGACACCTTAACTTCATTTTCTTCCTAACATGGCCCTATAGTGCATTCTAAATCCAAATGGGGATGTAAAAAGACTGTTTTACCCCTGATGAATTGTGTGATAAAAAATTACTCTCTAATGACTGTGACATATTTAAGCAAATAAGCAAATAAGAAACATACTAGGTGTTCCTGATGGGCCACGACTGGGGCGCCATCCTGGCGTGGTACTTGTGCCTGTTCCGGCCGGACCGCGTCATGTCATGGCGCTGGTCAACACCAGCGCGCGCCGCGTCTTCATCTGCACGTCAAGACCACCGAGCACTTCCACCGCGCATACGGCCCAACCTACTGTATCTACCAGCCGCTTCAAAGTCACTGAAGCTGCGTCCACCGCCAACTGCCACGTGTGCACCAGGGGTTCTTGGGGGCACCGGCGGAAGCGAAAACGCGCATGGGTCCGCCCTGTTGGCGAGTGTGGACTGCTTTGACATCATTTTCCCTCCACTACGCCCAACTACTTCCTTCCTTGCCCAGCTCCTGTCCTTTCTTCCCTCCACAGATTTCTGACGCCGCCATGCCGCTCAAAAAGTACAAGCAGTCGCGTCCCGCCGGAGACGACGAGCAGCTGAAGCTGAAGAGGACGACAAAGACGATGTAGAGGCCGGCGGGGATGACGAACGCCGAGTGGAAAATCGACGTTGAGCGCAGGGCGACCGTCACCGACGACAGGGGAAGAAGGTTAGCCGCCAAGAAGCTCAGGGACTGTAACGTCCCAGTGTTTGGGAAGTTATAAGGATCTAAATATAATATGTGCATTTGCAAAGCATGCATCTAAAAGTACGGGAAATTTTGGCGCGAAAGTTTAAACAAACCAAAGTGACCAATGTTTCACTTGACTTGATGAAATAGGACTAGATCGTCTGGTCAAGAGGACAATTGGAGTGATCTTTCTAAGAAGTATCTTAAGAAAACAAATCATCTGGTTACACAAACCATAATTGGTTGTGACCAACACTAACTCCCAACAAGTCTAACCTCAAGTCTGTAAGTGATTTGAGAGAAATCAACTAGGTATCTCGAACTCGAAGAGGGGTGAGTATCCAAAGCACAGAATTGATGATCTCACTTCTGCAAGTTAGTCATGTACAACTGGATGATCTCATCAGACCTGAAGGATGAATCTGATCGAGGTTTCGTCGATGTTTTAGTAAAGAGAGAGAGATCGAGATTAGAAGAAGGTGGAATTTTGACATGACCTCTGGGTATTATTTGAATTTGCAACATTAGTGTTTGAATTATTTGAATGGTTTGAATTATTTGAATTAAGGACAATTTGAATTTGAGTTTGAATTTTAATTAATTATTAAATCAAATTAAATGGATGAGTTTATATCCTAAGTTTAAATCAATTAACCTCAATTACTATATCAAATAGGAAATACTCCTAAAATATCAACAAGAATAATAAAAGAAAAACACTTATACTTTATTGATAATAATATAAAAAAATACAAAGTTTGTTACAAAGGATTAAAAGTAAGGATAAAATTACAACGGCTTTGCAATTAAGCTAATACCAGAAACTAAACCTAGAACTAAGCCTAACTAATCCATTGCCACCAAATTGTTCAGACCTGCAAAACAAAAACGATAAACAGAAACACAAAGTGTTAGGGGTTGGGATTAGTACTCTCAGCTTGGCAGTGAGATGCACTGCTAATCGCATCATCGAGTCTAGGCTTAGACAAGTTAAGCATCTGTTCAGATCAGAAAAATATCTCAGTGTAACTTCGTGGGCAATTAGCAGGTAATACAAGTGGCAAGCCAAAAATAAGTATAGCATCAGGATAAGACCAAGTGCAAACCGAGCACCATTCCCAGAAAATATCTTCTCATCCAGCACACAAGCAAACAGCACACTCACCAGCACACACTGGTGCTGTCAAGACCCCTGTTGTGGTATAAATACCACATCAGCCGTAGAGGGGCAGGGACAAAGTCCATTTCTTCTTCTTTTCAACTACTCGAGCTACACAGCTCAAGCTCATACCGCAAGAACACCACCATCAGGAAACCACAGCACCACAACTCAACTCATCCAGCAATTATCTGTGAGACGATAGATCCAGTAGTATAACAACAAGGCCAAGCCACTAGCTGGGAAAGCATAAGCTGGAGCAAGATTAACACAAGGCCAAGCCACCAGATGGAGAAGCATACCTGGAGCAAGGCAAAGCAAGGCCCAGCCTGGAACTAGAGGAACAAGGCAGCAAGACTGCAGGGAGGAAGGACAACAAGGCAGGTTCTCAACACAATCCCAGTACCAACACTTAACAGGTGGATCTCTACACACCACTTAGCAAGGAATTGCTAAGTTATGCACAGAGGGGGGTTGGGATTTATTTCCTCAGTCTAGCATAGTGTTGCTATGCTAATAACATCACAGGGATTTAAAAAAATAGCATAGTATCTGTTCCCATCTATAAGATTTCCTCAGAACTACATCACTGGATTTGAAAGTATTACAACAAGCATAGATCTGTTCATATCAGTTAAATTGCAAAGAGAGGGCAAATGTACAAACCCTAGATCATACCACAGCAATGCTCATTTTGTGTATGATCAAAATCTGGGCACATCCTAAAGGAGCACCTCAAGATGAAGTCAAGCAAATCATAGAGCACTTGGGCACAAACTAGGAAATGGTTAAACAAGATGTGTTAAGTCCCATATAACCATACACATGAGTCAAGGCCTCAGGCTCTGCATCATTGGCTTTGGGGCAAGGAAAACAAGTGCAAGCATCTGTTCTTAATTGATAAACCTCAAATAAATAAAAGAAATCATCAGTAGTCATCTGTTCTTATTATGGATGCAAAGAAGCATCAGATAAGTAAGGTATAGATTTTTTAGCAAAAGGATCCTGAGTCAAATAATCAGCCAAGGGCTACTGTATCATATCACACACACAGTGTGCTGGGCACCAGATCTAAAGATCTGATACCTCAAGGCAACTGCATCAGGACATGAAAACAGTAAAGGTAAACCATTGGTTGATGGCATATCCTCTGAATAAATACTCAGAGTAACACCTACCAAAATTAAGCACACCCATAGAAAGTAATGAAGTCACATATGCTGGTAAGCTCTGTTCAATATACAACAAGCCACAGGGTTTAACCAAAGGGAGATATCCTAAGGGATCTCTTCACAGCAAAGGCACTGGGAATAAATCTCAGATAAATATCCCATCACAAGCACCAGGAACTAGCCCAAGATGATTCCCACAACAAATTGCATCAGATGAATAATCCCTAAGTGCAAACTAAGCCATCACAGAACCTACCAATCCTTCCCAGCCTCTGTACCAGGGATTCAATTATCCATGGGAATTTTTTCCAAAGCCAATCCAATCATTCAACACCTCATAGAGGGACTCACAGGGGGGCATGGCATGAGCACAGGCTCGATGGCCTGGCTCCAGAGCAAAGAGAGAGAGGAGGCGGAGAACAGTGGGGTTGGAAGGAAGAGAGGGGGGTAGGAGACTCACAGGTGGTCACCATCGTGGTGACCACGGCCTTGGGCGTCGCGCAGAGGTGGGCGGCGTGGAGCCGCGGTTGCTTCCGGGGAGCCGTCCCAGCGGTCCCTCACCTCCTCAGCATCTGCAGTAGCGCCTAGGGCATCAACAGCAACACGGTAGGACCCCAGTGTCACCGGAACCTCCTCGGGTGGACAAGGCTCGCCGGAGAAGGGTGGAGCGCCGCGGGCCCCGAAACCCTAGGGTTAGGGTTTGCAAGCGCACGGGAGGCACATCGGGCGGAGATCAGATCGAAGAGGAGGAAGTGGTAGTAGGTGTGTTGGCACAACTTTTGCGACCATCCACGGCGGCGGGGTTGGCCGGAGTGGGCCGGAGAAGAGCGCCGGAGGCGGAGGCGATTCCGTATCGCCTGGGAGTCGCGCGGGTGAGGAGGGAGGAATGGAGCAGGTGCGATGCGGGACTGGCCGCCTGCTCGGGTTCACCTGAGTGGGTTGAACCCAACCCACTGGTGGGTTGGCCCACCTGTCAGCCTAGGGGCATTTTAGTAAATGCCTAAAATCTTAAATAAAGGAATTAGAAAAAATAATAGAAAACAATAAATAAAGATTCTAAAAAATTTCAAACTTTTACAAATACAACCAATTCTTAATCTAGTAAAATGGTTGAATATTAAGATTAAGAAAAATAATCCATTAATGTTTATAGTCTTAAAATTATAGATACAAAATAATATTTTAATAACAAAACTGTGATAATAAGGTTAAGAGATATTCAAAACTATTTAATCTAATGTAAATTATTCTTTCAACATTAATTAGATATTTTGAGCATTTCAAAATACTTCCTAACAAATGTTTCTGTGAAAACAATCAAATAAGTTATAAGAATAACAATGAATATTGGAAAAATAATAAATAATTCATTAAATCAGAAAAATACAAGTTATATATCAAAATGCTCCAAATGATAAATGCAACTCATCTATGATGTGTAAAAGTAATTTGATCAAGTTTTTAGGTGTGTAATGCTTTGTCTAATCATTAACTCATTTAAAATTAAAAAATAATAATTGATTCAAATATTTTTAGAAGACATTGAATGATATAACCAATTAAAGAGAAAAGAATTTCCAATTCAAATATGTCAAAGATAAAGCATTTTATCCAACTTATAAACTTGTTTCCAAAGGTATTAAAAAAATTCTATAATGTTTCACTATAATCAGAAATAACTGCCACAACATTATTTTCTGTATTAATAAAACCCTCATGATTTCACACCAACTAAAACCTATCATCACTAGTTATTGAGCAAAGTATTATGATGATAGAGTTAGATGTATTAGTTCCTCATTTTTCAAATAAACTTGATGTTATTAGCTCTACACTTTATAACATAAAATCAAATGTGTTTATTATGTTTTCAGTAGTTGTTTTCCATATAATAGTGTTCTCAAGTTTAATCATGTGATAACTATTTATAACCTAAACATAATAACAATGGTGTGGTAAGTAAAAGTGAAACCCATGTAAGTCTAAAACCCGTAATAACCACATCACCACAAGTAATGAAACAACTCTAAGTCACCTAACCATTGTGTGAATACGTTATCGTTTTAAACGTGGCTTACACTTGTAAGCTGGGGTGTTTTCCAGGGTATTTCACGATGCATCTCATTATTATGCATGTATCATGCTGCCAGTGTTTCTGTAGTCTTTACCGGGACTACTTTGCTATCTTTCAGATGTCAGGATGTTATACGTGACCCTTGACCCCGAAGGCATGGAATATTCTGGTCATTTCAACCTCAGGCAAGTTCATCACTTGTTCATATCCTTTGCAGTATCTCATAACAAACTAGTTGCAAAAACCCTACAGAATTATCACCTATTCTCAAAAGAATGCATGATCCTATTTTTATAATAATATGACTACTTGAATGACTACCCGAGTGGTAGTGTTCTGTTTGGTGGGCGGATGGAACCATGGTAAGATGAATAGGTCAAAGGAAGGTTCCATCTGCATGGGAACGTATTACCTAGGAATTAACAACAACTGCCGTCAGGATTCTTGCGCCGTAAATTCGCGTTGACCATGGATCTTCTATGGGGGGAGTAAGTCAGCCGTGATACTTTTCTCGTTCGCATGTCAACGGACGCGCCAGAGACGTACGCTGTAGGTCTTGCGAGACTACATGCACATGGGTGGGAGCCCTTACGTCCCACGGACTCTGGGGTCTATGAGTGTCTGCCAGGGGCGCGTAGATCTCCATCGTGAGGGGTGGAATCAGGCGTTCAACCTGCTGGCAGAAATGGGTGGGCATGCGTTGTGCGGAGAAGCACGGTTTGGCTTGGACCAACAACCGGGCCCCATACCTAAGTGGGTGTGGACAGGAACGATCGCCTGGTTGTGCAACATGGTCTTGGTCGTCCATGGGTAAAGTAACGCACCTCTGCAGAGTGTAAAAGGATGTGACATGTTACCCCTTGTTCCGGGAAGGAGCTGCGAACGCCGCAGGAAAGGCAACTCCATGAAAGTTCTAACCCTGTGAAGATCTGGCGGGCATAGTTTTCAAAATTAAAAGCAACCTCTTGAAGAAAGATTTTACGAAAACCTTGCATTACTTTATGACTCTTTCGAGTCTAAAGCTGTAATTAGTGCATCAACCACCCACTGTATATCATGAACTTGCTGAGTAACGCTCGTTACTCATTCTATCCCGTTTGACCCCCTGCTTAGGGTTGAAGCCTATTGAAGTCGTCATCGTGAAGCCATCTTTATCTTATGAAGCTAGGTGGAGTCTTATACTACTTAGCCAGTAAAGCATCATCATCAACAACGCTGATGGAGGAGAAGCTATCAAGGTGTAGGTAGAGTCCATTCTTGGACTTAGCATTTACTAGCCTTAGATTAGGGCTGACATCAGTCGTAGTGGATTATGTTCGGAGCTAGAGTTCTTCTCCGGCTTGGAGCTTCGAATTGCTTCTTCTGATGTTTCTTTTGCAGGAGATTTTCTTGATTCATCAAGGAGATTCCCAAGATTTTGTAATGAAGTTTGTATCCTATATCTTTGCGTGGACCCGCTGTGTTTCTGTTGTACCACTCTGAGAGATGTAACATTCACGGATAAGTCCTTCCGTGAGTATTATGTCACTGACTTGCGCACTACACATGCAGTGGTGTGGTGGGTCATCACAGGGACCCGGTGGCGGCGGATGAGGAGGAGTCCCGCGCCACCATGGCGTGGAACGCGGCCGCGCGCCAGGCTACTCCAAAGCCTCAACCCGCTCAGCTCGCCCAGCAACCTGCCCCGTCGGCGTCAAGCCCGTATCTGCACGGAGTGTGGGGAAGCCAGCAGAGCGTCGTCTCGCCGGCGTCCGGCTTATCGCCGCAAGTGTGGAGGTACTCCCCATCGCCGGACTACGTCGCCGGTGATCCTCTCGGTGGCTTCAACCCCAACATCACCTTCCATCACTGTCCCGCGCCACGCTCCCCTCCACCCGCGCTCGTGTTCGCCGCCGATCTCAGCGTTCCCTACGACTACTCCTCGTCCTCCTATGCCCACTAGTCTGTCCTGACTCTGCGCCATGGTCCTCTCCCCTTCGGTCCCAGCTCAAGTTCGACGCGACAGTTCAGCAACACGGACACCGAGATGGAGGACATCATCGCGACCGGCTCAGCGCCGCCGCCTCCTGCCCCGGGTTCTCCATGCAGGTCGACTCGTAGGAAGCAGGCGGCGAAGGGGACGGCCTCGACCTCGACGATGCTGATGATGAGGTGGAAGAGGTGGAGCTAGCCGAGATGTCGCAGGTGGCCGCCAAGGGGAAACGGAAGCGCCGGGAGAACACTAGGCCACGGATCAAGTGGTCGACGAAAGAAGACGAGTGCCTCGCCGAAGCATGGAAGACCGTCAGCATAAACCCGATCACCGGCGCAAATTAGAACGCCGACAACTACTGGCGAAGGATCAAGATGGCGTTCGACGAGCGCAAGCTCGTCGACCCCGTGTTCAACGACATACACATGGACCACGGCAAAAAGGCGATGGCCAACCATTGGGCGATGATCCAGCAGGCCTATAACAAATGACATGGTATCCAGGAGGAGTTGGCCACCCGCCCAGAGAGCGGCGCTAGCATCGACCGCCAGGTATGCCCAAACCTCGCCGGTCAAGATAGTTAGCCATGTCTTTTCGTCGATCGGTGTCATTCTTTGTGCAGATGATCCGGATGTTCGACATGTACCGCCAGGACAACAACGCCGACGACTTTAGTTTTCTACATGTGTTCACCCGGATCGAGACGTATCAGAAGTGGAAAGAGGTCCGACTATCCCTCGTCAAGAACAACGACATCTACAACCTAGACGTGCCGCTAGAATCCGTCGAAGCGCGTTCGATCGACAACAAGAAGGCCAAGGCGGCGAGGGACTTAACGCCTGCAGCTGAGCGCCTCCAGGCATCGATCGACCTGTGCAATGTTATTTTATGGTGATCCAAATTCATATGAAGATAAAGGAAAGTTCGGCCTCCGCTACGCGGAGGCCCGTCGCCGGAGGCTTAACTAAGGGGAATTTCCTACCGATGTGCTCATCACACCCTTGCGTACGGTACGAGTTGATACCGAGTCGGAGTTGGATACACAGTTACCGACCTAGTTAGGTCAGGACCGCCTTTATATACCTCTTGTAAGCCGCCGCACGGGATAAGCCACATATTGTAAATCCCGGCGCGATTGTAACCTCACCCGAAAATAGTGAAGTATTGCTGGCTGGCGCCCGTGGTTTTTTCTCTTCCTTGTTGGAAGGGTTTTCCACGTTAAAATCTCGTGTCCCCGTTGGTTTGATCTTGCTTAATTTCATCGTTGATTTGCTATTGCGTGTAACAAGTGGTATCAG
This sequence comes from Alopecurus myosuroides, assembly GCA_028641055.1. NCBI lineage: Eukaryota > Viridiplantae > Streptophyta > Magnoliopsida > Poales > Poaceae > Alopecurus > Alopecurus myosuroides. The sequence goes on from CM054060.1 coordinate 39,249,652, forward strand.
AGCGCTGTTTCAGATTAGGGATTCGCGATGGCATCGATGAAGTTTGATCTACCGTTGCTGGACTACAAGACGAGGTTTTCTCTGTGGCAGGTAAAGATGCGTGCGATTCTATCGCAATCGTCGGATCTTGATGAGGCGCTAGATGAGTTCGGGAATAAGGAAGCCAAGGATTGGACTGCCGATGAGAAACGCAAAGATCGTAAGGCTTTGTCGTTGATTCAACTTCATCTATCTAATGATATCTTGCAAGAAGTGCTATAGGAGAAATCCGCAGCAGCGTTGTGGCTCAAGCTGGAATCGATCTGCATGTCAAAGGATCTAACCAGCAAGATGCATGTTAAGATGAAGCTGTTCTCGCTCAAGATGCAAGATGGTGGTTCTGTCATGAGCCACTTGTCGATCTTCAAGGAGATCATGTCCGACCTAGTGTCGATGGAGGTAAAATATGATGATGAAGACTTAGCTCTTCTGCTGTTATGTTCGCTGCCTAGATCTTTTACAAACCTGCGTGATACCATACTGTTAAGCCGCGATGAATTAACCCTCGCGGAAGTTTGTGAGGCCCTGCAGACCAGGGAAAAGATGAAAGTTATGGTGCAGTCTAACCCATCGTCCTCCAAAGGCGATGCATTGCAGGTTCGAGGCAGACCAGAGCAACGAGATAACAACTACAACAACAACAGAGATAAGAGCAGGGACCGTTCCAAGTCCAAAGGACGTGACAAGTTCTACAGGTATTGTAAGAAAACCAATCACACCATTGAGGATTGCTGGAAGGTGCAGAACAAGGAGAAAAGGAACGGCACATACCAACCAAAAAATAAATCTGACGGTAATGGTAATGGTACTGGTAAGGCTGCTGTTGTTGCTGGTGATAATAGTTCGGATGGTGAATGCCTAGTTGTTTTTGCTGCATGTGTTACCCGTGATGATGAGTGGATTCTTGATACTGCTTGTTCGTTTCATATTTGCTGTAACAAAGATTGGTTCAGTTCTTATGAGGCTGTGCAGACTGGAGATTTTGTGCGTGTGGGGAACGACAACAAATGTCACATTGTTGGCGTTGGATCTTTTCAGATCAAGACCCATGGTGGGATGACACGTACATTGACGGGAGTGAAACACATACCATCCATGGCGAGAAATTTGATCTCGCTGAGTACCCTTGACTGTGACGGGTACAAGTACGCCGGAGGGGATAAACGCCTGAAGGTATCAAAAGGTTCTCTCATTGTTATGATTGGTGATATGGATTCTGCCAAGTTATATATTCTTAGAGGTAGCACATTGCATGGTACTGCTACTGTTATTACTAATGATGATCCAAGTACAACTAACCTCTGGCATAAACGACTTGGACACATGAGTGAACATGGTATGGCAGAATTGGTGAAGAGAGAACTTCTGAAGAACTGCAATATGAGTAAGTTGTCGTTCTGTGAACACTGCGTATTTGGTAAGCATAAGAGAGTTAAATTCAATGCTTCCGTTCATACCACTAAAGGTACATTGGATTATGTACATGCTGATTTGTGGGGGCCTTCACGTAAGCCCTCTTATGGTGGTGCTCGTTATATGCTTACTATCATTGATGATTACTCTAGAAGAGTTTGGCCTTATTTCCTGAAAACTAAGGATGATACTTTTGCTGCTTTTAAAGAGTGGAAAGTTATGATTGAAAAGCAAACTGAAAGAAAGGTGAAGTTGCTTCGTACTGACAATGGTGGCGAATTTTGTTCGCATGCTTTCGATGATTATTGTGTGCAGGAAGGCATTGTCAGGCATCACACCATCCCATACACACCTCAGCAGAATGGTGTAGCTGAGCGGATGAACAGGACGATCATCTCCAAAGCTCGCTGCATGTTGTCTAACGCCCGCATGAATAGGCGTTTTTGGGCTGAGGCTGCCAACACTGCCTGCTACTTGATTAACAGGTCACCATCTATCCCTCTTGACAAGAAAACTCCTATTGAGGTATGGTTTGGTGAGTCAGCTGATTATTCACAACTGAAAGTTTTTGGTTGCACTGCCTATGCTCATGTTGATAATGGAAATTTAGAGCCTAGAGCTGTTAAGTGCTTATTTCTTGGTTATGGTTCTGGAGTAAAAGGATATAAGTTGTGGAACCCAGAAACCAAAAAGACTTTCTTTAGCAGGAGTGTTGTGTTTAATGAATCTGTTATGTATGAGGACAGTTTGTCGACTGATGTTGTGCCAGATTCTTCTGATGAGGACGAACCACGAGTTCGTGTGCAGGTGGAGCTAGATCACCTGGATGAGGAGGAAACTGAAATTGATGGGGAGGATATTGTGCCACCCTCACCTCCTATTGTGCAGCAAGAAAATTTGTCTATTGCAGAGCGCAGAGAGAAGAGGAATAAAGGACCTCATACTCGTTTAATTGAGGAATGTGATGTTGTTTATTTTGCTCTAAGTTGTGCAGAACAGGTGGAGAATGATGCTAAACCGGCTACATATAATGAAGCTATTGCTTCGATTGATCGTGACAAGTGGATTGGTGCAATGCACGAGGAGATGCAATCACTTGAGAAAAATGGCACGTGGGATGTCGTGCGCTTGCCTAAACAAAAGAAGACCGTACGCTGTAAGTGGATCTTCAAGAGAAAGGAGGGTTTATCTCCAAGAGAGCCTCCAAGGTTTAAGGCAAGGTTAGTAGCAAAAGGTTTCAGTCAGATTTCAGGAGTGGATTATAATGATGTGTTCTCACCTGTTGTCAAGTATAGTTCTATCCGTACTTTCTTTAGTATTGTTGCTATGCATGATCTTGAGCTTGAGCAGTTAGATGTGAAGACTGCGTTTTTGCATGGAGAACTTGAGGAGAAGATATACATGGACCAACCTGATGGGTTCATAGTGCCTGGTAAAGAGGATTTTGTGTGCAAGCTAAAGAAGTCCCTTTACGGTTTGAAACAGTCTCCTCGACAATGGTATAAAAGGTTTGATTCTTTTATGATGTCACATGGCTTTAAGAGGTCTGAATATGATAGCTGTGTGTACATTAAATTTGTTGATGAATCACCTATATACTTGCTGCTATATGTTGATGACATGTTAATTGCTGCCAAGAGCATGAAAGAAATCACTACATTGAAGAAACAATTGAGTAGTGAGTTTGAGATGAAGGATATTGGTCCTGCTAAGAAAATTCTAGGTATGGAAATTTCAAGAGACAGAAAATCTAGATTTTATATTTCTTAGTCAGGAGAATTACATTAAGAAAGTTCTTCATCGTTTTAATATGCATGATGCAAAGTCTGTTAGTACTCCAATTGCTTCGCACTTCAAGTTGTCAGCATTGCAATGTCCTATTACTGACAAAGATATTGAGTATATGTCACGAGTTCCCTATGCTAGTGCTGTTGGTTCCTTAATGTATGCCATGGTGTGTTCTCGACCTGATTTATCTTATGCTATGAGTTTGGTCAGTCGATACATGGCTAATCCTGGTAAAGAACATTGGAAAGCTGTTCAGTGGATTTTCAGGTACCTTCGCGGCACATCCAAAGCTTGCTTGAAGTTTGGCAAGACTGGTGAGGGACTCGCAGGCTATGTGGATTCAGATTATGCTGCCGACTTGGATAAGAGGAGATCCCTCACAGGTTATGTGTTTACAATTAGTGGATGTGCCGTTAGCTGGAAGGCTACCTTGCAGGATGTTGTTGCACAGTCTACTACTGAGGCTGAGTATATGGCTATTGCTGAAGCATGCAGAGAGTCAGTGTGGTTGAAAGGTCTGTTTGCTGAGATTTGTGGAGATGATACTTGCATTAACCTATTTTGTGACAGTCAGAGTGCTATTTACCTTACTAAGGATCAGATGTTACATGAGAGAACAAAGCACATTGATGTCAAGTACCATTATGTGCGTGATGTTGTCGCACAAGGTAACCTGAATGTATGCAAGATTAGTACTCATGATAATCCTGCTGATATGATGACAAAGCTAGTTCCTATTGCTAAGTTTGAGCTTTGCTCAAGCTTAGTTGGTATCACTGCTTAGCCCAAGAGGCTATTTGGCGCCGAAGGTGTTTTCTTTGTGTGTTTCAGGTGAAGGTTCTCATTTATGCTACAAGAGAGAATTTGTCTCAAGGTGGAGTGTTATTTTATGGTGATCCAAATTCATATGAAGATAAAGGAAAGTTCGGCCTCCGCTACGCGGAGGCCCGTCGCCGGAGGCTTAGGGCCGAAGGCTTAACTAAGGGGAATTTCCTACCGCTGTGCTCATCACACCCTTGCGTACGGTACGAGTTGATACCGAGTCGGAGTTGGATACACAGTTACCGACCTAGTTAGGTCAGGACCGCCTTTATATACCTCTTGTAAGCCGCCGCACGGGATAAGCCACATATTGTAAATCCCGGCGCGATTGTAACCTCACCCGAAAATAGTGAAGTATTGCTGGCTGGCGCCCGTGGTTTTTTCTCTTCCTTGTTGGAAGGGTTTTCCACGTTAAAATCTCGTGTCCCCGTTGGTTTGATCTTGCTTAATTTCATCGTTGATTTGCTATTGCGTGTAACATGCATCTCCGACGCCAAAAGCCACGCCGCCCTGAGAGAGCTCCAGGCAAAGTCGAGATGGGACGAGCTGATGGAGAAGCAAACGGTCGAGCTCGAGCTCCTCAAGACCAACGTCGCGGCAAAGAAACGGAACACCGACCTTGCCTTTATGGTAGGCGCTGACCCGTCGATGATGGACCCATAGGTGAAGACGTGGTACATGGCGGAGCGCTCGGCCATCATGGACCAGATTACAACGGCAGTGGAGAACCCTACGACGGACACTGCGGCGCCCGAGGACACCGCGACGCGAGCACCACCACGGCGCCCGAGGACACCGCGACGCCGAACACCACGGCGTCGAGCTCTGCGCCGACTGAAGGGTCCGCTGCTTCGCCCGAGGAGCCAGCCATTTGATCCCTTCTATGTCAATTTGTCGCCGGACAATGCCGACGTGCTATGCCGTGCTTTTGCCGACCCGTGGCACTCTGATCGCCGAACCGTGGCATGTTGATCGTCGTACTCCGGCTTGTTTATCGCTGAACCTAGGATTTTTTCTAAAGCGGGATGGAACTGTTTGAATCTACGGCGTTTTTTTCTCTCGCTTTTATTGCCAAAACCGGGGGTGCGGCTGGAAATGTTTGTCCATCCAAACTGAAAAATTCGTCGGCTAAATCTCCCAAATAGTTTCGCCGGGAGCGCTGGGGCAAACGGGACGCGGAGCATGGCAACTTATTTTATTGCGAGTGGAAGTGCTCTTGTACACTGTAGCTACCTAGCTTTGGTTCTCCCGTGTATACAGCCACGCAAGTAGGAGCGCCCCCGAAGAGATGGGATGAGGAAGAGCGGTCGAAGTGAAACCACCGTCGCGTGCTCGTACCGCGCGCGGCATCTATTCGTTGGCCGATGGCGGCGGAGGCGGCGGGTCGTACATCCCCGAGCCGGGCATGCTGTGGGGTTTGGGCGAGGGAGGATTGTCCAACGACTCCCTCTTCCCCAAGCGCCTCGCAGCTCCCACAGCTAGCTCCTTCCCTTGACGCGTCCGGCTCCGGCCGAAGCTCCCCCATGTACCGGCGTCACCGCCTCGCAGCAGCACTGCATCCACGCATTCGCACATGTTTACAACAAGCTGGGATTCGGGACACCCAAAGAGAATTTCGTTGAATGTACAGATAGATAGATACCTGGAGGAAGAAGAGGACGGTGCAGGTCATGATGCGCGGAGACGGCGCAGGTGGTGGCCAGGAGGAGCGCGGCGGCGTCGACGAGCAAGCACGTGGCTGCCCTTGGGTACATCCAGCCGGCCGTGTAGGCGGATCAGATACCACTGGACTGTCTCTGTCTGGATACTGGTACAGCTTCAGCTAGCGAGATTACGGGTGGGTTAAGTAGACAGTGAGAGAGCTAATCTCTGAGTGCTGTGTTAGCTGTTCTTTGTACGACTGCGGCATTCCTATTTAAATGAGAAATTAGCATAGAACTACCACTTTAGAAGCAAAATGTTACCGATTTAGCGATATAGCACGTAAATCTACCAGATTTTGCTCAGCTATTCGCAGAAACGACTGATCCTTCTTTGAACGCGAATTGACACCGAATCTGACCGGTGGGGCCCGCAACTTGATGACGTGGCACGTTTCTTCGCTAACGTTCGGACACGGCCGTTAACGGGGCACTTTTCTCCGGTGGGGCCCACGGTCAACGCCAGGACACAAAAGGAGACGCCATCGGGTTAGGTCTCCAGTTCCCCCACGCTGCCTCCCCCGACGCCGCGCTGCTCCGCCGCCGACGCCGCGCTGCTCCGCCGCCCGCCGGCACCGTCCCGATGCCTAGCTGGAACGATGGGGAGAGCTCGAACTCGGATTTCCTTGGAGATGTAAGTGATTTGCCGTTTCTGTTCTGTTTTCTAGGATTAGGGTTCTGAATCGGAATTGGGGGAATTTGTGATTGCGGTCGATTTCTTCGTGATTTATTTGTTTCTAGCCTATTTGTAGTACACTGATTCGGACTATGCCCCTGACAACATCGAGGACGACACATTCCGTGGCATTGCTCAGGAATCGACCGAGATTTGCCGCGTCCACAAGCTCCTCCCGAAGAAATGCGTAGCTTTCGAGGGGACGAACACTGGACGGCGATTCTACCATTGTTCAGTGCCTAATGTAAGTGATTAGGGTAGTCTTTGGCATAGCTCATTTTTATTTACTACACTGCACCCTGTTAGCATTGCTCATTTTAATTTACTAGCATTGCTCATTTTAATTTACTAGCATTGCTCATTTTTACACTGTACTATTTTAGCATAGCATTCTCTAGTGTGTACCATGGCATTGCTCATTTTTATTAATAGCTCATTTAACTTAGAGATCCATAAATTACCATAGTCTTTGAAGAGTAAGTTTTATTTTTAGCTCATTACCATTGTCTGTAACCTGTTAGCATAGCTCTGTACTGTTACCATATATCTTCTTTTTGTTTCTTTTTTGGTGTTCTATTAGTTATTGTTTTTAACTAATAACTAACAGGTATCAAACAGAAACAAAAAGAAGATATATGGTAACAGTACAGAGCTATGCTAACAGGTTACAGACAATGGTAATGAGCTAAAAATAAAACTTACTCTTCAAAGACTATGGTAATTTATGGATCTCTAAGTTAAATGAGCTATTAATAAAAATGAGCAATGCCATGGTACACACTAGAGAATGCTATGCTAAAATAGTACAGTGTAAAAATGAGCAATGCTAGTAAATTAAAATGAGCAATGCTAGTAAATTAAAATGAGCAATGCTAACAGGGTGCAGTGTAGTAAATAAAAATGAGCTATGCCAAAGACTACCCTAATCACTTACATTAGGCACTGAACAATGGTAGAATCGCCGTCCAGTGTTCGTCCCCTCGAAAGCTACGCATTTCTTCGGGAGGAGCTTGTGGACGCGGCAAATCTCGGTCGATTCCTGAGCAATGCCACGAAATGTGTCGTCCTCGATGTTGTCAGGGGCATAGTCCGAATCAGTGTACTACAAATAGGCTAGAAACAAATAAATCACGAAGAAATCGACCGCAATCACAAATTCCCCCAATTCCGATTCAGAACCCTAATCCTAGAAAACAGAACAGAAACGGCAAATCACTTACATCTCCAAGGAAATCCGAGTTCGAGCTCTCCCCATCGTTCCAGCTAGGCATCGGGACGGTGCCGGCGGGCGGCGGAGCAGCGCGGCGTCGGCGGCGGAGCAGCGCGGCGTCGGGGGAGGTAGCGTGGGGGAACTGGAGACCTAACCTGACGGCGTCTCCTTTTGTGTCCTGGCGTTGACCGTGGGCCCCACCGGAGAAAAGTGCCCCGTTAACGGCCGTGTCCGAACGTTAGCGAAGAAACGTGCCACGTCATCAAGTTGCGGGCCCCACTGGTCAGATTCGGTGTCAATTCGCGTTCAAAGAAGGATCAGTCGTTTCTGCGAATAGCTGAGCAAAATCTGGTAGATTTACGTGCTATATCGCTAAATCGGTACCATTTGGTACATTTTGCTTCTAAAGTGGTAGTTCTATGCTAATTTGTCTATTTAAATCAATCCTCGGCCGGGAACTCTGCTCGTCTCGCGCGTGTTGACCTCGAAATCTGCAGGGTCGTTTGTCCTGCTTGTCTTTTTTTTTCCAGGGTGTTTGTCCCGTTCCGTCATGGCACAACAAGAGTGAGAGCTTGACTTTTGAGGAGGGGAAAGCTGCAGCGCAGTTTCCTGAAATGTAATCGAGTTGGGCCGTAACCGTACCCGAGTCGGAGGACCCAGATATAATGTAGCCCGCCACAAAGCCCAGGATATCTGCCATTTTTTTTTTAACAAATATCTGCCATTTCATTAATGTTATTTTGGTAGTACCAAGTATAAAAACACAATCCAGGAATCCATCAGCATCAGGCAGGAGAAGATAATCCTAAGACAAGATCGGGCAGTTGAAATTTTCCCACACGCAACATCGCAAAACATCATACAAGTATGCACTACCTACCTTAGGGCGTCTCCAGCCGTTGCGCCCCCCCAGGGGCCAAAACGCCGCCGTTTTGGGGCCGCCGCGGCGCCAAACGGCGCTATTCTGGAACCTGGGGGGGCAGCGCTCCCAGTCGCGTCCCGAGCCCAAGAATCGGCCCAAAACAACGCAATTTGAAAAGCTAGGCGAAATTTTTTGATTTAAAGCAAATTGCGTACATATTCGACGGAAATTCAAACTAAAAACATAGACGGAAATTTAAACTAAACTTATTTTCGATCTACGCGGCGACTACCCCTACGCGTCGTCATCTTCAGCGGTGTCCTCGTCGCGGCGGTCCTTCACCACCAGCTGGTTGGAGGGGCCAGCTTCGCTCTGGCTCGCCGCGGCGAGCCTGCGTTGCTCCGCCCGCTCCGCTCGGGCTTGCAGGCGCAGCCGGTGCAGCTGCGCCTGCTCGGAGGGCGGGCGGCTGCGGCGCTCGCCCTGCAGCGCCACCTGCCGCCGGTCGGCTTCGTAGAGGGCGATGATGCCCGCCTGCTCGGCCGAGGCAGCGCGCGCGGCCATCCGCCGGCGCACCTCTCGCGCCGCCTCCTCCCTCTGGTGTGACTCCAGAGAGGCCCGGATGGCGGCCGCCTCCACCGCCTGCGCCGCCTGCTCGAGGATGCCGCGAACCTCGCGGTACGCGTCCTCGTTCTGCGCCGTCTCGAACGAGTGCAGCCCGGCGTGCTGCTCGGGCCATACCGGCTGCCGCCTCACCTCCCGCCTCCACTGACGGGCAGCCCGCCGTGCTTCTCGTGCCTCGTCCTGCTGCGGCTCCGGCGCCACCTGCTGCGGCTGAAGCGGCTCCGACGCCACCTGCTGCGGCTGAAGTTGCTACGGCGCCGCTGGCTGCAGCTCGTCGTCGTAGTCGCTGTCGGGCCACGCGTCCCAGAGACGATCCATTGCGGCGAGGGTGAGGACGGAGAAGATGGAGAAAGAACGGCGAGGGAGGAGGCGAGAATGTGCGTACGGGGAGGGGGCGGGCACCATTTTTATAGCTTGGCGGGCCAGTCGCCGCGCCGCGCGTGTCACCGCTGCCGCCCCGCCATTAATCCGGCAGCCTTTGACCGGGGTGCATGCACTGGCCGGCCGCCACGCCATAACTCCGGCAGCCTTTGACGGCGCGGGCGCCGAGAAGGAGGTCACGGGCGGTGGCATCTGTTCCCGCGCTTTCCCGTCGCGTCGCTGACCGAGCTGGCCCACGCGCGCGGCCGCGCAGTTTCGCCCCCCCAGGCCGAACCCAGCGGGCTGGGTTTGGCCTGGGTGCCGTGGCGCTATTTAGCGCCGAAACGGCGCTATTTGGGCCTCTGGGGGGGGGGCCTAGTGGTGAAGAAGCGGCGCTATTCGCCGCTTCCGCCGCGAAAAAAACCCCCTGGGGGGCTCTGGGGGACGGCTGGAGATGCCCTTACCTACCTACTAGCTACTACTACAGTACCAATTTAAGAAAGTAGAGAAATGCTAAATAGGTTCAAGTTAAGTGAACCCCTTTGGTCACGGATGCACTCAGGCCACCAAACTACTCCCCCCTGACCGCCGGCCGGGGTTGTTAGCGGCATCGGAATCGCAGTGCTAATTTAAAAACACCAGCGATAACGCTACTACTAAAAAGAAAGGAAGAAATGCTTTTTGTTTACAAAATTCCTGTCCTATTATTCTACTACAAGCACTCAAACCAACTATATTTCGCCAATGATTATGTGCTGTCTTTTTATTCTGGTATACACATGGAATTGTGCTGGAAATTTCCCTGCATGCATGCACCGTTGAGAAACCGGCCAGGACGGGTCGGTGTGTGCACAAGACTGGTGGCCACTAGCAGACATAGATTCGGCGCGGAGCAGCAACTCCATCTGATGGGTCAAGCGTACCGACCCATACGCACGTCTATTGCATCCCCCACCCTCAAAGTTTTCTCTTGATTATTTATTAATTCCAGTGTTAAGCAGGCAGCCGAAGAATGAGATAGATCCTGTTGGTTATCCTGTCAATTCGATTGTGAGCACGGTTGTCGCTGTCTTTTTATCTGCATAGTATTAGTATATCAAGCGTTTTATAATTCTGCACTGGTGCTTGGTACGTAGACACTTCAGAGACATTTACTTATTGTCGAACAAATATACTTTTCAGTTAGTTGTGATGTAGCTTTAGGGATTATGTCTAGTTTCATGTGTCCTATAGATTTATCACACGCCTAGTCGATCCCCGAAAACGACCTGAAAGACCATTGGGATCTATCGAACAGAGCCGGTTGGGCAGGCAATCAGGGAAGGGGCGCGGACATGAGTCCTTAGTGATATGAGCGGGAGGAATTGACACTCATGTCTAATTTTCTCAAACTTAGCAAAACAAAACATATTTGCCAAAAACACATATTTTAATCTAGGTTTAAAATAATGAATATAGGTTCAGATGTATCCAATTTAAAAAACATGGAAAATTAAAAAAACACATCAATGTAGGTTTTGAGGGGAAATTTTTTCTAAAAATCACTCAAATATTCTCAGTTAAAAGCCTCTCTAGGATAAACATGCATCCAACTATACGTCATTGTAAAACTACCGGACAATATTATTGCATATCGACGCAATGGCCAATGCCCCTCCCATGTGTCTGCGCTGAAATGGGCGTTGTCCGCACTTTTGGTTGGCTCTCGCGATTCTGGTCATGATTGTGCTGTGTCTCCTTTTCTTATATGGGTGGCACAATGTGCAATTTATCGAGGTCAACAATGAGCTATCGAAACACATATTAGGCGTAAACTAAATAACCCTACCGGTGAATATTGGCTATGGTTTGAATGGAATGATGACCCCAAGCCGTGGAAGAGTCTTGAAAACTCTTGCACACGAGATGATCGAGACCCCTTTTGTGGCGGCTACCAAGGTCACCATTGGAAATGGAGAAAAGACGCTCTTTTGGTAGTCCTTTTGAATTAATGAAAATGACACGTCTTTTGCCCTGTTTTAAAAAACTCTAAAACTTCCCTCATATCACTATAAAAAGCAAAGGTTTTGCCTCGTTTCAAAAAAAAAAGAATGCTTCCCCTCCCGTAAAATGGCTTAGGCTAAATTCAATTTATGCGGGCAGTAAACTACCGGAGTACCATTCTGCGCCGAACATCCCAATTAACACGTCTGATGGGTCTAGCGTACTGGCCCGTATACATGCATGCATCCCCAAAACCCTGAAGTTTTCTCTTTTAATCATTTACCAATTCCAGCGTTAAGCAAGCAGCCGGCCAGTGAGATAGATCTCGTTAGTTATCCTGTCAATTCGGTTGTGAGCAGCACTGTTGTCACTGTCATTTTCTTCAGAGAAAATTCTTCATTCAGATATACTGTATTTATAAAAGTGTCGTACAGGTATGCTTTGGTGCAGCTACCTGCTTCGTATGCATTTCGGAGAGAGACGCGGGAGTTGTTTTCAGTTAGTTGTGCTGCATCCATCTTGTGGGGAATTATCATGTCCTGCTTCCCGCGTCTTAGATTATCCGTACGTGTCCGTCCCCGAAAACGACCTGCAGTATGTCGTGGTTCTTGTGCTGTGCCGTTCAGCCGTTGGCAGCGGTATTTTGAAGGAAAGCAGCCGCCGTACACGACATGTACTTAGCTAGCATACTGAGCTTAATTTGAGTTGCAGCTGCAGAGGTGACAGTCAGATGCAGCGGCAATACATCCATGGACAAATCGTTGGGTTGGGGCGGTCGATCTGAGCCGGTTTGGCCGGCAATCAGGAAACCGGGGGCGCGGACGCGTCAACCTGTTTTGACCGGACGTTGGCGCACGATCGCCGGACGGGCAACTTGCAGGCGCGCCCATGCCCTGTCTGTCCGTGTGACTCAACCGGTCGGAAAAGCAAAGCTTCATCGTGTCCTGTCGCGCGACGTGCTGTGCCCATAAAACATTGATTTGAAACCACCTTGCTTGCACGCATTAAACGGTGCGTGACCGACGTACCTACCTGCGTGCCCCGTACCGCCATGACATCCATCTATTTCATTCCTCAGTTTCATCCTTGATATTTTTGAGTCTCGATATCACTACCTCACACCTTGCTCAATGGACATCCATCTACAAAAAGATGGTCCGGTTTTTAAAAGGGCAATTTAGACGAATTCTTACTAAAAGGGTAACTAGTGTCACAAATGCATAACTTGAGGCTAAAATGTAAAATTCACTCTATAATAGTGGATCTAGGATGTAAATCTACTTTCAAGAACTTGGCAAAAGAAAAAAAACACATAAATGTTAGTTTTGAAAAAATTTCCTGAACATGTCTTAAATATATTCGGTCGAAATCTGCTCTAGGATAAACATGCACGGAGAAAACGGAAATACAAAGAATGATATTTGTTGATAAGGTTCATCCAAATGTACATCGTTTGAGAACTCCGGTCGGTATCCTATATAATATTATTACATATCCAACCCTTCCATAACAATTTTGTTGCAAATCTTCTTCTAATTTTCAATCAAACGGGCGTGTGCAACTCTTGCGATCAGGCACGTATGGGAAGCATGTGCAGAATGTGCATCTGCACAGGGCCTCCAAATCTGTGGGGCCTCCAAATCAGTAATAAGTACTACTACTAGTAATTGAAGTTTACGTGATAATCACGTACTCCGCACAAGTTAAAATTTAGAATGCACACCGATCTGTACTCCATCTCATGCTGTCATGCATGTCCCTGCCCGCTGTTTTCCCCAAATTGGCGGCCCCTCGATTCTCCACCACCTTATTAATTTCTTTGCGATGTCCAAAATTATGGTAATTAATAGCTACTGTCCACCATTTTTTTTGGATTATCTATGTCCGAAAAGATCCTTTTAACAAAAATTGACAAAAATCGCAAGGGGAAACGATATTTTGTAGTAGAAGGTTGCTTATGATGAACTAATTGAACATGTATCCCTCCCCATGTTTCAGAATAGATGATGTATTTCATATTTTTCTCGGTCTCCAACCGCTAATCCTTTTATAAATACGTACTCTAAAAAAATATGAAATTTTCCAGAAAAAATATTGTGAAAAATATTTAATATTTTCAATGTTAAATATAATGGAAAAATAACTTTGTTAAATCATAATTATAGTAATTAGCGATACTCTAAAAAAAGTTGCATTGCATGTTTTGTAAGACGTGGTGAATTCCAAAACAGAGTAATTAGTAGTCCCATGGAATGTCAAAGTGATTTTAATTTGTAAGATTTGCTTTCTGATAAGATATACTTGTTTGAAGTGTATTAGGTTCAAAATATTATGAAAGAGCTAGACTTACTTTTAAATCAATTTGTAATTTTTATTTTTGCCCCGGGCCTCCAAATTCTTAGGTACGGCCCTGCTTGCGATGGTTTGGCAACTTTCACAATTATTGCCGTAATTGTGTTACACCCTCTCTTCTTATATGGGTGGCACAAGGTATAACTTATCGAGTTTAATAATGATACACATATTCGACACAAACACAAAAATCCTATAGGTGAATATTCATGCCTCCCCTCTAGTGGCTTACTAGTTTAGGCTAAGTATACACTGCACTTAACTACCAGAGTTCTTTTGGAGGTCCTCATGCGATTGCGAATTACTACCCGATTTAAGTATATTTAGTAGTTTTCTTAAATTTACATGATCAAAATTATGTTATCTAAATTGATCCACTTTAAATTGAAAAAATAAAGTAAAGAGTAACATAATATTTAGTCTCATAGGGTACTTTTTTTTTAATATTACTTCTCAATATTTTTATAGTATTACTTCTTATTATACTACACAGAATACTGCATAGAATAGTCATTCTACTTTTTGCATCTTGTTAACTGGGTATTCATATGTATTTATTTTGTCAAAATCATTGTTGTTTTTTAAAAAATATCGTTTATTTTGCTAAAATCAATACTGTTTTGTAAAAATCACGGGTATTCATGTGAAGATCCAAGAATACCCCTAGCTCACCCTTGTGTTTGTACACGAGTGTTTGCTTTTGTAGCTGTTTTCGACGAAAAAAATATCTATGGGAGTAACAATTCCTTTTTCTCATTTTTGTGTGAACTAAAAAAAGTAAAAATGCAGTTTTTGTGTGCTAATGACTGCAAGTCTGCAACCCAAAAGTCAATGGTTTTGAGATTCAGATAGCTCCGGCAGCCAGCCAATCGCTCGCATAAACCACGAAGCGGAAAGCGTGCAAGTGTAAAAGGGACACAGCCCCCGCATCCACGGCACTTCCCAAGCGAGGTTCCTGTTCCTCCCCCAGCACTCGGACAAAATCGAGAAGAGAGGAATCCATCCAGAAAAGCGAGCGCGATGGGCGCCGGGAGCAGCTGCGCCGCCGGGCGGCCGTCTTCGTCGCGGCGCCGGCCGCGGATCGGCCTCGGCGGGTGCTTCGGCGCCGGATCCTCCTCCGCTGGCGACGTCGGCGGGGGGCTCGTCTCTGCGGCCGCCTCCTCCTCGTCCAACCCCTCACCGCGCGCTCACCAGGTAGTCGCTCCTAGCCGGCCGCGCCGTCGCCTGGCTTCAGGTACCCGAGGGAGGACCCGATTGGGTTTCGGCGTTCGTGTGTGTTGTCCTGCGGAGGGATTCGCCGGTGGTTCCTGCGCCTGGGTCGTGGGAATGGGGGTGGTGATTTTACTCATTTTGCCGGCGTAGCTTTTGATAGGGGAAGTGGAGCTTGTTAATCACCATTTCTTGAACTGGCGGTTGTTCAATCATGATAAGCATGAATGGACAGTTGACTAACTGAACGAATATTTATGACCCTTCCTTACACATCCGTGGCATAAAAACATGATTAACTGCCTCTGAACTCGCTACCCTCATAATATGCACATCACATGAATGAACAGAGAGTAGCTCACAGACTCCATTATTCCACATTAAGAGTGCTGGGTCTCCTCATTGTGAAGTTGAACTAAAAATTGTAAATTGCAACATTCTGAATGTTGAAGTACTATAGTTGGTTTCATCATTTGGGTGGATAAGGTTGCTTTAATGTTCCTTCTGCTTTGGTATCTCAAGCTGTTGTTAACTGATATCGTTTTGTACAGGTAGAATCTCGGCAAATGGATCGTGCAGTGGCTGGGCTAGATTTCCGGTCTTCTCTGTCTGCCAAGGATCTTCGCCACACCAGCGAGCCTGATCCAAGAGTGCACCCGTCTTCAAGCACCATAAGTCACCATCTCAGATTCAATCACTTAGACTGTCGTGAGAACAAGGAGGATGCATTGGGAGTTAAAAGTCCCGAGACAAGTGGTCTTGAGAGTTCATCAGGAAAGGATGTCATGGTTATGGGAAACTTCAACAATGAATTTGCCAATACTGAGAGAACATCTAGAGAAGGAATTATAAGTGTGGGGCAGGAGCTTGTAGAACATGCACCTCATAGTGTTCATACTGACACGGTATGCATTACAGAAGTTGGTGGCTCTATATCCCAGTCTGATATCCATTCCGCGCTGATGACATCTGAAAGGATCATGTCTGACTTGGAAGATGGACAGATAGCTCTCCACAGGATTCCATCTGCAGCTGTTCTGGCAAGTGAAAGGTCAGATATTTCTCTATCCAGCTTAACACCTGTGTTGCCTGCTACTTCAACCACATCATCCATCATTGGAGAATCAATTCCAGAAGCAACTCCTAGCAGAGCAGATGTTCCCATAGTCAGCGGGTCCATTGCTCAAATTGGCGGAAGTACATTGCATGATGACATGATTAGCTTCTTCACAAGTGATGGCCCAGGACGTTCTGGAGATTCGAGCAGCAGTGAATCAAGAAGAAATCATAGAAGGGTTATATGGGATGCATTTTCGAGACGTGGTTCTAGAGGCTATCTAGATTCAGACACTGATGATCTTGGATTTCACAGTAGATGGCTAGACCTTGGTGATGACCTTTTCGGAGATGAGGTTGAGGAGGCACGCTACTTTCATCGTAGACGCCATGGCTCAGTCAGAGTAAACCAGTATTCAAGATCTCGGGTAATTGCTTGCAGTTCCATATTTAGGACCATGTTGTTGGTGTCACTATGTCTAGATTAGGTCCTTAATTTTTTATGTAGGCTTGCACTAGTATCTGAACAAATACATGTACCTTTGCGTATCGTAGCTTTTATCTCTGCCTGCTTTCAGCATATTCATTATATGAACTAAATATACTTTATATGTTCGGATATCGTGTTTCATTTCTGCACTTTTTTATGCCATATCTATTCTCAGGTCTGGCTCTTGCATTGCATAGCGCTGCTCATACGGATCATTTTCTGCTTGATCTTATGCCCACGTGTCTTATTATTTTGCTACAGATTAGGGAACATCGCCGTGCTATTTTTGATAGCGGGAATGGACAAAGTACCGCTGCTTGTCCTTTGGGGATTCATCAAATTGGCAGATGCACCTGTGATTCTTTCTTGGTCGCTGAAGAATCTAGTGCTCGAGCAAGTGTATCAAGAATTGTCATGTTAACGGAGGCATTATTTGAGGTTTGCTCTTTCCCTTCATCTTTTGGAATGGAGTTTTTTTTTGAATTATTGGGAACCCTTTAGCATTAATATGTTGAATTTATTTCTCTCAAGTCTGATTCATTGGATTATCATCAGCATTCTAGTTGTATTTGTGGAAGAACTAAGTGACATCACTGGATATGTATACTTTTGATAATAGTATGTGCCTAAACCCTCTTAGAGTTCTACTCCAGTTCCTGGTTTTGACAAAGCAGCATTATAATCTCCCGCAGATTTCACATATAAATTTGAAAGCACTAGATTGGACTGGAACTTCAAATGTTTACTGTTATAGTCATTGCCTAAAGATTGCATCAACCTGTTTGAATTAGTAATTTATGATGCCAAGGCACCATAAAAAATATACAAATAGAAAATTCGGCACTTGAGGCTATACAGTGGTGTAAAATCTAATTAAAAATTAATTTTGCACCCATGGACTAAACTAAGAGTGGATTGTTAGAGGATGTTATTTTGTCCATTTCAGTGCTCCTTGTTGTTTCTACAAAATCTTGTACTTACTTAGTATGCTTACATGCACATTTCTTTTTCAGGTATTGGATGAAATTCATCGGCAATCCTCATCGCTTTCACTTTCCATGGTCTCTGTTCAAGCTCCAGAATCTGTGGTTAACTCATTGCCATGCAAGAGCTACAAAAGGCTCGAGACAGCCCAATGCAGTGCTGATATGGAACAGTGAGTTTCTTGTCGTGTTAATCTGTTTAATTTCCCTAAGAACTAAGAAGACAGTTTCACTTAATCTGCTGTTTTTATATTTCACGTAGCTGCTTCAAATATACTGCCAGACTACCCATTTATCTTTCACCTAAAATAGTTTTCTTCACAAAACATCTAATGAGACCCTGAACAAGAATCTATATAATTTTAGCTGATATTCATGGGTATTGTTAGCATCTTGGAGATCTAAGCATTTTCTGGATAATCCTAGTAGTCTTCCCGACATAACGCGCTAACTATTAAAATCTTCATGTGAGTTTGAATTAGCTATATTCAGTTGTTCTTATTACTTACTAGTTGTAGTCTTGTAGACCTTGCCCATTTTGCTGTTAGCGCCTGGATAAAGGGGTAACAGTGTTGTGATAATTGGGAAGTTTGTATGCTGCATCTGGAGACCTTAAATTGTGTGAATGGTCTTGTGCAAATGTTATTGCCCAGCTCGGGAAAATGTTTGTCGTTCCTGATTTTGACAAAGCAATACTATAATCTCACGCAGATTTCGCATATAAATCTAAAAGCACTAGATTAGACTGGAACTTCTAATATTTACTGTTTTAGTCATTGCATAAAGGTTGCGTCAACCTGTTTGAATTAGTAATTCTTGAGGCCAAGGCACCACCAACAAGAAAAAAAAAAGGAAATTTGACACTTCAGACTATACAGTAGTGTAAAATCTATTTAAAAGTTAATTTTGCACCCATCGACTAAACTGAGAGTGAAGTATTTAGAGGATCTTATTTTGTCTATTTGGTCTTTCCAGTTTTGTCATGCGTAGCACCCAGGATATGGGACTGATGTTATTGTATGTGCTAGTTTATGAAATTTATAGTGCACCTGAAGCTCCATTTGTGAGGCCTACGATCTCTACCTAAATAAAAGTGCACATCTCTCCACTAGGCTATCATAAGTCGCCCTTCAGAAATTGTGAAATATAGTTTGGTACTGCAATTTAACACTAGAATTTTTTCTGACTCGCTTTCCCCGGCCAGCCTCTTTTCGTTCCAGAGGTCTTCAAACGCTGAAATATTGCATTTTTTTTGCTTCTCTCCTGCTTCAGGTGCCATATCTGCTTAATTGAATATGAGGATGGGGATCAGATAAGAACTCTCCCGTGCAAACATGAGTTTCACTTGCAGTGTGTTGACAAGTGGCTTAAAGAAGTGCACAGGTAAGAACGTCCCTCCAGATGCAAAAAAAAAGTCCATTCTGGATAGACGATAAATTAGGGCATACCGCACTAGCTATCTCCTGCTTAATTCTCGTCGATATAAATCTGTAGGGTGTGCCCGTTGTGCCGTGGGGACGTCTGCGAAGGTGGCGCCTCCTGAAGACCTTAGGACCGGCTCAACAACTGAAAGTGCCTCCTTAAGACAGTAGCACCGATGCCCCCCTGCAGCCACCGATGCTGCTATTAGGTCAGGCATCAGCCAAGCCCTGTCATCTCGTGAGCGCCGACTACCTGTATGCCCAAAACCTGCGACTCTGCACGATTGATTCATGCAAGTTTCCAGGATATAACACCTGTACATATCTGTTGTAGCCTTCCCCCATGTGTGACGGAATGTACATATGTTGGAAAATTCTGGTAGATCCAATTGTATTCGCCGCGGTGATGATGAATTCTATTCCACATCATTTCGATGTGTCATGGTATGACTTAGCGCCTTCTGGTCCAGGCTGTCATAACTGGAACAAATTGTTTTTCAAAAGAAGATCAGCGAAATATGCACATGGGTCTCAGATGGTTTTAGTTTGAATTTTCAAAATTTACGTTTGAACTTGTCAGGGGCCGGCCGAACGTGAACCCCTTCTACAACAAATAAATTATGACGTCCACTCTCCCGCCAAGTCAATGCGAGCCATTGATCTAGGCCACGGCCGTTGACTAAATGAGTTGGACGTTGTCACAGGGGCTGGCTACGTACGCGCTCCTCTTTAGTCCTCTAGACCCAAGGCGATTCAGCTGCCGAGGTGGCACTAAACCCCGCGCCCGTTGTTTAAGTGTTCGTTTAGGAGAGGGAGTCTGCAGGGCATCCTCGACCTAGGAAACCTAGGGCTGGCGACTCCCCTGGCGACGCTGTCACCAGGGTGAGATTGGATCGGGATTCGACTTCAAGGCCGGATTATACCGGATTTCGGCTCCGTGGTTGGAGGTTACTTGCCCTCCGCGTGCGATTGCAGGCTGCAGATTTCTTGGGGGCTCGAACAGGCGTCTGATCTCGGCGAAATTCTTTTGTTTCCGATCCAGAGGAAGATGGCGAGTGCAGATCGCTCTGGTACTGGACCGATTGATGATCCTGGTGCACTGGAGCGGGCGATGGAGAACCTAGAATTGCGAGAGGGAGAGCTTGATGACGTCTTCATTGGGGACGACGATCTTGTTGATCTGAGGAAGCAGGCGCGCTGGCTTGCGGTGGCGAGAGTCCACACCAAAAAACCAATATCTGGCCAAGCAGTTTTTGAAACGATGAGAGGGATTTGGGGACTTGCCCACGAGCCGGAGATGAGAGAAGTGGACGACAATTTATTCACGTTCAAATTCTTTTGCTTGGGTGATTGGAACAAGGTTATGCATCAAGGTCCATGGTTGTACAAGAAGCTTGTGGTGGTTATTGCCGAGTACGATGGTCTGTGTAACCCGAAGGAGATTAAGCTGGAAAGAACTGATGTCTGGGCACAGATTCATGCAATTCCGGAGATATATAGGATACAGAAAATTGTGGATCAGCTAGCAAGGAGAATCGGAAGGGTTCATAGTGTAGAGATGAAACCAACAAGGTTCTTTGAAGGGGACTATGTCCGTGTCAGGGCAAGCATTGATGTTAACTCACCTCTTATTCGTTTTGTTCCTCTCAATGTGGGTGGCAAGAGGGAACTTCTCCATGTCAGATACGAGAAGATTGGTTTCTTCTGTGATGTGTGCGGTATTATGGGCCATGATCTTGAGGAGTGCGGTGATGGAATACACGATCAAACAGCAATACAGTATGGGAAGTGGATGATCGCTAAGAGGAGAATTCAATCGGGACAAGTAAACTTTCGGGGAGGTTTTGCAGGTGTCATGAGGGGAAGAGGCAGAGGAAGGGATAGAGGGCCAGCACCGCGTAAGAGATCGTCAGCAGATATGGATGAGGAGGAAGATGCGTTTAGTGATACCGCGTCTAGCCCTCTCAAAAATCCGGGGGATGCCCTGTCGGTTGGTGATGAGGGGAAGAACAAAGGCCACGGTCCTACGGCTAGGAGACTTGGCTTTAGTGATGACATTGCAGATTTAAGTGGGGGACGGGAGGATATGCCGCCAAGTGCAGGAGGATTGATTCCTCCACCGCCACCTGGTTACACTAATCCGAGAGACAAGAAAAGACCGAAGAAATCGGGGGACGACAAGTCCATATCAAATGATAGCACATTGGCGGCTCCTCTCGAGGGAGACCGCCAGGCTCAATGAATCTCCTCGGTTTGAACTGTCGGGGCTGCGGGCGGTCCGAGACAGTTCAAGAAGTGTGCAGTTTAGTTCAGCTGCATCGCCCCGCCTTAGTTTTTCTCTCGGAAACTAAGTTGTCTGCTACGAGAGCAAAAGATTTGCGATTTCGATTGGGTTTTCAGCATTCTTTCGCAGTGAATTGCGAGGGAATTGGAGGGGGTCTTGCTCTATACTGGAACAGCGATTCTATAGTGAGTTTGAATTCATACAGTAAAACTCATATTGATGTGTTGATTCAGAATGAGAATCTGGGACCTATTGAGTGGAGGTTCACGGGTTTCTATGGTGAACCGATGAGATCGAGAAGGAAAAGAAGTTGGGAATTACTAGAGTATTTGAGATCACAGTATGACAAACCGTGGTTATGTGCAGGTGATTTCAACGAGATACTTCATGTTGATGAACAGGTTGGCGGCAATTTGCGACAAGATTGGATGATGGAGGGCTTCCGGGATGCCCTTGATTTTTGTCGATTCACGGATCTTGGATATTCTGGGTTACCGTATACATGGGACAATAGACAAGCTGGAAGAAGAAATATAAAAGTCAGACTCGACAGAGGTTTAGGTGATGATCGCTTCCTTGAACTTTTTGCAAACTCTACTGTGACTCATTTACAAACAGTGCAGTCAGATCATTGTGGTCTTCTTATCCGTTTGGTTAATTCGGATTCTGTGAGGTCTCGCTTTGGCTCAAGACAATTTCGGTTTGAAAATGCTTGGACTAGACATTCGAATTATAATGATACAGTGGAACAGGCTTGGATCCCAACTAATGGGGATTTAGCGGCTGTTGCTGGCTCTCTTGATGGTGTCCGTAGGAGGCTTCAATCATGGAGCCATTCTGAGTTCGGTAATGTACAGAGACAGTTAAAATTCCTACGTGGACGGCTTGAGGACATTCGGTCACGGTCTCTAGGGGGGGGGGTCCCTCTCGGTTGGAGATTGTTACTATGAATAGAATTTCTGAGCTCTTATCCCGGGAGGAAATCATGGCTAAACAGCGATCCCGTGTTCAATGGTTGAAGGAGGGAGACCGCAATACCTCCTTTTTTCATGCAAAGGCAAGAGAGAGAGCTCGGGTTAATAAAATCCGAAACATTGAGCTAGATAATGGTGATGTTATTTCTTCACAATTGGATCTTGAAAATGCAGCTATGGATTTTTATACTAACCTTTTTATGTCTGAGGGAAATACAAATCCAGCTTTGATTACTCAGATAATGGACAGGAAGGTGGATGATGAGATGAACGAGGATTTATGCAAACCAATTACTGATTCGGAAATTGAGAGGGCTCTTTTTATGATGCACCCGAATAAGTCTCCTGGACCGGATGGTTTTTCGGTTGGGTTCTATATTCGGCACTGGAATCTCCTAAAAATACCGGTATGCAATGCTATTAAATAATTCTTTCTGAGTGGTATTATGCCTGTTGAGATGAATAGGACTATCCTAGTTTTGATTCCAAAGGTTAAGAATCCAAAAAGTCTGAAACAGTATAGACCTATATCATTGTGCAATGTTCTCTATAAGATTGTTTCAAAGGTAATGGCTCTTCGGTTGAGACCTATTCTTGATGCTATTATATCAGAGGAGCAGAGTGCCTTTGTGCCAGGAAGACTAATTACTGACAATGTTCTTACTGCTTATGAGTGCATTCACTATCTGAAAAGGAAAAAGGGAAAATCAGGTTCATGTGCTATCAAAGTGGACATGGCTAAGGCCTACGACAGAGTTGAGTGGGCCTATCTGCGAGGGATCATGGATAAACTGGGTTTTGCTAATTGGTGGATTGAAAGAATTATGTCATGCGTGGAGACTGCCTCCTTTTCGGTCAGAGTTAATGGGGTACTGTCGGATGTTTTCCTCCCGTCGAGGGGAATCCGACAAGGAGATCCTATTAGTCCTTATCTATTTTTAATTTGCTCTGAGGGATTAACAAGATTGCTAAAATGTGTAGGTACTGGCTATTTAACTAGAGGAGTGCGGGTTGGAATTCATGCCCCTTGGATCTCGCACTTACTCTTTGCAGATGATTGTATTATCTTTACTGATGCTAGTCGGGATGGTGCTTTGCGTATTAATGACATCCTGGATAGGTACTATTTGGGCTCGGGCCAATTGGTAAATAAGGATAAATCATCAATCTTTTTCAGTTCAAATTGTACTGATACTATGAAAGAGGAAGTGCAATCGGTGTTGGGAATTACTAATGAAGCATTAGTGGAAAAATATTTGGGACTCCCCACAGCTCTTGGACGGTCTACGGATTCGGAATTTGAAGGTATTCTTGCAAAAATAAAACGTCTGGTTAATAATTGGGTTCCTCAACACCTAAGCAGTGCAGGAAGAGAGGTATTAATCAAGGCTATTTGCCAAGCTATCCCTACTTACTCTATGAGTTGTTTCAGATTATCTAAAAAGTTATGCAAGAAAATTACGAGTATTGTGGCTAGATTTTGGTGGGGAGGTGATGAGAACAACCGCAAGATGCATTGGAAAAAGTGGAGAGATATTGCCCTCCCTAAATGTGATGGGGGTATGGGGTTTAGAGACTTTGAGTTATTCAACCAAGCAATGCTGGCTAAGCAAGGGTGGAGATTAATTACTAATCCAGATTCTCTATGTGCTAAGGTTCTAAAGGGTAAATATTATAATTCTTGTGATTTTATGTCGGCATCGAGAAAGAAGGGGGCCTCTCACACGTGGCGTGCCATTCTGCACGGGCGAGAGGCACTCAAGCTTGGTCTTATTAAGCGAGTTGGGGATGGGTCTTCCATTGATGTTTGGGAGGATCCATGGATCCCGGATAATCCAACGAAGAAACCCCTTCAAAGGGATTCGGCGAGTTATATTTCTAAAGTGGAAGAACTGTTGCATCCTATTACTAACCAATGGGAAGAGGAGAAGGTTCGTGGAATTTTCATGCACTCGGATGCGGAGGCGATATTGCGTATACCTTTTGGCATGTCTATGGAGGATACTTGGGCTTGGCAACCCGAAAGGCTAGGGTTTTTCTCGGTGCGATCAGCGTACAAGACACTGGTCTATCATGATCAGTACCGGTATTCGGAGAGCTCCAATAGATCCGAAAGTACTGTTTGGAGAAAACTCTGGAAACTCCCAATCCCTCCCAAGGTACGCAATTTTTGGTGGCGAGTGATTAATAATTTTATTCCGTCTAAAGATATCCTTACAAAGAGACATATTGAGAGGGTGAACTTCTGTGATGAATGTGGGCGAACGGAGACTATTTTCCACGCTTTGTTTCAATGCACATGGGCGAAGAATTTTTGGAATCAGATTCGGATTACTACGGGTTTGAAAATCCCTAATCTACATCCGAATTCTTGGGCAGTTGATATTATTGATTCTGATACATTGAACTTGGAGAATAGAAGTATCATTTTATGTGGTGCTTGGGCGGCGTGGTCCGAAAGAAATGCTAGAACTCATGGGGGAGATAGAAAGACTGTTTTGCAATCGGTATCATGGACTAACGAAGTGACTACCGATCTGTTAGCTGCGGGAAAAGACCATCTACCAAAAATCAAGGTTCCGAAACCCCCATGGAGTCTTCCTCCTCAAGGTAGGCTGAAAATTAATGTTGATGCAGCTTACTATGATGATACCCGGTGTGGTAGTACGGGAGTCTGTTTGCGTGATCATGCTGGTAAATTGCTGAAAGCCCAAGCCCTATGGTATGATGGTGCGGCTAGTGCTATCCATATGGAAGCCATGGCTGTGAGGGATGGAATCAGATTGGCTCTCGGGGGAGGATTTTTAAATGTGGATTTTGAAACGGATGCCCAACAAGTTGTGGATATGTGGAACTCTTCAGGTTATGAGAGATCTTCGGTGGCAGCAATTCTCTATGAGATTAATGAGCTAGTGGGTAATTTTGTTGATTTTAAGCTTTCCTATATCAATAGGAACGCTAATGAACTAGCTCATCTTTGTGCTAAACATTGTAATATAGATAGGAGGAGATGCCTTTGGGTTAATTATACCCCTGCCTTTCTTGATGCTTGTATCAGAAAGGATTGTAAACCAGACTGATTCTTGAGGCAGCAAGTTAGTTGACGCACTCTTTTCCCTACCAGGGTACCTAAGGGGACTGGAGGGTTTTTAATGAGGCGGGCTTGCTAGCTTAATATATTTACTGAATTTCAAAAAAAAAAAAAAAGTCTGCAGGGCATCCAAGACGGTGACACGAAGGAACACGGATTTTTCTGAATATGTGCCGTCAGGTATGTAGTCATGCTCCTCCAGTCGGTTCTATGCTGACTAAGGGCATCTCCAGTCGTCCCCCCAGAGCCCCCCCAGGACGCAAATTAGCGCCGTTTTGGGCGAAAAACGCCGTTTTTTCACCAGTCGACCCCCCCAGGACCTGAAAAAGCGCCGTTTCGGCGGAAATTAGCGCCGCCGCCCCCAGGCGGAACCCAGCCCGTTGGGTTCGGCCTGGGGGGGGGGCGGCGATAGGAAAAGCGCTCGTGGGTCAGCGCTGTCGGTGAGGGAGAGCTCTTTTCCCACTTTCTCCACCCCCGAACCGTCTTTTCCCCTCGCTCGCCTCGCCGTCGCCGCCCCACCCCCGCACCCCACGCCGCCACCGTCGGCCACCATCGTACAACAGCGACGAGGCAAAACCACCGACGGCTGGTCCACCACGTCGTCGCCGCCGTTCGAGCACGTCTCCGGCGTCGAGGAGGCTGCGCCCCAGTGATCCACGTCCACCGCCCGCAAGGTGTTCGACGCTCTGTCCGAGGCATGGACTCCGACGCCGAGGAAATGCTCGCCGAGCTATTCGACGAGGAAGACCAGGCCGCCATCGACGACGAGGAGCACCTACTCGTCCTGAGCTGCCTGGCCGGGATGCTGGCCCAGGACGCCGCGCCGCGCCACGCTGGATCGAAGCCCGGTCGCCGGAAGAGCAGGCCGAGGCAGCGGTACGAGGGCTACTGCATCCTTCTACTCCGACTACTTCGCCGAGGATCCCACCAACGACGAGAAGGTGTTCCGGCGTCGTTTCAGGATGAAACGCGCACTCTTCCTCAAGATCATGCATGCCATCCGGGAGTTCGACACCTACTTCAAGTTGAAGAAGGACTGCACCGGCACGGTAGGGTTTACCTCTATCCAAAAGTGCACGATGGCCATGAGGTTGCTTGCATACGGTGCTCCCGCAGATGCACAAGATGACTACCTGCGCATGAGCGAGTCCACGGCCCTCGAGTGCTTGAACAAGTTCTGCCGGGCAGTGGTTGCAGTTTTTGGCCCAATATACCTGCGATCACCCAATGCGCAAGACACTGCTCGTCTCCTCGCAGAGAATGAAGCAAGAGGGTTTCCGGGGATGCTTGGCAGTATCGACTGCATGCACTGGGCATGGAAGAACTGCCCATTTGACTGGCAAGGGATGTACAAGGGAAAGGAGGGAGAGTGCTCGGTGGTTCTCGAGGCCGTGGCTTCGTACGATCTATGGATTTGGCATTCATTCTTTGGTATGCCTGGAAGTCACAACAACATCAATGTCTTGCAGTGCTCGAATGTCTTTGCTGATCTTGTCGAAGGCCATGCCCCCCCTGTGAACTATGAGATCAATGGACACTAGTATACAAAGGGGTACTATCTTGCAGATGGCATCTATCCGAAGTGGGCAACATTTGTGAAGAGCATCTCCAACCCTATCCCAGGAAGCGCAAAAGCTTGGTTTACCAAGTGCCAGGAGGCTTGCAGGAAGGATGTTGAGCGGGCATTTGGTGCGCTGCAATCTCGATTCGCTGTTGTCCGATACCCAGCTATGACTTGGTCGAAGTCTAACATGTGGGAGGTGATGCAGTGTTGTGTGATCTTGCACAACATGATCATTGAGAGTGAGCGGGATGACCCAGTGCCTGACAGTGAGGCAAGCACACCATACTACCGGCAGGGTCCTCTTGCAGATGTTGATCACCAGGTGCCGGCATCATGGACAGACTTCCTCACCAAGCGACAGGAGATTCGACACGCTGCAACACATCATGCTCTACAGGATGACCTGGTGCAACATTTGTGGGCGCGAAAGGGGAATGGCAATGTTGAGGACGATGACTAGTGTTCTTTTTTTTAAAATTGTTGAACTATTTATTTGTGTGGCCAAACTCTATTTATTTGTGTGGCAACAATCTATTTATTTGGTGGAATTTTTTTTGATTGCCCAAATTTGGCCGAGTCGCCGCTGGGGGGGCGGCCTGGGTTCACGGCTGGGAAACGCGCCCCCCCAGTTCCGAGAATAGCGCCGTTTCGCGCCGCGGCGCAAAAAAAGCGAGGGTTTTTGCGTCCTGGGGGGCGCAACGACTGGAGATGCCCTAAGATCACGGGAAGCGCACCAACATTTGGGGCGTCCAGATCTCACTACATCCTATAATCAAGACTAGAGTAAATATTTAGCTGTATGATCTCAAGAATACAGAAATACTCTGTTTCTTGAGAATCCATTCAGAAACATACTGAAGACAATGCTATATTTTCTGAAATCACGACTACTGGTATCCAATTATTAGACATGGACAAGCAACCACACATATGCAAAAGTTGTACGGGTCTCCTACAATATTTTCGAAGACAAAGAAGAAAACGGACTGTATTATTCCACATTATTGTTCCTTCGCTTGCTTAGAAGCAAACGCGCAGGACGACAACTCGGTAAGGACGTTGCTGCAAGATCATCGAGGATACCTTGCAGACAACAATATTTCTTCCTCCATCGTGTATTGTCTGCTTGCTTCCACAATAGCTCCCTCGGTTGGCATGTATTGATGCCCAATTTGATCCCTACGGGATCTCCTTGATACAGTATCAGGTGCAACATGCATCTTGTTAATTCTCATATTTTCAAGTTTCATCTCCACTTGCCTCATGGTAGGCCGGTCTTCTCCCTTCAACTGAATGCACATCGCTGCTAGTGTAGCTACTTCATGGGCTTCTCCATCTTCCTCTTCCATCACTTGAGCATCTATTATCTCATCAAGTTTGCCTTCCGCAAGTAGAGAAACGAAATGTGAAACAAGACCAACACCATCCCCGCCACAACGGTAGAGGAAAGGTTTTTTTCTAGTCAGGAGTTCTACAAGAAGAACACCAAAACTGAAAACATCACTCTTGTCTGTCAGCCGACCGGTATAATAGTACATGGGGTCTAAGTAGCCCATTGTTCCCTGAACGGCTGTAGTCACCCCTGTTTTGTCGATTGGGATGTACCTTGAAGCTCCAAAATCCGATACTTTTGCTGTTAAATTATCATCAAGAAGTATGTTGGATGATTTAATATCCCTATGATAAATTGGCATTGAAGCAGCTGAGTGAAGATAAGATAGAGCTCTAGCTACTTCAAGTGCAATCCTTATTCGATCATCCCATGATAGTGATACCGGGCCTTCGACGTGAAGATGGTGATCAAGAGTTCCGTTAGAAATGAACTCATAAACCAACAACGGTACTTCTGTCTCAAGACAACATCCGATTAGTTTCACGATATTCCTATGGTTGATTTGAGAAAGAATTGCAACCTCATTTATGAAGTCATCGATTTCTCTTTGTACGACAATCTTGGACTTCTTGATGGCAACAACCATTAGATCTAGAATTCCTTTATACACAACACCATGTCCTCCGCCGCCGGCTTCATGAGTTCTATCAAAATTGTTTGTGGCCTTCTCTAGGTCCAACAAGGGAATAATCATTCTTTCACCAAAATCCGTCTTCTGTGATATTAGTTGTTGCAACAACAACCCATGATTCTGCTTGAACAATTTTTTTTTCAGCTTCTTTGCTCTGCTTATCTTGATTTTGCGTGTTATGAAGGGGGCAGAAAGTGCCAAAAGCAACACAATCAAACCACCGCTTACCCCTAGACCTATGCTCAAACCTGTAAAATATGGTATCATCGAGGATGTCATGAATTGATACTATTCAAATGCTTCGATAAATAATGGAGGATGATTATTATAAAAAAAATATTGTTGTTATGTATCTAAAAAATGACGTTTTCTTACCGGTAAAGGGTTTTTTGGTTGTTACAATGCACCCTTGTTTTGTCGATGGATCTCCATGGGTACCGTCATGACACCGGCAATGGAAAGTTCCAGGCATATTGATACAGATTCCATAACATGGATATGTTTCCGGGTGTTTACACTCGTCAATGTCTGGGGCAAGGCACATACAAAGTTGAGAATATGCCTTACGCTAGTTGGAGTACTTTTTCAGTACTTAGTAGTAGAACTATAATATTATTGTGACGATCCCTAGAAAGAGATAACATCGTATGTTAAGAAATATGCATAATCTTTATTGTGGTACCTTCACATCCATTTTGAATAGAAGCATTGCCCTTGAAGCCAAGAGGGCATCGACAATCATATCCTCCATCTGTGTTTGTGCAATTGCCGTAACAGTGGTAGATGTCCGGACGATCACATTCGTTGATATCTAGACATGTCGCAATATCAGGAGAAATTGAATCAATATATTATAGTGTTGCTGTTTCATGTAGGCAAGGAAGAAAAAAAAAGTTGATTCATATATTTTTACAACTTGGTTAATTGAGAGTAAGCTCTGTATTAGACAACTAAGATGTAGCAAATCACATATTTATACATCATATTAAATGTATGTATTAATATTTTTCCTAGCCGAAGATTATCTTCTTTTTATACACCTCTGCACACCCATTGATTTTTGGATACCTATATAAAATTAGTTTGTAACTTCATTCTACTATCGAAATTCTTGCGTCAGAAAAAGAAACATCAATTATTTTCATATGGTCACTCGAAAACACTCTAGGTGCATGCATGGCTAAAGTAAAGTGCTTTGAGCATTATGGTTAAAAAAAAAAAACTTTTTGAGCAGTGTATAGTTACCATAGCAGCCATGGGAGATGTAGGGGTTGCCTTGGAATCCACCGGAACACAAGCAGTTATGACCATGATCATCAAGACCAGGATCACCATAAGAAGCAACAAGATTATAAGGATCAAAAGTACTGGTATAGTTGTGACAAAAGCTGTGTTCACTGCGGCAGGAAGGCGAAGATCCATTGGTATGGCATGCCGCATCGTTGATTGTCCAGGAGAGCATGGCAGGGACGACCGGGGTTGTAGAGTCGGAGATGTTAAAATAAAAGTAGTCGGAGACGTTAAAAGAAAAGTCTGATTCCACCATCAAAATATTGAAAACGGATGGTGAGGAGTTGAGTTTAACCCCGTCAACCCGGAGTTTGTAGGAAGCGCGACCCACAATTATGGTTGCCTGGCAACAGAAGATGCCGGAGCAGATATCCATACCTTTGCTACTTACTCCGAGGCAGAAAGGAGAGCAAGAGCTGACAAGGGTATCATTATTTCCGAGGAGGGTGACTTGGAAGTCGCACCCGAGTGCTACTAAGTTGTTCTGCCTTCCCGAAAGAAAGTATGGCCCGTCGGCGGCATATCCCGGGCCGCCGGCGCGCCACCGCGACGTGGTGGTGTTCACGCCGTAATAATTAGTATCCGGCCGGTAGTAGGTGTTGCTGTTGACACGCACCGTGCCGCTGGGTAGATCGATGTCAAGCACTTGCACGGTGCCGTCGCCAAGGTATAGCTTGGGCGGGTGGTGCTTGCAAGTAAGGTTGAAGCCGCCGTCGTGGTAGCAGCCAGGCTCCACCCCGAACGGGTACGGGATGCTGATATTGCCGCAGAGCGTGGTGCAGCTGCTCGGCGCAGCCGGTGCCGGTGCCGGGGCGCCCAGCGGCAGCAGCAGCGACGCAACCACGACGGTAGAGAATAGTGCGGAGGCCAGGGGAAACGATGGGTAAGTCATTTTTACTCTGCTGCCTCATCGTAGGTGCAGAGAGCACTCGTATATATTTCTTCTTGTGCGGCCTGACTGATTTAGTACGGTGGAGTAAGAGTTTGACTGTTAATTTATTTGTTTCACGAGCATGTGCGGCCTGGGTATTTCCAGTCGACTAGTCTTCGTTAGATATATAGCTTGTCCCGCGTGAGGTGAAAAGTCCGAGATGATCATGAATTATAGTGGAAATTACGTGAAAAAAGACCCCCAAAGTCGGCACATGTAGCAACTTCGCAGTCCTGACAGATCGGTCATCGTCCCCATCTAGTCCTGGTCTTTAAGAATGCGCAGATGACAGCGGCAGATGTTCGGCAAGTCGCCGGAGGCGATGCGAGGACAGTGCGCTTGGACAACGGGTCAAGCGCGGCCGGCAACATCGTGCTTCGACAAGTCCACCGCTGAGATGCTTCCTCCTCCACCTCTCCGACGATGAGCCATTGCAATCCAATAGGAACTTCATGACGTGACGAGCACACCAAGTATGTGCACGACCTACACGCTCATCCTTCTCTAGATCTAGTTGTCTGGGTGACATTAGTTGCATTTTTGTTAATTCTTAGTCATAAGTCACTGAGAGTTAAGTTTATAGCTCAGTCCCTGTCAATGTCACGCGGTAAATGAAAATCGAGTATTTGTTCTTTGTCGAGTGTAAATACATGGCAGTACACTGCCTCCGTGCGCCATCTCTGCCGCGCTGCCCCCCTCTCTGTCCTTGGCCACCGGCTCCCTCCGTTGCGTTTCCAACCTTGGTCCGCCTCCGCCTCGCCACCTCTGTCTGTCCCACCGTGTTGCCATCTCGGTCCGCTAGCCGCCTTGGTCTTTCCACCTCAGGCTGACTCTCAGCATATGTCCTCCGCTACTCGCCCGCGCATCCGGTATGCGCGGTTTGATTTTCTATTATTTTCTTCCAAAACAATAGCATGTTTAGAATTTGCTTTGTAGTTAGGGTTAGGGTTGAGGAATTTGGCAAAATAGAGGGGTTAGCGGAAAAAAAAAGTTTAGTTACGGTTAGAGTGGTTAGGGCTAGGGTTATGGTTAGAGCAGTGAATGGTGTCCAATCATCATCGAAGGTGAGTCATCTAGGTTACGTTTAGGTGAATCGTGTTGATCCATGTGTAGTCCATGGGAGTTCGCTACCACTATTTTGCTAGTGCTATGCTTGATACCACTCGTTTGTTTCGTGCAGGACAGGCATCGAGTTTGACGCGTCGTTGGATAGGGATTTTGTAGGAGCGGCCCCTATCTTCATCGCTGGTCACCATGGCCAAAAAAATGTGAGTCTTAAGTAAGCGATCCATGTCAAGTTCCAGGATATAACATTGTATGAATAGCATGTACATAAATTCTAGCAGATCCAATATTGCAATTGTACTCCATGTGACAACAAGGATGAATTCCATTCTGACGTTTCTGACTTATGCTTTGTGGGCTAGACTCTCATAACCAGAACGATCTGCTTTTCAAAAGAAGATCGACATAATGTGCATACAGATTCTAGATGGTTTTAGTTTGAACTTGCAAATTTATATGATCTTGGAAAATTGGTAGGGGCCACGAAAATCATGACGTACATGTCAATAATAATGACAGGAACCGTGCTTACTTGATCTAGACACTGTGGTTTGCTTCCTAGCACTCCAAGAAACCAGGTTTGACCCAACAAATATAGCAAATCCAGCAGTGGATCTCCTATCATCAAGAGAGCCTGTCCAATCTACATCAGAGAAAGCACTGAGAAGCATAGATGAAGATTTAACAAATGTAGTTCCCACCTTTGATGTGTCCTGTATATATCTGAGGATTCTCTTTACAGCTGACCAATGTGATGTAGTGGGAGCATGAAGAAACTGATAGACTTTATTCACAGAATAAGATAAATCAGGACGTGTCAGTGTAAGATATTGCAATCCTCCAACAATGATGCGATATTGAGTACTATCTTCATCACTTAGTGGTGTTCCATCAGTAAGAGACAACTGTTCTGTAGAAGATAGAGGTGTGGGTGTGGCCTTACAATCTCGCATACCAACTTTTGCTATCAAATCCATGGCATATTTCTCCTGTGTAAGAATCAATCCATTTGATATTCTCTTAACCTCAATACCAAGAAAGTAATGCAAGTCACCTAGATCCTTAATAACAAAGTTATCATTGAGATCTCGAAGCAGAATGTCAATAGCATCATTAGACGAACTCGCTACTATGATATCATCCACATAGATAAGCACATAAATAATGATACTTGCCTTGTTGTAAAGGAATAATGATGTATCAGCCTTGGAGGGAAGAAAACCAAGTTCACATAATATTGAACTTAGTCTAGAGTACCATGCTCGTGGTGCTTGCTTCAATCCAAGTGCCTTATCAAGTTTGCAAATATGATGCGGAGCGTGTGGATTTTCAAAACCTAGGGGTTGTCTCATGTAAACTTTCTCCTCCAGAACACCATGTAGAAACGTGTTCTTGACATCTAGCTGCCGTAAGTTCTAACCACGCGAAACAGAGAGAGCCAGGACAATTCTCATAGTAGCAATTTTTACCACATGACTAAATGTATCCCCATAATCAATACCATATCGCTGTTTGAACCCTTTTGCAACCAACCTTGCTTTATACCTGTCAATGGAGCCATCTTCTTTCTTCTTAATACGATAGACCCACTTACAGTCAATTAAATTTCTATTGCTGCTTGGAGGAACAAGATGCCATGTCTTATTCTCAATCAGTGCATTATACTCTTCCTGCATTGCTTGATGCCATTTGGGGTCACTAAGGGCTTCCATAAGTGTACATGGTTCACCTGTGGAAGAGAACATACTATATCTGATAATATTGTTAGTGCTTGATTTTTGTATACCTTTACCATATGGAATAGTACCATCAGTGAATTTCTTTAGATGCCGTATTCCTTTCTGAGGACGTGTACGAACTCCAATATCATAAGCAACAATAGGCTCAACAGGTTCAGGTTGCTCATGTTCGACTTCTTCTCCGTTTTCCTCATTTTCACTTTCATTTTCTTCTTCTAAAATCTCTTGATTTGGATTTTCTGCAGCATGTTCCCCTGCAGCGTCGGCAACCACATAGGATCCGGGAGAATCTTCCACGAAGCACGCGCCAGGGGACAGCGACGGAGACTGGGCCGGGTCCTCCAAGTCGGCTGCGCGACCAGAGCCAGATGGCGAGCGCCCAGCGGCCGAAGGCGTGTGGTGGCCACGCGCCTGTGGGGGACCACACACTGCTGCGTCAGGTGAGGGATTCCGCGGGGACCACGGCGCGTGATGGGCACGCTCCTCCTCTGGACGTGAGTGGCCAGAGCGCGGGGTCGGCGAATCGTCCTCGGAGTACGGAGCCTCGGGATCATGGGTGTCAGGAGAATGTTCGGAAGAATCCGCCTCATAGTCCGTGCAGTTTTCGTCATTTTCCTGCTGTGTTCAAAAACCACTTTCTGGACTATTTTGTGCTCCGTTTTCATCCAAATTGGCACAATAGGAGACACATGGTTATAAATATTTTGTACCCCCTCATTAGAAGAATGTGTAGATGATGGAAGAAGCAAGATTTGTTGTTTAAGAATAGCACCAACATTTGGATGTAGAGAGGCAAAAGGAAAAACATGTTCATCAAAAACAACATCACGAGATATGTAAATTCTTCTAGTAGATACATCAAGACACTTGACACCCTTATGAAGAGGACTATATCCAAGAAAGACACACCTTGTTGACCAGGAAGCAAGCTTACGCTTATTGTATGGGCGTAAATTTGGCCAATAGGCATAACCAAAAGTCCTAAGAGCATCATAATTCGGTGTGATATGAAGAAGACGTTCTGTAGGGGTGTAAAAATTTAGAACTTTACTAGGAAGCAAGTTGATGAGAAAAGTGGCAGTGACAAAAGCTTCATCCCAATATTTTAGTGCTATGGAAGCATTAGCAAGTAGTGCTAAGCCCACTTCAACTATGAGACGGTGTTTTCTCTCAGGAGAACCGTTCTGTTAATGGGCATAAGGGCATGAGACATGATGAGTGATGCCAACTTTTTGAAAGAACCCATTTAATTTCTCATACTCACCTCCTCAATCAGTTTGTATAGTGATAATCTTTCTATCAAATTTGCGTTCAACATATTGTTGATAATTAAGAAAAGCTTGATAAACATCAGAACGTTTCTTAAGCAGATATATCCAAATAAATTTACTGAAATCATCGATGAAGCTTACATAATATGCATGTTTTCCCACAGAGAGAGAGGTAGGACCCCAAAAATCGGAGAATACTTGCTCCAAGTGAGCAGTGGAGACACTAGATGATACATGATATGGCAACTGGTGACTCTTAGCTAACTGACAAGAATCACAAACATATGGAGTACTCTCTGGGGTGTAAGCTATTTTATTTTTCCTAAGCACTTGTTGAACCACAAACGATGAAGGATGACCTAAACAACGATGCCATGTAGAGGATGACGGCTTTATTGTGAGGAAAGCATGTTTGGAGGTCTCATGAAACATGGGCACCATGGGATAGAGACCATCATAGCAAGGGCCTCTAAATAGAACTCTTCGGGTTGCTTGATTCTTAATTAAATATAAGAAAGGATGAAATTCAATAATGACATGATTATCAAGAGTGAATTTATGAATGGATAGAAGATTCTTGGATGCATTTGGAACATGAAGAATATTTTTTAAGATCAAAAGAAGCATGAGGGGTACTCAATATTGAATTACCAATGTGACTAATGTGCATACCTATGCCTTCAGCAGTGCGAACCTTGTCTTGCCCATGGTACTTGTTGACAATGAGAAGTTTGTTCAGTTCACTAGTGATATGATCAGTGGCACCAGAATCAACATACCAATTTGTGTCAACACCATACGGAGCAACAGCAAGATGTGCCTCCTTCTCTACCTCCTCTTGTTTATTTTTATCATCGGCATAGCGCTACCAGCACTCGCTAGCAGGGTGACCACGTTTCTTGCAAATCTGGCAATCAATATCAACATATTTGGTGGGGGTACGATCTGGCCGACGTCCACCACCATCATTGCGTCTGTCATGACGCTCATCCCTCCTATCACCACGTCGATCATCCTTTTGACATTCATTGCGGCGCCAATATCGATCATCATCTCGGCGATCATCACGGCGCCAGCGGTCATCATCTCTATCACGGTAGCGGTCACCACCACCACCTCCACGGTAGAGGCCACCGTGATCAGGGCTACGACCACGAGGAGGAGAGTAACAACGTGGAACATAGCCACGAGGAGAGGAGGAGTTGGAGTACGCCCACGTGGGGGTGGCGTGTGCCCACGAGGAGGAGCATAGCCACGGCGGGCTAGGTTGGCAGAGGAGATAAATATGTCGTTTTCCTCCACACCATTGGACATATCATAACCACAAAGTTGCTCATAGAATTCATCTAATGTGGTGCTTGGATTTCCATTGACCGAGGTGATGAGAGAGTTGTATTCCACCTTATGCAAACCATGCAAGAGATACCCCAGTAGTTCATCATCTCCAACTAGTTTTCCAAGGGCTGAAAGTTCAGAAGCAAAATCCTTCATCTTGGTATAGTATTGATCAGAGGTCATGGATAATTTCTTGGTGTCACTGAGCTTTTCACGCGGGTGTTGAGCTTTGGTGCGGGACGCTGTTTTGAACATAGAATTGACATCAGCCCATGCAGCAGCAGTAGTGTCCATGCCTAGAACATGCGACAAGATCTCGGGTGAAAGTGAATTCAGAAGAAAACGCAGCACCTGCTGATCTCGAGAAATCCAGGCAACATATGCGGGATTCTCAACCTGGGTCTTCTTCTTCTTCTCGGAGTCCTCGCCTTCAATCGTCATGGCAGGTGCCCGAACTGAGCCATCAGAAGTCCCATCACGTTGGCACCTCGAAACGTCGGAACAATCAATGCTTGCCATAAGAGGAAATTGTTCCGTGTCAGCAGCTGTGTTGGTGGGCTTCCGAGAGCAGCGGCCATAGCGGATGTTGAGAACGATGAGCTCATGGTTCGTAGGGTTTGGTTTTTCGGTGTCTAGGATCGGTGTCTAGGATCTAAGGTTTTTGGGTTTTTTTCGGTGTCTAGGGTTTGTATGCACGGCAGTCACGATCGGAGGGTCCGCGCGGCGATGTTTGTGTGGGTTCTTGGGTTGTATTTGTCCTTCACCGCGGAGAAGAGGAAGATCTCGACGACAGGTGGTGCTAAACCGTGGGCTCGTTTTAGGGTTCGTTTAGGAGAGGGGTTCAACAATCAGCGGAATTCTCAGGAAACTAATATCACATCGAACACGGTGACCTGAAGGAACATGGATTCTCCTGGACTTCGCTATCCAAGCCTTCGTGGAACACGCTGAGCGTGCGGCAGACGTTGGCCCGGACCTGCAGGAGCACGATAGGTAACCAAATCAGAAAAAAAATCCCGCAGCTGCTGCTGGCCCGCTGCACGAGCAGTTCGGGCTTTTTCGTGAAGACGGCACGCTTCTCGCTGATCTTAAACCCCTCGCGTGGACGGTGACCATCACAATTGTTCCGGCTTGTGTCGTCAGGAAGTTGCGTCACAACTATCGTATCTTGCAGTTTTATTCCTCCGGGAACTGTATGTGTCGCTGTTCTCATATTTGTCTTCAGCAAGAAAAAAGTTGCGCGCTGTAGGAAAATAGCGCTAGTCTTAAAATACGCTATTACCAATGTTATATCACGCTATATCTAATGAGACATTGTTCACTAACTGATATAACGAGACAATTCTCAGCACGCTAGCTATAGCGTGCTAACTGCTATTAGCGGCTATTTTTTCCATGGTTGTCAGGTATGTATTCTTGCTCATGCAGTCAGTTCTTTGATGCAACCACGACTCTTGTTTTATATCCTGACTCAGATATCGGGCATGGATGCAAACATTTGGGATGCCCAGGCTTCAGTACATCCTATAAACAAGACTCAGTAAAAATTAGCCGAATGGTCCCAAGAATAGAATAATGGAAACACTTTATTTTTCTAGAATCAATACAGAAACACACCGAAAATTATGCTTTATTTCCTGAAATCACAGCTACTGGAATCCACATGTTTGAAATACTGAATATGCAAAAGTCACAGGCCGCAAAATACAGATGCTAGGGTTTCCTCAAATACACTGAATATGCCAAACGGCTTGTATTATTCCACATTATCGTTCTTTCGCTAGTATTGCTTTAGAACCACATGTGCAGATTGTCGAGTTGGTATGTCGTTGCTGCCATATCATCGAGGATACCTTGCAGACATAATTATTTCTTCCTCCATAGTATATTGTCTGCTTTCTTCCACAATAACTCCATCGGTTGGCACGTATTGAGGCCCGGTTTGACCCCTATCAGATCTTGGTGCAGTATCAGGTGCCACATTCATGCTTTTAATTCTCAAAATTTCGAGTTTCATTTCCACTTCCCTCATTGTAGGCCGGTCTTCTCCCTTCAATTGAATGCACATGGCTGCTAGTGTGGCTACTTCATGGGCTTCTCCATCTTCCTCTTCCATCACTTGAGGATCTATTATCTCATCAAGGTTTCCTGACGCGAGTAGCGAAACAAAGTGTGAAACAAGACCAACACCATCCCCGCCATAACGGTAGAGGAATGATTTTTTTCTAGTTAGGGGTTCTACGAGAAGAACACCAAAACTGAAAACATCACTCTTATCTGTTAGCCGACCGGTATAATAGTACATGGGGTCTAAGTATCCCATTGTTCCCTGAACGGCTGTAGTCACCCCTGTTTTGTCGACTGGGATGTACCTTGAAGCTCCAAAATCCGATACTTTTGCTGTTAAATTATCATCAAGAAGTATGTTGGACGATTTAATATCCCTATGATAAATTGACATAGAAGCAGCTGAATGAAGGTAAGATAGAGGTCTAGCAACTTCAAGTGCAATCCTTACTCTATCATCCCATGATAGAGATATCAGGCCTTTAACATGAAGATGATGATCAAGAGTTCCATTTGAAATGAACTCATAAACTAGCAGCGGGACTTCTGTCTCAAGACAACATCCGATTAGCTTCACGACATTCCTATGGTTGATTTGAGAAAGATTTTTTTTTATAGAAATGGGAGCCTGGGCCCCGGCCTCTGCATCAAAGCGATGCACATAGCCGGACTTTATTAAATAATAGAAAGAAACGTTCCGAGTTCAAACGTGATACAGTCATGGGTCGGATAAAGTGGCCACAAAAATAAGCCACACAAACATCGACGAATTATACATCAATTCGCCTACGATTAAGCCACCCAGCCTGGCTGTAAATAGCCCGAACGACCGCCATCAGTCGACCACAGCCTGAATTCATAAGTCCGCGCTGATCCAGAGGTAGAAGGAAAGCCCACATCTGGATAAAATAGACCACCTTGTTTACAACCTGCAAAAAATGAGTGTTTGTTTGTTTGTTAAAAACCACATCATTGCGGCAGTTCCAAATCGCCCAAAGGAAAACAGCTGCACCAATTCGTATTCGTACTTTTGTTTTCCTATCTATACCATTCAACCAGTTACCAAACATATTCGCAATGCTAGTAGGTGGATGAATGCTATAGGTAAAGTGTATCAAACGCCAAATATCACGGGCAAAAGGGCATGTTATAAATAAGTGTTCTACAGACTCATATGCATCGCAAAAAACACATTTTTTACAACCATGCCAATTTCTCTTAATCAAATTGTCTTTTGTTAAAATAACTTTTCTATTAAGGAACCATAAAAAGATCTTAATCTTCAATGGCACCTTTGATTTCCACAGGTATTTTCGTAAAAATCTTGTGGATCCATGAATCAAATCAACATAGTACGATTTAACAGAAAACGCCCCATTCATTGTGAGTTTCCAACGAAACACATCTCTATCATTCGTTAGAGAAACTCCCATGAGCTTCTCCACCAAATGCAACCAACGATCCCTTCTGTGTCCAACTATACTCCTTCGAAACCGAACGTATAGAGGATTATGAGCTAACACCTCCGCGACCGTAACATGTTTATGGGATGCGATATTATACAGGGATGGATAGGATTGTGATAACGGTTCATCACCTAGCCAAGTATCTTCCCAAAACCGCACCTGCTGACCGTTACCTAAAGAGAACTTGCCAGGTGAAAAGAATTCATTCTTAACTCTCATTAAACCTTTCCAGAAGGGTGAGTCAGATAGTTTACTCTCTACTTAAGATAACGTTTTATCCCCTAAATATTTATTAGAGAGCAACTCTTGCCACACCCCCTCTTCAGTTAACAACTTGTACAACCATTTACTTAACAAACACATGTTTTTAATTTGAGAAAGAATTGCAACCTCATTTATGAAGTCGTCGATTTCTCTTTGTACACCAATCTTTGATTTCTTTATGGCAACGACCATTAGGTCTAGAATTCCTTTATACACAACACCATGTCCTCCGCCGCCAGCCTCACGAGTTCTATCAAAATTGTTTGTGGCCTTCTCTAGATCTGATAAAGGAATTATCATCCTTTCACCAAAATCTGTCTTCTTTGATATTAGTTGTTGCAACAACAATCCATGATTCTGCTTGAACAATATTTTTTTCACTTTGTTTGCTCTATTTAACTTGATTTTCCGTGTCACAAATGGTGCACCAAGTAACAGAAGCAACGTAATGGAGCTACCGCTAACCACAAGACCTATTCTCAATCCTGTAAAATATAGTATTAAGTCATGGTTTTGAGCCATCCAAGAAAGAATGGATTGACGATGATAATTAAAAAGATACTATTGTTACCTGTAAGCATTTTTGTTGTTGTGACAGTGACACATCCCTGTTTTACGAATGGATCTCCATAAGTACCATCGTGACATCGGCAATGGAAAGTTCCGGGCATATTGATGCACTTTCCATAACATGGATATGCTTCCGGGTGTTTACACTCGTCAATGTCTGTTCAAGGGACATAAAAATATGAGAATATGCTATATGCTAACTTTCTAAGCAGGTACTCGGACTAATTTGTTAGTAATTAGTACCAGAACTATAAGTTTTTTATGACTCCTAGAAAGAGATGACATCATACATGAAGAAATGAGGACAATCTTTAGATTGGTACCTTCACATCCGTTTTGAGTAGAAGCATTTCCCTTGAAGCCAAGAGGGCACTGGCAATCATATCCTCCATGTGTGTTTCTGCAATTGCCGTAACACGGGTAGATGTCCTGATGATCACATTCGTTGATGTCTGGACATATCAAAATATAAGGAGAAACTGAATCAATGTCTTATTGTTGCCTGTTCATGTAGGCAAGGAAGGAAAAACAATTAAGTAGATTCAGATATTTATACGACTTGGTTGATTGAGAAATACCTCTTGATTAGGCGACTAAGATATAGCAAATCCCTTATCTATATATATCATAATAGGCATATGTATTATTTTTTTGCCACACAGAAGATTATGTTCTCCCTAATACACCAAACATCTATCAATTATTCTCATATGGCTACTTGAAAAACACTCTAGGTGTGTGGCCAAATTAGTTAAGTGCTTTGAGCATTAGGATGAAAAAGAACTACTTTTTAAGATGTGTAGAATTACCATAGCAGCCATGGGAGATGTATGGGTTTCCTTGGAATCCCTCAGAACACAAGCAGTTATGCCCATGGTGATGAAAACCGGGACCATAATAACCAGCAAGATTAGGATCCAAAACAGTGGTATAGTTGTGACAAAAGCTGTGTTTACTGCGGCACGAAGACGAAGACCCATTGGTATGACATGCCGCAGTGTTGATTGTCCAGGCGAGCATGGCAGGGATGGTGGTATGATAGTCGAAATGATCCGTGATGTTAAAAAGGTAATCTGATTCCACAATCAACACTTGGTACACGGATCCTGAGGAATGGATACCAACACCCACAGCCCCGAGAGTGTAGGAAGCACGACCCTCAAGTATGGTTGCCTGACAACAGAAGATGCCAGAACAGATAGCCATACCTGTGCTATAAATATATTCTGTGTTTCCCTCCAGGCAGAATGGAGAGCAAGAGCTGACAAGCGTGTCATTTTCTCCCAAGAGGATGACTTGGACGTTGCACCCTAGTGCTACTAAGTTGTTCCGCCCTCCCGCTAGAAAGTATGGCCCGTCGGCGGCGTATCTCCGGCCGCCGGCGCGCCACCAGGACTTGCTGTTTCCGTCATAATTAGTATCCAGCGGGAAGGCTCTGCTGTTCACACGCAGTGTGCCGTTGGTCAGATCGATGCCAAGCACTTCCATGGTGCCGTCGCCAAGGTACAGCTTGGGCGGGATGCTGGACTGGTCGCAGGTGAGGTTGAAGCCACCGTCGTGGTAGCAGCCAGGCTCCACCCCGAACGGGTACGGTATGCTGATATTGCCGCAGAGCGTGGTGCAGCTGCTCCGCCCAGCCGGTGCCGGTGCCGGTGACGGTGCCAGGGCGCCCAACGGCGGCAGCAACGCGGCAACGGCAACAGTAGAGAACACTGCAGTGGCCAGGGGAAACATATTAGTTGCCTCAATGTAAGTACAGAGGGCAATTTATATATTTCTTCATGTGCCAGCGTAACGCAAAACTGATTTAGCACTGCAGTGGCCAGTGGTTGACTCTTTGTTCGTTCCATGAGCACTATTGAAGTGACTTGGTAAATTAGTGCCATTGGTGGAATAGTCTTCGCTAGATGCATGACACCTTTTTAGTTACTCCCTCCCATCCGCAATTAGTGTCTTGAGGTGAGGAGTAAAATTTGTATGCACGAGCTTTTGGTCTCATGAATTAAAATGTGTGATATGTTCATGGTTTTTCATCAGGAAATTACGTGCTTCACCCTGAAAGTCAACACATAACTTAGAGCTCGATCCAAGAGATCGGTTAACATCGCAACATCAGTCCTGGTCGCGAAGGAACGCGAGGACAGCGGCAAACACTCGTCAATTCGTCGGAGGTGATGCAAGGATAATGCTTTAGGCTGCATGCACAACGGGTCAAGTGCGGCCGTCAACATCGGGCTTGGACAAGTCCACTATAAAATCGTTCTCGATCCAATTGTCTCGGTGACATGACATGATGGATAAATTCAAGTCTCCCCATTCAAAAATTAGTTAATGCTATCTAGGCTAACACAATATAGACACAGAAATGTTTTCAAAGAGTAGCCGCACGTATTGTCTAGGTACTTGTAATCTGTGTTCTGCTATACCGCCGCCATGGTTGATATTGCAGGAAGTAGGAAGCCATCTGGCTAACCTTTATCTGGGTAAATCTTCGTGTCCTCATCATAAGCACTTCCCCAAGTTCGCCCCCACGTTCTACCTCTGGGCGATATGGCATCCCCATCTGGGAAACATTCTCTACCGAAAAAAGGTTCTACGCACCGCTTTATAAATATAGCAACCAACCATCTAGGAAACATCCAGGTTCAAGTCCAACATCTAGGGGAGTGAGCATAGCTCAACTGGTTGGGGCAGTGGATGTACAAACCCAACACCCAGGTTCAAGTCCTCACGGACGCATTTATAATCAAGATAAAAATCCGTGCATCCCTAGGGGGAGTGGTTGTACAAACCCAACACCCAGGTTCAAGTCCTCACGGGCGCGAATTTGGGTTCCTATTTATACTTGAGGATCAGGACTTCCTGATACTCATGCAATTTATCCTGAGGATCAGCCTTGATTTATAATCAAGATAAAAATCCTGATACTCATGCATATATGGCTGTGTGCATCCCTTGTTGGTGCAGAGGCCGGGGAAGTGAAATTCTCCCCCCCCCCCCCAAAGTTTTAAATATTATCCGAGTTTTTGAAGACTTCAATACACTCGATGAGCGAGGCGACTGAGGTGAGGGAGCCACACTCCCCGCAGGGCTCATCGCCGGAGAAGCTTTCTCCGACGCCAGCCAAGAGCACAGCCAGAGCTTCACCCTTCGGGGGTCGTTTTTGGTGCCTCGCCGACGCGGAAACGGATTCAGACGGAGACGAACGACCGTTGGAAGGTGAGGTTATTGACAGTTTGCGCTTTCAGTGCAGGACGCCGGCGTCGGTCTCCGGACGTTCGTTGCATTCTGATGGTAAGAAGGCACATAGGAGGATCTTGAAGAGGGCGAAGCAGCGGGATGCGGCGAAATTCTTCAGATCGTTCACAGAGGACGGGCGGTCTTCGAAAATACCGACTCGGTCGCTCAG
This sequence comes from Alopecurus myosuroides, assembly GCA_028641055.1. Taxonomy (NCBI): domain Eukaryota; kingdom Viridiplantae; phylum Streptophyta; class Magnoliopsida; order Poales; family Poaceae; genus Alopecurus; species Alopecurus myosuroides. The sequence goes on from CM054060.1 coordinate 39,293,981, forward strand.
TGCTTCGAAGCTACCCTTGTTCCCATCAACCATCTTCGTTGAGGACACTGTGGTGGATGAAGATTGGACGACGGTGAACAGGCGTAAGTCGCCGGCGCGATCCAAGGTAACTAACACACAACGGCGATCCAGGAATTATGGATCCTGTTTTCAAAATTCTATGCAACGGAAATCGGGGGAGTTGGGCCTGGTTAAGTCCTCTAATCGTGGCAATTTGAGGTCTTTCGTGGGCCCGAATCATGCACTGCCATCTCACGGTAATCGTGATAACTCTAATACGGGAAGGCTTGGCCTCTCTCGTATCCTAGGGTTTTTCTGGTCTCGATTATCTTCCCAGACGGCGCGCTCTGTTGCCATGGCAAACCGAGGCGGCGGTCGTGGGGGTGATCAAGGGCACTACGGCGGATACCAGTACCATCGGGGAGGCTACGCTGGCTATAGCCGCTTTGAAGAGGGCGGGCCGAGCGGCACGGCGGGTGCGCCCGAGGGTCCTGCGGGTGATGATCCTTCTCTTGGGCCGCACGGTGGTTTCCATGCGGGAACAGGGTTCGCTGCTCGTGGTCGTCGCGGATACTACAATGGTGGTGGACGACGGCGCCGTTTCGACGGACATGGCCGAGGAGGGAATTATTTTGACAATGGCTATGGCCATGGTTATGGTTATGGAAGAAGCTATGAATACATAGGAGTTCGTGGTCTTTATGGAGATGTCAACTCAGGGGGTAGAGGTGTTAATACCAATACGATTGCTGTTCCGGCCATCGGCGCCGCTGTGGCAGCTCCTTCTACCATCCCGCAGGCGCAAGTTCAGACGGTCGTGGAGCAACCACCTCGGGTGGTGACTCTTGTTACGCCTGCTGTTGCTGCAGGGCCATCAACTATGCCACCTGCTGTTGCTGCCCAAGTACCTACTGTTGCCGTTGGTCCGGTAACTGCTTCTGCCGTATCAATACCTGTTGTTGTTGTGACAGCACAACCAGGGGCTGGGCAGCCTAAACAAGTTTTGAATAAGGTTTCAGAAGAACAACTTACCAATGCTCTGAATTTGACTGTTCCAAAGAAGATGAAAAAGTGTTATAGATGTGGTGTTGCTGGGCATCGATCGAAAAGTTGTTCGGTTGCTATTTGTCAGATTTGTGAGGGACCATCTCATGGAGAAAGAAAATGTCATTTGTTGACGGCGCCGAAACCACAGATTAGAGCTTATGGGTATGGGCAGGAATAATTGGTCTTCTTCAAATTTCCATGTATTGATTCTTATAAACCAAAGATGGAGAACCTGCGGCTTGCTTCTGTGGTTGTGTCTGGAGGTGAACTATCGATTCCAGCCATTATTCGTCAGTTGCAGAGATTAGTTCCTTCGAAGAACTTTACGTGGGATGTTCGTCAGAAAGGCCATTATGTGTTTCAGGTGGAGTTCCCTAATAGAACTGAGTTAGAAAGGCTTAGTATTTTTGGGAGGTTCATCGTACCTAGTAGCACTTGTGAGATCACAGTTGATAGTTGGGCTCAAAATCCAGAACCAACTAGTTCGCTTCCTGAGGTATGGTTACGGGTGTCTGGTATACCGAGACCACATATAGGTGATTTTCTAGCTCTCTGGGATGTTGGTGACATTTTCGGAATGACAATAGAGATTGACATGCCTTTCACTAGAAAATTTGGAATTCTTAGAATTAAAATTGGTTGTGTTAATCACAGAAAGATTCCAAGAAATTTCCCTTTATTCATAAAAGATGGTTTCTATGGTCTTACTTTTGAGGTTGAGGAAGGGGATTTGTTCCCGGTTGATGATGTTCACATGGTTGAGAATGGTGATGATGATGAGGGAAGTGATGATGGGGATAATGAATATGGGAGATGATTTCGTCGAGTCTGTTGCTAAATATACTGGAAAAGTTTCAGAGGTAGAAGGTAATACTCGGACTGACATTTCTTCTACAGAGAATGGTGGAGATGGGGCAAAAACACCAAGCAACTCTGTGAAGCTTGGAGTTCTATTTTCCCCATCTCTTCGTCGTTCCTTTGAGCTAGCTAGATTGGAGCTTGCTCAGATTTTCTCTATGAAAAATGCTGCGGAGTTCCCTGTCTCAAATGGTAAACCGGAAGAGGCACTTCAGGCTAGGCAGCAGCAGCAAGCAAGTGCAGATGGCACTGCCGTGGTACAGGAAGTTGCTGCTGTAGCACTTTTGTCTGCCGGAGCTGTACAATCTGCGAATGCGGAAGAGACCTGTCCTGCTGTGGTACAGGAAGTGCTTGCCGTGGCACAGGATGTGGCTGCTGCGGCACATTTCTCTGCCGGCGCTGCACATTCTGCCGGAGCGGCACAAATGCACAAGGCTGCTGGCGCGGCAGAGAATGGGGTTTTTCCTACCGCCACGGCAGACGTCTACTTACCTCCGGCGATTTCTTCCGGATGCAAGGATGTGGGTTCGATTCACATGACGCATCCTGTGACACTATCATCTAGAACGGATACTCCTACCCCCTTTATTTCGAACAGTACAGGTACATTGGAATCTCTGTTTTCTTCGGATGGGATAGGTGCTCATGTACATGGGGATGGTTGTGCTGTTTCAGATTGCTGCTTATCTACTCCTAATATTACTGTACCTTTCACAGTGAGCTCTAGGGACGGTGAGAGTCCACGAACTTCGTGTTCGCCTCAACCTTTACCTGGTTTCCCTATTGGCCTTTTGAGCGGCATGGATAGCGAGAGAACTAGGAAGATGGTGGTGGATTTTGGTGGGATCCTGGATGTGCAACATTCGGGTGTTCGATCTAGTGGGCGTATAAGAGCGCAACATAATGCCGATGATTCCCAGTTGGACAGAGCTATGAGCCTTGCAGCTAGAAAGGACGCGGGTACATGTATGAATTTAAATGCTAGTTTTTCATTGTTATCTTTTTTCGGATAAAGAAATAATGGATAGGGCTCATAGGTTAGGAGTTTCCTTGGGATCTTGTAATGAACTTGCTGTTGAGTCCGCTAGATTAATTAAAAGCTCAGATTTAGACAGAACCATATCTATGCTTAAGAATAATTTAAATGATAATTATCCTGATAAACCAAATAGTCTTGTTTTAAATAAAGCTGCTTCTTTAACCGAGGATCTCATTGAGGAGGATGCTGATCCATCAGATGTGGCCCAAGTGGTAGTGGGCTATGGTCCATTGGGCGGCCCAGTAAGCTGACGCACAGAAGCCGGATTCTAGAAGAACCCGGATCACGGCCCACGTGATCTGGCTTGGAGGAGAAGACGGATTCCTTACTTTCCAAGTTAGAAGTTACCGTAGTCTTCTAGGTTTCCTACTCTGTATGCGCTAACCCGGCTATTATATAAAGCCGGATGGGAGATAAGATAGACAAGAAGCTATAGGCTAACTCGCCGGGAAGTTGATCCTCAGCGAATCGCTAAACAGAACCTTACATTGTAATTTTATACACAGGCTTTAGCCCTGATTAGTGAGATTGCAGGAGTAGGAACGTCGTATTATTACGACGTACCGAACCTGGGTAAATCCCGTGTCTTTGTCTTCAACGCGATCCCGTTCCCCCACGTCTCTACCCGTAGTCTCATGGCACCCCCGTCTATGAAAACTACTACGATGTCTCGACAAAGAGCTTTTGTTTCGGATAGTAATATTAAAAAGACAAGGAAAACAAAAGAATACGTTGTTTCTAATAAACGAAGAAGTGCGAGAATTAATCTAGAAAAACAATCTCAAAATGCATAACTTATGTGGAATGTTTTGGAACAGTGATGGTTTTCGTGACCCTGCCAAACATCATTTTGTTCAAGAAACAATTCGGGTTAAGAAGTTGGATTTTCTAGCCTTGTCGGAGACTGGAAGATCTAATTTTGCTTCACCTTTTTTAAAGCACATAGCATCTGGTTTGGAGTTTTGTGGTTTTGTTTACCACCAAAAGGTAGATCAGGTGGTATGCTCATTGGCATCAATTCATCTACTTTGCAAGTTAAGAACGTTGACGTCGGTGAGTTTTGTGTAAAACTTTTTCTTAGATCGAAGAGTGATGGTTTTGAATGGGTTCTGGTTTCGGTTTATGGGGCTGCTCAAGATGAGTTTAAGTCCCAGTTTTTATCTGAGCTAGTTCGTATTTGTGATAATGAAACACTACCAATGATGGTGGGTGGAGATTTTAACATTATACGAAAGCCAGAAGAAAAGAATAATGCTAATTATAATCCGAGATGGCCCATTATGTTTAATGCCATTCTGCAGAGTCTAAATTTGAAAGAGATTGAATTGTCAGGTAGACAATACACGTGGGCTAGTAGAAGAGAAAATCAGACCTTCCAAAAGCTTGATAGAATTTTAACTACTGTTGACTGGGAACAAAAATTCCCTTTAGCTACAGTGCATGCTTTGACTAGAACGGCGTCTGATCACACCCCGTTCTTAGTGGAGTCGGGTGTGCGTGCACATGTGGGGAATAAGAGCCGTTTCTCTTTCGACCTTTCGTGGCTACACTTAGAAGGTTTTTATGAGATGATTGCCTCTGAGTGGGCTCTCTGGACTAAAGGGGACTCACCTATTGAAATATGGCAGAATAAGATCAGGCATGTGAGACGTTTCCTCAAAGGATGGGCAAAAAATCATATCGGAAAATATAAAAAGGGAAAGGAACGTTTATTATAAATTATTGACGATTTGGATATTAAGGCTGAGCGTGAGACGTTGAGGGAGGCCAATGAGATGATTGCTTGCCTCAGACACGAGGAGGAATCTAAATGGGCACAACGTGCTAAAGTTAAGCATATTCAAGAGGGAGGTAGCAATACTAAATATTTTCATCTTATTGCAAATGGGAAGCATAGGAAGAAGATGATCTTTCAGTTAGAGCAAGATTAAGGAACTATCGTTGGTGATGAAAATCTAAAAGTTTACATTACTGAATATTATAAAAAACTATTTGGGCTCCTACAATTAATAATATTTGCCTTGATGAGAGTATTATTCATGACATACCGCAGTTATCTCAAGAAGAAAATGAAATTCTTACATCTGATTTCTTAGTGAAAGAAGTGTATGAGGCCATCTCGCAGATGGAATTAAATAAAGCCCCGGGACCTGATGGTTTCCAGCTGAATTTTACAAGACGTTTTGGGAAGTCATTAGGGATGATTTAATGGCAATGTTTCACCAATTTAAACAAGGTTCGTTACCGTTGTTTAAATTAAATTCCGGTGTCATTACATTGTTACCAAAAAAAGATAATGCGGTACAAATCCAGCAATATAGACCAATAAGTCTTCTCAATGCTAGTTTCAAAAGTGGGTACTAATCGGATTACTCAAATTGTGCAAAAGGTTGTTAGACCAACCCAGTCTGCCTTCATGCCAGGACGACACATTTTAGAAGGTGTGGTTATCTTGCATGAGACCGTTCATGAACTTAAACGTAAAAAGATGGATGGTGTTATCTTTAAAATTGACTTTGAGAAGGCATATGATAAAGTTAACTTGCCTTTTCTCTTGCAAGCATTGCGCATGAAAGGATTTGCACCTGAGTGGTGCAAATGGATCATGCAATTTGTGCAGGGAGGGAGTGTTGGTATTAGAGTGAATGATGATATTGGTCACTATTTTCAAACAAGAAAAGGGTTGAGGCAAGGAGATCCTTTGTCTCCAATTTTATTTAACATTGTTGCTGATATGCTGGCCATTCTAATTGCTAGAGCAAAATAGGATGGTCAAGTAGATGGTCTTATACCCCACTTAGTGGATGGGGGTTTGTCCATTCTACAATATGCTGATGATACGATCTTATTCATGGAGCACGACATTCAAAAGGCGTTAAACATGAAATTGATTTTGTGTATTTTTGAACATTTGTCTGGCCTTAAAATCAATTTTCATAAGAGTGAAGTTTTTTGTTTTGGGAAGGCTATGGAGGTTGAAGACCAGTATAAGCAAATCTTTGGCTGTGAATCTGGTTCTCTCCCTTTTAAATATTTAGGAATCCCAATTCATCACAGAAAACTTCGTAATGCTGAATGGCATCCAGTTGAAAGTCGTTTTGAGGATAAACTTGGGTGTTGGAAAGGGAAGTTGTTATCATATGGGGATCGTCTAGTGCTTGTTAATTCTGTATTAACTAGCTTACCTATGTTTATGCTTTCCTTTTTGGAGATACCCAAGGGAGTCCCAAAAAGACTAGATTTCTATAGGTCTCGGTTTTTTTGGCAAACCGATGAGACTAAACGCAAATATAGGCTAACCAAATGGAACATAATATGTAGACCAAAGGATCAGGGTGGGCTGGGTGTCGAGGTTCTTGAGCTAAAGAACAAATGTTTGCTCAGTAAATGGTTGTTCAAACTAATGCATGAAGAAGGCGTTTGGCAGGAATTATTGTCAAACAAGTACCTTCATTCTAAAACTTTAGCTCAAGTTGAATCGCAACCAACTGATTCTCCCTTCTGGAAAGGTCTCATGAATGTGAAAGATGAGTTTTTTCTTAGAGGCTCATTTCGGGTGGGCAATGGGGAGACAACAAGATTCTGGGAAGATATCTGGCTTGGGAAAACTCCTCTAAAAGATCAATATCCTGTTCTTTATAACATTGTGCAACATAGAAATGTGACTGTTCATACAATGTTACATGGAGCTCCTCCTCTAAATATAGGATTTAGAAGGCTTCTGGTTGGGAATAAATGGGATATGTGGTCTCACCTTGTTCTAAGGCTCATGGATGTTTCGCTTTCGGATACTCCTGATTATTTTCATTGGAATTTAGCCACGAACGGGGTATTTACGGTTAAATCTATGTATGAGGATTTAATGAATGGACATACTAGGTTGCTAAATACCTATCTGTGGAAGTTGAAAATACCTTTGAAAATTAAAAAATTTATGTGGCTCCTTGATAAAAAAAAGTCTTGCTCACTAAGGATAATTTAGCTAGAAAAAATTGGAAAGGAGATACTCATTGTTCTTTCTGTGGGAATGAAGAGACTATTGATCATCTTTTCATTTCATGTACTTTTGCTCAACTTGTATGGTGTGTTGTTTTTTGTACCTATAATATTCCACCACCATCCAGTGTAACTAATATGTTCGGTAATTGGTTGAATGGAGTGGATTTAAAGACCAAAAATAGAATTCGCATTGGTGTCTCGGCTATTTGTTGGTCTTTATGGAATTGTAGGAACAATCTTGTTTTTAATAGAAAACAATGCTTTCATGTCTTACAGGTTATCAATATGGCGGTTTATTGGATCCAGTTATGGGCTTTTTTCCTCCCCTCGGATCAGCGTAAACTTATGGAGGATGGATGCACCAGGCTGCTTTTGGTGGCACATGAGTTTTTCTCCCGACATACGTGGCAGCATATTCCTAGACTTTCGTAGTTTATAGGTTTTGTGGCTGCTCCTTTCTATTTTTTCGTCCTCATTTGTCTTCGTGCCTGTGAGGAAGCATAATAAGATGTAATAGATACACACTTTGACATTTCCATTTAATAATAATAAACAGCTGTGTGCATCACTCGATGCAGAGGCTGGGGATACCCATTTCGAAAAAAATATCTAGGAAACATCTTCTAGGAACTCGACAGATATGGTATTATTTATCTCACTCTCGTAGTTTTATTTTTTTGGAAAATGAAGTACACCATGTTATAAATATTACATCTCCACTCATATAGAAAGAGGCAGGGAGGCAGATGCGACGTCCCAAAACCACCTAATGTTGAGCTCAACACGTTGAACGCCTAATCGCCATTTCCATCGACAATTCTGCTTCCCTAACCCACCAGGCAATGAGTGATACATCGTAAAAAAAATGTTCAAGATATAGAACGAGAGACTAGCAAATGGAAAAAAAATAACTAAGATATGTACTCTTATTTTATATAAACTAAACACCCAAGCGAACTCTAAACTGGTCAAGAAAATATGTCCCAAGAACAAACAAAATTATCAAGACATATAATTAGGAAAGCATATTTTAATTTTGTAATGACATCGTACAAGTTAATACACAAAAAAAATGTAAATAAAAAAAGATCCAAATAAGAAACAACAACCATCCTCACAAGTGGGACCACAATTCATGAAAAATACACCTACAAAAAAAATACAATATTGCATTATCCGTATACAAGACCAACAATATTGCAAAAATATCAAACATGAAGGTACACTTTTACTCTACAAGGACAACATTCTTACAAATTGACACAGGTAATTAAATGATATAGGATGACACTCTAACTCAAAATCATACCTTCCTCAATTGAACCCTTGCCTTTTTAGGCGTTTTTCATGGAAACACAGGGCTCAGTGCTAATGAATATGAAAAACCAAGTAAAAACATGCCACGCGATGGAAGATAGACCTCTAAGGAGGTGTCTCCATTTTTTGGCCCATGGGGAATTTTCTCCTATGTTTCCTGAACCTCTATGGTATTTTATTGAAAAAGTAGAAGTAAGATGCATTGCGTAGAGAGAATATGGGTCCTAAGAAGTGTACATATTTTTCTAGCCCTCTCAAATTTTATTATACATTTTTCTTAACTTACACCCATTTTTATTAATATTTCATGACAATCTAAGATGTTTGAGTAATTTTCATATTTTAACGTTTCATTTTTCAGATTTTCGCCGAATTATGCACTAAGACCACCAGTCGTGAGACCTTTTTCCTTGTTTTGATTTGAACGTAAGGAGAGGTCAAGCTTGGGAAAATACTAGGATGTTGCGCTAGATGGGCTTTGGCCCATTAAGTGGGTGTGGGGCTTCCAAGTAGATTCGACGACCAACCCAACACAGTCTACTTCTAGAACCATGACGACTATGGAGAGAGTTCATGTCAAATTATCAAGACCTTGGTCCATAACCATTTGAAAAGAGAGAGGGCGAGACCTTGGTGCATAGTATTATGCGTTTTGTTTTTCCGGTTTGTAAGTTTTATGACATTGCCATCTGTAATTTTTTTCTTGTGAGGATTGAGGAATCACAACGAAGGAGGTAGGGAAATGTCTCCACATGAGTATATTGATCTAAAGTGGAAAAAGGCTTTTGACTCACGGGTGCATATGAACCCCTACCTCTAAAACCACTAAAGACGTTCCTAAAACAATATAAGATATGGGTTGATGTTGAGGGACAAAAGCGGCTTCTTTGGCGATCTCGATAGCGACCGGCTCTCGGGCTGCGGCTGCTGCGCCCCTATCCCTATTCAGGAGATCTACGAGTGACCTGCTGAACGTGCAACGATGTCGCCTAGAGGTGGGGGGGGTGAATAGGCGATTAAAACTTTTCCGGTTAAGCCTTGTTAAATGCGGAACTAAACTAGGTGTTTAAATTAACAAGCACACAAACTAAATATTCTAGGATCAACTAAGTGCACCAACAACTTATGCTAAGAAAGACAAGTAACAAGGTGATAGCAAGATATATAACTTCAAACTCGAAGGCTATCACAATGTAAATTGCATAAGTAAAAAATCTCGGGTATAGAAATAACCGAGGCACACGGAGACGATGATATATTCCCGAGTTCCTCCCACAATGGGAGTACTTCTCATTGGAGGGATGTGAGCTCGCCACAAAGGCCTCACTGTATTCTCCGATGAACCCCGCCACAAAGGTCTAGTTGACCTTCCACTATTGGCAATCCTCGATCGAGGCACGCATCCACAACTTAAATTAGAGGCTCTCGATGTCACCACAATCTTGGGGCACACATGCACAACTCAATTGGAGGCTCCCAAGAACACCACAAGTCGTTTAGGGTCCAAGACCCAAGAGTAAAAAGCTCGCAAACCTTCACTTCCACGAATCCTCGTGGAGAGACCAAATTGATGCAACCGATGCAAATGGAAAGAGCACAAGTGCTCAAATAATCCACTCTCAAATTTCAACAAAGCAACAAATTCTTATGGGGGAATAAGAGAGGAAGAACGAAGGAAGAGAAACACAATGAAATCCAAGATCTAGATTCATTAAGTTCCCCTCACTAAGAGGAGAGATGGATTGGTGGAAATGTGGATCTAGATCTGCTCTAACTTCTCCCTCAAAGATATGCAAAAATCATTGAAGGGATTAAGAGAGGGGACAGCTTTCCAAAGTCAGCAATGGTGGAGAGAGAGAGAGAGAGAGAGAGAGAGAGAGAGAGAGAGAGAGAGAGAGAGAGAGAGAGAGAGAGAGAGAGAGAGAGAGAGAGAGAGAGAGAGAGAAAACGGGCTGGCAAAGTCTTAGGGACTTTGGGGAAGAAAGCCCCTTAAATAGGTGCTAAAAAACTAGCCGTTTTGCATGGAATGACCCGGAATGAATCCGAACCCTAACAGATGTTTACGCGGCCAAGTCGGAATGATTCATTCCGGATTGCACCAAAATGGCTGAACACCGATACGAGAAATGCTATAACTTTTGCATACGGACTCCGTTTTCGATGTTCTTGGGCTCGTTGAAATTGCAACAACGAGCACCAAAATAATATGCAGAGAAACATCATTGTACAACAATGTAAGATAAAACAAAATTCGTAAAGGTTTTGACCTCTCAAACAGGAACAACCGGTGAAACCTCCAACACGAAAACACACATAACTTTTGCGAATGAACTCCGAATGAGGTGAGTCCAATTGGGTTGGGAATATAACAACAAGGAATATACAAATAAAAAGGAACGGAGAAGTTACCACACATGGAAGGTGTGGAAACATTCTGAAACCTGAACCAGATATTTTCACCACCGAAAACGCAACAAGCGTTTCTTACCAAAACCGTTTTCGATAAACCCTGGCTTGCCATGAAGATCATGACAAGAAACAAAACACCATGTAGATAAAAGACAAATAAGAACCAAGAAATATGATATGAAAGTATGCAAAGGTTTGAGCTCTCCACAACAATTTGATCAAGTTACTCACTTGAGAGCTCCTCTTGATAATACGACTATCTATCTTATAACCTGGTCTCCCAAAGACATGAGACAGGTAAAATAGAGAACCTATCAAGATCATAGCTTTGCCTTGAGCATTCCACTTGAGCTAGATGATGAAGATATTGACTCTCTCAAGTTGGATCCTCTTTCTTGATCTTGCTTTCTAGCACATGCTCCGCTTGATGAAGACTTGAAAGTTGCTCCCCCATACACCATTATGGGAGAGGCTAGCTCCCCCATACACCATTATGGGAGAGACCCTTATAGGAAAATCTTCACAATGCCACAATCTCCAAATGTGTGGAAAGAATCAAGCATAAGATTTCTTCGAGATGCTTCACTTGAGCTTCCACGTGAAGCTTGACGACAACATTGACCATGAGCTATATGAAATCTTCCTTTTGATGCATGCCCATGGAAAGATAACTAACCACACATAGATATGCCACACAAACATATTATGGGTTAGTTTACAAAGATATATTATCAAATTATTACCATACCATGAGATACACAATCCCACTTAGTACATCTTGTAGCTTTGTGTGTTGATCACTTGCTCGATCAACCTTGTATCTTTTCTTCTCACTTAAAATGATGATGTCTTGAAGATAATCATGAAAGATAACCTAATAATTTTCTTCAATACACACTAGAAATATGCACAACTCAAATCATGACCATTCTTCATATAAATCCTTGAATATAACAATGACCATCACGGAAGCTAATAGAGTTCAACACACGAACTCTATTATTTCCCATGGACAAGATCTACAAGGATAACTCAATGCAAACATTAGTACACAAGGATTTTCATTAATTACCAAAACCACATATGTGGGCACCATGCACTTTCAATCTCCCCCATTTTGGTAATTGATGAAAATCCCTTTTTACGAGGTTTTATATGATGAATTAATCAACCACACAAAACAAAGAGCAAGGATGCAATATCATGGAAGGCAAATGCTTAAGAACGAAACTAAAGCACAAAACCAAATTCCCTGAAACCCTCTAAACTTCTCCCCCATTGGCATCCATTGCCGAAATGGGAAAAAAGATTACAAGGCTAATATAATAAGAGCCCCCCATAGTGTATGCATTCCTCATGTTATGAGTGAAATCAAGTGCATATATCCAACTATGAATATATGGAGGGAAATCAAACTATATTGAGGATCGAAAGATTTCCAAAGAATATCAAATTGAAGAATACTTTGACAAATCACCTACCAACCAAAGGATCCGGAATTTTTTTTTGACCAAAAACAATATTATGATAAGATAAACCAAGTGTTCTAGAAAATCAAGAGGGAACTTCCCAAGGTACATGCACAAGGTTACATTTGAATTATTATACAGTGTGCACAACATGGAATCATCACTCCCTTCTAGATAATTTTGAACAAAACAAGAGCAAGAGAATAGATGGGAAATGAAGCAAAGCAACTTGCAATCAAACAAGAGCTGAGAAATTAAAATCAAGGAGTGACAAATAAAAGACTTACTCAACCGAAATAGATGAGTGTGACAAGGAAAAACATTTTTAGGAGACTAATAGGATGAGAAAAGCTTCATCATAGTCTTTAAGTATATGAGGCACATAGTGCATATCATGTCTTTCCCATACACACAAACCAACGAGGATAAATCAAATAAATAGGTCCACAAGATTATTAAGATGCAAAAGGAATACCAAATGAAAAGCAAAGCTTGTGCCTTTTAGGAACGGAAAAGAATATAAAGCAATAAAAGGTGGTTACTAAAGAATTAGAATATCAACTAAACATGTAACTATTCTTGTGTGTATAAGTTTCTAAGTGGACACCAATCACAAAGACATATATCCACAAAGAAACATGCACACACAAAATAGGTACGAGGGTGAAGAACAAGATATCCAAAATAGGTTCATGAATATACCAATAAGATGTTTGCTTGAAAGCAAAGAACACAGTTAAATTTTACCTTAAAGAGATATAGATGAACAATCAACAAACTCATCAACGCATCACAAATATCACAAGGGAAAAGTGATAGTTGGAATGCTTCCAGAAAGGTTATGCGTATCACAAAAAGGAAAATGGTTTTCAGAAAAAGATAAATATTGCATATGAGAGACTTCGAGTAGAGGTTGCTAGATTAATATACTTGGGATTGGTGAATCATGAAAATTATTTCCCCTTGATGTGTAATCATCCCGGTTTACTCATATTTGCAAAAAAATGCCTTTAAAAAGACATTTGTAAGAACCAAATGAAATGCAACAAATGGAATTCATGCCAATATGCAACTTGCACAAGGTTGAAAGCTAGAAATGTATGCATGAGTTAGATACTTGTTACCTAGATAGACATTGGTGATGAAGAGGATGTGAATTCATTAATCATCGTAGTTTGACTCCTATAAACCCATGGTGAGAACATATTCCTTATGAATGAGGCAAGCAACCAATGTATATCCATTGTACCTAAAAACAAAATTCAAGTACAAAATGGTTCCCAAACGTATTGGGTCCAAAGTAGTTAGAACAACTACAATACATAGGATAATCTCCACAAACCTATGTGCATATTAATATGAATTTGAATTTCATGCACATATTAGGCATTTAGGACTTGATGGAGTGTATCCTACATATTGGATCAAGGAAAGTAAGTATGCCAAAATATACATAGTAAATACACATGCACAAAACTTCCAAGAACCAAACAAGATACCATTTGGAAAAAAACACCAATTAAACCAAGAAGGCACTCACACGAGTGAAAAGCAAGAGAGTCGTCCAGATTATATCAAAACCCAAATCAACACATGATTGAGGAAACGAACTATAGAAGATACAAAAAAATAAACAAATCCTCTACACTTTTCATGATGGCACACAAAGTACCAAGACGAAAAATGTTCGCCTTCCAAAGAGAAAGGTCATTGGGATAAAATAAAAATTAAAAGACAACAAGTGTTAAAACACATATAGGATAACTCTTCCAAGAATAGTGCATTATTTATGATCTTGCATTAGAATAAAAAATGCACACAATGGAATCATTACTCTCCATATATATTGTTCAAACACTAGTGAAGCTCAAGAAAAACAATAAGATGCAATACCAATTTAAAGAATGGTGATCTACTCAAAGTAGGATAGCTTCCCCAAGAATAGTGCAACCCTAATAAGTAAGACTTTGAATGTAAGTGCGCAAGAATGGGATCATTGCTTTCCTAACTCAAGAAATCATATATTTGTTTTTAATTGAGCAAAAGGATACAACAGGTACAAGGAAGACACAAGGGAGTTTAAACCAAAATAAATCCTTAGCAAGAAACAAGACAATTTTCGAGAAAAGGCCAAAGTAAATATGATGAATAAACTTACCAAAAATTATTATCACTTGTCAAAGACAAGAGATGTATGGAGATATTTCTCGGTGGTAGACGATTTGTTCACAATCATATTCACAAAACATAAGCATGTATAAAAAGATAGGAAATAAAAAACATGCTTAAATAGAGATTCTTGAAGGCTTCAAATAAGAATCGAAAAAGAAAATCACCAATAAACTCTCACAAACAAGATACCAGATGAAGAGAAACAAAACACATTTAAGAAAACATGGAACTTGTTTGAGCAACATGCCATATAAGAACAAGATTATTGACAATATGAATTCTAGGTGGCAATAGCTCACATGTTCACATTTTTAGGATTGTAATATGCACATAGATTATTACTCACCCATAATGTGATAACCAATTTTTTTCAACAATAGGCAAAGAAAAATAAATCCAACTAGAGAAAGTTAATGGATATTAGAATTTGAATTTCTCATGAGAAAGACATACCGCATAGAGACTAGATAATATTACCATATCAACACTAAGTGGTTTTCCTCATGTACACACATTTTAGGATAGTAAAGTACCAAGAGCATATTAATTCCACAAAATGGGATAGTCCATTAACAAAGCACACAAGTACATGGAGTGAAAACCAACAAACATAACTAGATTACTCAAGATAGGTAAGTAGTAAGCACACTATATACAAAAACATGCTAGAATCAAAACCAACACATGCAGGGGGCAAGTAATTTTCATTGAATATATGAATTAGATACAAGTTACCACAAGGGGGAACATTGGATGAGAGATATATATAATCCAAGTGACTTGGCTTGAGGAAATATAATTGATGAAGATCCCTTAATTCTTCATGAGATAGCCAAGTCTCCAATGCCCTCCAACAACACCTATTGATCAAGTTTGAGCTTGTTAGTCCCCCCACTAAGTTTGGTCTTAAGAGGTTAGTCACAATAGGTTGGCAACCCAAATGGTTCTTTTTTTGGCACCACTTTGAGTACCAACATACTTGGCAAACACATTGCCCACATTATCCTTCCGAATGGAATACACATCATCAACAAGGATAGGGTTGGATAATGTAACATTAGTGCATGAAGAAGCAAGTTGTCCCTTCTCACGACAAAGGTAGCAACATCGACTCTTCTCTTTTTTCTTAATAGGATCCTCAACTTGAGGAGCATTGGCTTGAGTCTTCTTAGGAGGTGGTCGTTGTTCAACTCGTAGTTGAGCATGAGATTGAACAAGAGGCCGCTTCCCTAGTTCTTCTCACTTAGAGGCTTCTTCTTCAAAGGGCAAGATCTAACATGGTGCCCTTCAATCTTGCACGTGAAGAAAATGATCTTGGCCGAATATTTTTCTTGTTCTTGGACCTTCTTCTTGTCAAACTTGGACTTGTTCTTGATATTGTATTTGAATCCAAGTCCACTCTTGTCATTTGGAAGTCTTCGCCCTCTCAACATCTTGTCAAGTGTCGAACTCCCTTCATGACACTTTTCCAAATCTTTCTTCAAGGAAGTGACTTAGGCCTTGAGCTCATTGATTTCCTCTATATGGTTAGAAACAACACAAGGTCTAGAGGAAGTAGACGCTTGATTGTTAGAGAAATATGGCAAGGAAAGCAACTCATCACAAGATGTAGAAACATTATGAGAGGATGAATTACTAATACTAGCACAAGGAAATATAGATTACCAGAAGAGATTGTGCTAGTAACCACATGAGGCTCACAAGATTTTACCTTTGTAGTGATAGCCTCAAGAGCCAACTTTAGCTTAGTATGAGATACTAGAAGATCCTCATGAGATCTAGATAGATTTTCATGGATTTCTTCCAACTTCCCTCACTTGCTAGTCATCAACTCAAGTTGAGCCCTTAGCTCAACATTCTCCTTCAAAATAGATGCTTCACAAGATGTGGAGTTAGTAGCACTACTAAGGAGTTTTACCATTCATTTCCTGAATGATTTCTATCTAATATTGTACAATGAAAAACACACCTTGTTCGCAATAACGTAATTGGGGTGTTGTGTTGATATCATAACATACTGAAAATAATTAAGTCCATTTAAAATTCAAATTGAGTGAAAACAACAAAATCACTTAAATTGAATACCCAAAGTGAAAATTAAAATCTTGATCAATTTCACTAAAGTAAAACATGGCGATTATGAGAATTCAATAAGGACTTTAAAACTGATTTTTATTAATTTTTATGTTTACAAAAAGGCCTTGAAAAAATGTTTCTTTTAAATAGAAGTAATGATTGCCAATTATGAGAAAGCTGAGGGGGTTATCGAAAGTTCCTTTTATTTCTTCTTCTTCTGCCAGAAGGAAGAGGAGACGTGGCCGTGTTGCTGCTGCCGAGCTCCACCTCTTGCATGCGTCCCTGCTCGCGAGGATAAGGTTGGGACAGGCTGTGACCTTCCTATCTTCTTCCTCACTCGCTGCCTCTCTTCCTCTCTATCTCTATGTGCCTCTAAACCGAAAACCAAACCCTAACCCTAATCGCCACTATCACCGCTCACCGTTGTCGCGTCCGGCCACACGGAGCCATGCCAAGAGCACCATTAGATGGGTCATCGTCCTCTTTGCCTCCTGGAGCTCGCGCAAGGGTGGAGATGCCTCAAGCGATGGGAATTTTTCCGCCGTTCCTATGTTCGGCCGCCGCAGAAAAGAGCACGCCGCAGGTGACCAAGCCCTCACCGCACTTCACCGACGCCTCCACGAGTTTCAGTGTCAAAAGAGGAACCTCCAGGTTCTCTTAGTTCATTTTATTGCGTCCGAGATCGAGCTGCCGTCATGCACCACTGTCCGCCGACGTGCCTTGCTCGCCGTCGGCCAGTTCCGGCGACCAATTGGTCGTCCGCCGCTATCCCTAGGTTCCTTGTGCCGCGCTCCACCTATTGGTAGCAATCGAAACTAGCAATTCGGGGCCAATCAATCGATTGCAATCTAGCATTGGAGATCCCCTCCGCTGATGATGCAACCGTGACGTCATCATAACGTCAGAAATTTTCCGTTTTCTTTATTTATAATTAAAAAATAATACCGACACGTGGGACCCACCTGTCAATTTAAAATAGGCAAAAAAAGCAATAAATTTAGAAATTCCGTATCTTTGAAAATAATTATCAGAAAAATAAAAATAAAACATGGAATTGCTTAGAAAAATATAATATAAAAGTTTATCAACTTTTTAAAAATGTTCGATAAAGTTTAAAATTAAATATTTTTGAATTTAAATTAAATCATTTAAAAATTGAGAAAAACAATAAATAATTATAAATTCAGAAATATACAAGTTATATACCAAATTGCTTAAAAAGTCAAATGCAACTCATCTAGGAATTTTCAAGGTCATTTGAACAAGTTTTCACGTGTGCAATATTTTTCCTAGTCATTTTAATTCATTTAAAATGTGGAAACTAATCTAAAAAAATCTAAAAAAAAGTGGAAATTAATAACTTATCAAATCCTTTTTAGAAAGTATCATGTGGTAAACCAAGTGGTAAAGAAAACCATTTCCAATTCAAATCTGTCAAGAACAAAAAAAATTGTTTAGCTTCTGAACTTGTCTCTTTTAAGTATAATGGAATTCTAAAATGCTCCATTATAACCAGAAATAACTACCACTACAATATTTCCTTATTAAGATAACCCTAATGTTTTCATACCTCCTAAACTCACACCACAAACCTTAATGGATTATCAGATGATAAAGTTGATTATATTAGTTACTCATTTTCAATTAAACTCTTTCTCTTCAGCTCTACACTTGTTAACAAAAAATAAAATGCGTTCGTTATATTTTAAAAGTTGTTTTAAATGTGATATGATTTTCTTGTCTAATCATGTGATAACTACTTATAACCTAAACATGATAACAACTGCTTGTTAAATAAAAGTAAGACAAAAAAAAGTAAAAATTAATATAAGTAAGTAAAGCATTCCAAACTTCAAAACCTAATGTCATTAACTCTTTAAGTGAACAACATCATCACCACAAGTAATGAAACAACTCTAAGTCACCTAAAACCTGTGTGATTTAGTTGTCTTGTAAGCTAGTGTATTTTCAGGGTATTTTGCGATGCATCTCATTACCATGCATGTATCATCTTGCCAGAGTTTTAAGTAGTCCTTACCAGGATTACTTTGCTATCTTTCATATCTCAGGATTTCTCTACGCAACCCTCGAACCCAAAGACATGGATTGTTTTCATTATTTCTACCTCAGGCAAGTTCATCACTTGCTCATATCCTTTACAATATTTCCTAACAAACTATTTGCAAAAACCCTATCGTATTAACACCTAATCTCAAAAGAATGCATGATCATAATTTTATAATAATATGACTACTTAAATGACTACCCGAGTGGTAGTGTTCTGTTTGGTGGCAGATGGGACCATGGTAAGATGAATAGGTCAAAGGAAGGTTCAATCTGTATGGGAAAGTATTACCTAGCAATTAACAACAAATGTTGTCAGGATTCTTGCACCGTAAATACCGCGTTAACCATGGGTCTTTTATGGGGCGAGTAAGGCAGGTGTGATCTTTTCCCGTTCGCATGTCAACGGAGAGCCAAAGACGTACACTGCAGGTCTTGCGGAACTACATGCACATGGGTGGGAACACTTACGTCCAATAGACTCTGGGGGTGTATGAGTGTCTGCTCGGGGCGCCTAGATCTCTATCATGAGGGGTAGAATCAGGGGTTCAACCTGCGTGGCAGAAATGGGTGGGCATGCGTTATGCGGAAAAGCATGAATTGGCTCGGATCAACAACTAGGCCCCACACCAAAGTGGGTGTGGACAGGAACTCGAGCCTGGTTGTGCAACATGGTCTTGATCGCCTATATATGGGTAAAGTAACGCACCTCTGCAGAGTGTAAAAGGATGTGGCATGTTACCCCCTGTTCCGAGAAGGAGTTGCGAACGCCGCAGGAAAGGCAACTCCATGAAGTTCTAGTACTATGAAGATTTGGCGGACATAGTTGCCAGTATTAAAAGCAACCTCTTGAAGAAATATTTACAAAAACCTTGCATTGGCTTATGACTTTTTCGAGTCGAAAGCTGTAGATAGTGCATCATACTACCCACTGTTTATCATGAACTTGTTGAGTAACGCTCATTACTCATTCGTTCCCGTTTGACCCCCTCCTTAGAGTTGAAGCCCTTAAGAAGTCTTCATCGGTAAGCCATCGCTATCACATGAAGCTAGGAGGAGTCTTATATTACTTAACGATGAAGCAACATCATCAACAATGCTGGTGAACGACAAGCTACCTAGTTAAAGGAGGAGACCATTCATGGACTCAGAATTTATCAAGCCATAGATTAAGGCTGACATCAGTCGTAGTGGATTAGGTATGAGCAAGAGTTATTCTCCAGTTTGGAGGTTCGAATTGCTTCTTATGATGTTTCATTTGCATGGGATCTTCTTTGATTCATCGAAGGGAGATTCTCGAGATTTTGTAATGAACAATGTTTGTATCCTATAGCTTTGCTTGGACCTGCTATGTTTCTGTTGTACCACTCTGAGGGATGTAATATTCACGGATAAGTCCTTCTGTGAGTATTATGTCAACGACTTGCGCACTACACATGCAGTGGTGTGATGGGTCACCGCATTATGGTGGAAGGCTAGGAGTTGGATATTTGCAACCTCAAGTTCCTCCTCCTCTGTTTTGAGGCTATGTTAGGCCTCAAAATAAACTTTGACAAATGTGAGGTGGTGGTCCTAGGATTCCCCATGGATGAGCAACATCAGATAACTTCAAATGTAAGGTGTTCACCTTCCGAGTTGAATATCTGTGGGTTTCGCTTGGGACATCCAGGATCCTGATGAGGGACCTCGAACCTCCGGTGGGCCGGGTAAGGTCGAAGGCCGATCCATGGCGCGGCAGGTTCACCTCTAAGGGAAACAAATCTGTTCTTATTGACTCATGCCTATCTAGCCTGCCCATGTATATGATGGGCCTCTACCTTCTTCCTGAAGGGGCCCATAAGACTTTTCATAAGGAACTCTCGCACTTCTTCTGGTCGTCATCCAATGGCCAGCAGAAGCACCACATGGTAAAATAGGATCATGTTTGCGCCCCCAAAGACTTGGGGGGGCATAGGGATTTTGGCATACTGCAAGATGAACACCGCTCTAATGCTTAGATGGATGTGGAGTATCCTGCAGAACAATGGAGGGATTTAGATCAAGCTTATGAAGGCAAAATACCTTGGAGGTTGCCCTCTATTGTCCTGTGATCGCCGGCAGGGTTCCCAATTTTGGTGATCCATCTAATCCATTAAGTATGAAATCGGTAAAGGTGCGTGGTTTATCCTTGGGAATGGCAGGTTCACCCTCTTTTGGGTGGATATGTGGCTTGGAGATAGACCGCTCCAGCTTGTCTATCCGAGTATTTTTGCGATATGCTCACATCCACTGCTATTGGTTGCGGACGCCGCGCTGGATGAAATTTGGAACGTCTCGTTCTGAATGACATTTGGTGAGGCAGAAGTGACAACATGGAATGAGCTTAGACAGGCGTTACCGGACTCCTTAGATGGAGCTATGTATAACGTTACTTCGTGGTTAGCGCCTTCTGGGGCTTTCTCGGTTAAGTCGGCCTACTGCAGCCTCTTCCACGGACAGGGGCAGGCGTGGCCGTCTAAACTATAGAAAGCCTCCCTCCCTTTCCAGATCAAGATTTTTGTTTGAAAGTTACTGCGGGACCACCTCCCGTTGGGGTGGAAGTGCGGAAGCGCCAATGGCCTGGTGATGGCATATGTCCACTTTATGGTGTTCGAGAGACGGATACCCATATTCTGTTTACATGCCCCGTGGCCCGGTTTCTATGGAATTTTGTCTATGAAGGTCTGGGCCCCGAGTGGCGGGCCTCGGACCTTCGCGAATTCCTGGAACTCCACGCGAGAAGGGTCGGGAGGGGGCTCGCCTCTTCTGGGTTGTTTTTGTCGGGATGGCTTGGACACTGTGGACGATTAAGAATAAGATGGTGATATAACGGATCTTCCTTTGATGCGTTGCTGACTCGATGTTTAAATATCTCGCTTATTTTGCAGCAGTGACACCCACTATGTAGACGGCGGGACAGGGCTCAGCTGGATGACATGCTGGACCGTTTAGTTGCATCTGCGCGGCAGATCTCCATCTCCGCTACAAGCTGAGCCTCGCGGACGGATGGGATACTCCTAGCGCCCTCCTCCGCCCACCCTTCTCTCCTTTGTTCTGTATTTTGTTACTTTGGACTTACCTGTGCTGATGTCCCAGCGAGCTATTGTCTATTTCTCTCTTCAATCTTCTCCGTTGGTTATGTTATATGAACTCGGATTGGTGGTTGCTTTATTTATAAAGCGGGACGAATAACCTTTTTTGGTAAAAAAAAATTTAAAGAAATTTTTTGGGTATTCATATAAACATTCTATATTAGTACACAAAGTTTTGTGGAGAAATGGCATGCGCTTAACTCTGTACCGATTGCCCTAAAAAGACCGATTCGGCTCATTTTTCACGTAGCGCACGACGCAAGGTTCAACATCGACGCCCGTGACCCGAGACAATTCACGAGATTAGCAACTTAGTTAAGTTGCATCGCCCGAGTTTGGTCTTTCTCTCGGAGACTAAGCTAAGTGACAAGAGAGCGCAAGAATTGAAGGGGAGGATTGGATTTTCAAATGCTTTTGGTGTGAAGAGCGAAGGATTAAGCGGTGGTTTAGCTCTCTTCTGGAACTCAGACTCTGTAGTGTCTTTAAAATCATACAGTAGATCGCACATTGATGTTTTTGTGACTAATGAGGATACAGGCAATACGGAGTGGCGTTTTACGGGGTTCTACGGCGAGCCAAAACGGTCAAGGAGGAAGAGGAGCTGGGAGTTGTTGAAATTTTTGAGGAGAGAATATGATAGACCTTGGATATGTGCAGGGGACTTCAATGAGATTGTGTCGGTTGGTGAACAGTTCGGTGGTCACGGGAGAGAGGAATGGCAGATGGAAGGTTTCCGTGATGCTATAGAGGATTGTGGCTTCGAAGATATGGGGTATTCGGGTACTCCTTATACTTGGGACAATAGGCAATATGGAAGCAGTAACATCAAAGTGAGACTAGACAGAAGTATGGCGGATATCAGGTTTCTGGAAGTGTTTGATAATTCACAGGTTACACATGTACAGACCACGCAAAGTGACCACTGCGGGCTGTTTATCCAAATTCTGAAATCTGATTGGTGCAAGGATAATGGGAGGTCTAGACCTTTTCGTTTTGAAAATGCATGGATGCGGCACCAAAATTATATCAATATGGTTGAGCCCAAGCTTAACTCTGATGCAGTGAACCTTGAGGAGGTGGCTAGTGTTCTGGGAGGAGTTCGAATGAACCTACAGCGGTGGAGCAGAGAGGAATTTTAATCGGTGTCCAAGCAGCTTAAAACCCTCCGCGGCAGACTCGAGCAGGTGAGATGGCAGTCCCTTGGTACTGGCCCATCAAGACTGGAGTTGCAGTTAATGAACCGTATCTCGGAGCTCCAGACTAGAGAAGAAGTGGAGGCGCATCAACGCTCGAGGGTACAGTGGATAAAAGAGGGAGATCGCAACACTTCGTATTTCCACTCCAAGGCTAAGCAGAGAGGCAGAACCAATAAAATCAAATCGATACGTACAGAGGACGGGTTCGTGGAAACATCACAAGAAGGTATGGAAGACATGGCAAAAAACTTCTACAAGTCCCTGTTTTCGGCTCAAGAAATTACCCAACCCGAGTTGGTGACGGATTGGGTCCCTGCTAGAGTATCGGATACAATGAACGAGGAATTATTGGCTCCTTTTTCGGATATGGAGATTGAGAGGGCCCTGTTCATGATGCACCCGAATAAATCCCCGGGTCCTGATGGATTTAATGTTGGCTTTTACATCAAGCATTGGGCACTTTTGAAGAATATGGTATGCAAAGCAGTACGGAATTTTCTGGAAAGGGGAGAGATGCCTGAAGATGTGAATGCAACTGTTTTAGTGTTGATCCCCAAAGTTAAATCCCCTCAAGATTTAACTCAATACAGACCTATTGCACTATGCAACGTGCTCTACAAAATTGTATCTAAAGTTCTGGCCTTGAGGCTGAGACCCGTTTTGGATGAAATCATCTCGGAAGAACAAAGCGCCTTTGTACCGGGTCGGTTGATCACGGATAATGTGCTTACGGCATACGAATGCATTCACTATCTTAAGAGGAAAAAGGGCA
The DNA here is from genome assembly GCA_028641055.1 of Alopecurus myosuroides. Classification (NCBI taxonomy): domain Eukaryota; kingdom Viridiplantae; phylum Streptophyta; class Magnoliopsida; order Poales; family Poaceae; genus Alopecurus; species Alopecurus myosuroides. The sequence goes on from CM054060.1 coordinate 39,317,509, forward strand.
ATTCAGCGGCATGTGCGATTAAATTAGACATGGCCAAAGCTTATGATAGGGTCGAGTGGACCTATCTTCGGAATATTATGCTCAAGCTTGGGTTTGCTCAAACTTGGATTGATCTCATTATGAGGTGTGTGGAATCAGTAACACTTTCAGTTCGAGTAAATGGAGTTTTTTCGGATTTCTTCAAACCAACCCGTGGTATCAGGCAAGGGGATCCTATCTCCCCTTACCTTTTTCTTCTTTGTGGAGAGGGTTTTAGTTGCATGCTCAAACACAGTGGACCTTCTTATTTATCAAAGGGAGTTCGGGTGGGAATCCATGCTCCATGGGTGTCCCACCTCTTATTTGCTGACGATTGTTTGATCTTTTCTCAGGCATCACCTGCGGGTGCAAATAGAATTCAAACAATCATTGATCTTTATAGGAGAGGATCGGGCCAGTTGGTTAACTATAATAAATCGGCGGTATTCTTCAGTAATAATACCAAGGGTCCAGTGAAGAATGTGGTACTTCAGGAGCTTGGGATTTCGGTTGAGGCTTTGGGAGAAAAGTACCTTGGTTTACCTACGGCCTTGGGTAGGTCAACTGACTCACATTTTGAACATATTATTGCCAAGGTAAAGAAGATTCTTTTTGGAGGAATTCCACGGATGCTTAGTAGTGCAGGGAGAGAAGTTTTTATCAAATCTATTTGCCAGGCCATTCCCACTTACTCAATGAGTTGTTTTAAGCTTTCCAAGAATTTTTGCAAGAAACTTACAGCGGTTATTGCGAGATTCTGGTGGGGAGGGGATGAGAAGAAGAGAAGAATACACTGGAAGAAGTGGGAAGCAATTGCAATACCAAAATCTGTTGGTGGTATGGGCTTCAGAGATTTTGAACTCTTCAATCAGGCTATGTTGGCTAAGCAAGGGTGGAGGTTAATGACTAGACCAGAGTCCTTGTGTTCAAGGGTTCTAAAAGGGAGATATTTTCATGATAAGTCCTTTTTGGAGGCAGGAAGGAAAAGAAATGCATCTCACACGTGGAGGGCAATCTTACATGGAAGAGAGGCTCTCAATTTGGGTTTGATCAAAAGGATTGGCAATGGCCAATCAACCCATATATGGAGAGATCCGTGGATCGAGGAGAACATGGGGTCGAGGCCCCTAACACGTACTGTAACGGCATCAGCTTCTATGGTGGCTGAGCTCATTGATGAAGATGGGGACTGGATTGAGGAGAAGCTAAACCAGAACTTTATTCATCCTGACATTCAAGCTATTAAGAGAATAGTCCGTGGGGAGGAGGAAGATATCTGGGCTTGGAAGCCGGAGAAACACGGGAATTTTACAGTCAAATCGGCCTATAATTTGCTTTGTGCAAACAGGAGGGTTTTGGGAGCGCCTTCAGGCTCGGATGAGACCATGAACCAAACCTGGAAACATCTATGGAAGATGTCAGTTCCACCGAAGGTCCGTAATTTTTGGTGGAGGATGATACATAATTTCATTCCTTCTCGTAGAACTCTGGCGGATAAACATGTGGAAAGGATTGATAAATGCGAGGATTGTGGAGATGTTGAGACTAGCTACCACGCCCTATTCACCTGTACATGGGCTAAACTGTTTTGGGAGGAGGTTAAATTGCTAACACGAGTCAAGATACCTCTTTTGCACCCGAGATCCTGGGCAGCGGACTTGATTGATGCAAGCATCGTTCCGAGTCATGATGCTTGTATAATTCTTTGTGGCTGTTGGGCAGTGTGGACAGAGAGAAACAACAGAAGGCATAAGGAAAGAAGCAAGGATTTGAAAGTATCTGTTAGATGGGCAGTTGATACTGCGTGTGATCTTGCTAGTCCTGCGAATTTGGAGAGAAAACCGAAAGTTAAACAGAAGGTTGAGTGGAAGCCACCAATGGAAAATTATGTGAAGGTGAATGTTGATGCAGGTTTTATGCCTACGGTGAGATCGGGTTCGACAGGTGCTGTTATTCGGAATCATTCCGGTGAGCTTATTAGAGCTCAGGCTCTGTGGTATGAACATGCGGCTCACGCAAGGATGATGGAGACAATTGCGATCAGGGATGGACTTCGGTTCGCGGCGGACCTGGGATATACTCATGTTGAACTAGAGAGCGACGCCCTGGAGGTGGTTCTGATGTGTACAGCGAATAACAGCGAGAAGGCTGACACAGGCGCCGTGATTACTGAAATTAGTCATTTAGTGTACAGCTTTGTTGATTGTTCTATAGCTCATGTGTTTAGATCAACCAATGAGGCTGCACATCTTTGTACAAGGCAAGCATCTGGAGATAGACGTAGGTGTTTATGGGTAAATTACATCCCAGGTTTCCTGAGAGAACATATTCATACAACTTGTAATCGATATGAGTAATTAATGAAGTTTTAGCTTTCAAAAAAAAAACATCGACGCCCGTAACTAAGCGCCTGCGATGGAAGGACACAACCGTCGATTCACCGGGCGCATGAGTTGTCGTACTTGCTCAAAGTGTTACTTTGCCCAGGCTGCTAACCTCTGTCACGAGAGGTAAAATGATGTAAACACAATAGGATTACAACAAATAGGGAAAAAACACATGCGAATAAAAACCCAGCGTGTATACTTACGTGTGCTGCGTGCACTACCACCACCACCACCTAGGCAACAACCAGAAGCAGTGCTCTGAGGAGTGCCGCTAACGCCGTCAAAAGGCTCAGCTTTGTTAACTGTCGAGTTTGGAACCGGAGAATCAGAAATCCGACGTGATTTTAAGGTTTCACCAGGCGATTTGTGCTTTTGAAAATTCCATATATATCTCTGTCAAACACTGCAGCTTTTGAGCATTCTGATTAGTGGGGGTACACTAGGATCGCGAATAAAATAAAATAGGGATCGAGCCACTTGCTTCGACACTGAACCATCATAGACAGATAGCCTCCATGGAACTGCTCGCCGCCCCACCAAGCTTAATTCTCATCGATCGATTGAGCAAATAATTCATTTCGGGAATGTCGATCGGACAAATATCCGTGTGCATCGGTGCCAGCACCCATCTCTGGATCTGTATTCTCCGTCGCGATGGGCACCGAGGCCGATCGCGATCACGCACCCAACCGGCGAAAGGAACACTGCATGGCAGCCCTCGTTCGTTGGATTCTATGCGCACACTCACTCGGCCGCATCGGCGACAAAAGCCACGCCTTGTTCTCCTGAGCTCGCGACGTCGACGACGACATCAACGGGGGCGGATACCTAGATTGCTATCCGGCCATGGGCGGTGTGAAAACTAATCAAAAGTGGCCGGCGTCCCTGTCCGCGAGGTGGAGGGAAATGATCCAACCTCTCTCTCTTGATTGGATCGGCCACCGCGCGCGCGGAGGAGTCAAAGTGTGTAGCTTTCGTGCACATTGGGGATATTTCGATCGCACTTGGTGGTGGGGGACGTTTTGCTTGCTTTGCTTTGTTGCCTTGCTACATCAATTGGTCACGTCGAGTTGATGAACATGTAGGTTGGCATTATCTTTTGCGTGCCAGTTTCGTGTTCGGTTTTATAGCGGCAAATGTAATTTGTAAGGACGATTTTCTGCGGTGCACCATGCACATAAGGAATATATTTTTTTTTTATAGGAAATTTCATTCGTACCACTTCGAACTTGCTTGTACACCCAAATACCTTTTAAAATTTCCATCTTACAAATTCAGCATGTATGCCCAAATGCATTTAAAATACCTTTCGATGGGGGCGATCGTGTGTGGGTCTGGGTGAAATCTTTATTGTCGACGGGGGTCGATGCCAGTGACGATGACGTCCTTGGGCGCCGGTTATTTTTTTATCTTTCTCACACTCCACGGGGATGAAGGTGATATGGAATGGTGGTTTGTTTGGTTCCTTGAGCTTTGTTGCCCTGCCACATCAACTGGTCACGTCGAGTTGACGAAAATGTACGTTGGCATTATCTTTTGCGTGTCTGTTTCGTGTTTGATTTTATAGCGGCAAATTCAACTTGTAAGACGAATTTTGGCGGTGCACCGTGCACGGTGCACACAAAAAATACATTTTTTTTTACAGAAAATTCTATATATACCACATCAAACATACTAGTATTGCCAAATACCATTTAAAATTTTCTGGCATACAATTATGCCACACAACATTAACACCGTGTACAAATGCTTGTAATGTTATTGGCGTACTGACCATCAATCAAGTTTTGATTAGAAAACTTGATAATTGGTTTTCTCTTAAGCTACTAGTTATAATTAGCTAAAAATTACAAGAATACTAGGGAAATATAACTATATTTGTTTCTGATTTTTCTACGCCTTATAAAAGTTTATTCAAAAAATTAAAAATGTTGATTTATTTTCTCTTAAACTAATGACCATATTTTGTACAAAGTTGAATATTATAGTAAGAAACCATTTATGAATTAATCTATCAGTTTCAGAATTTTGGAAGTTTTACTTTTGGCCAAAATTTAAAGTGCCACTCAATGTTTTTTTTAATATTAGTGCCACTGAAATGTTATGCTATCTTCATGCTAATATTTTCCAATTTGCGTGTTGTTAATATGAACTTTTAGGTTATTTTTGTCATGTCAAAATATGACTTCATATATGTAATGTGAAATCAATAATATTACAAGAGCTATATAAATACAAGCTAGATTAATTAGGGAAAAAATATTCTCAACCACTCTACGGCCAATTGACAATCTATTGTGGCTCATAATTAGCTGGCCCAAGAAAACAATTGTATATTTGGAAACCAAAAACATTTTTGAGTGTCAAAGCAAGTTTTCTATGGTATATGTGAATTTCCTCATTTTCTTTCCTATGAAATTATGTTGCATAACACCACAGAAAATGTACTAATTTGAGAAAGATAAAATTGTGATAGTGTGTTCCTCCTATTCTTGTTTGAAAATTCTCTCATGGAGACGACTTGAAGAAAATATCAAACAACAACATTCGTCCAATCATCCACATACATACTAGAATGAACCTCGATTCGAGTGTACTCACTTCCTAACATAGAAAATAAATTTATCTATAGGACTTAACAATTCTAAAAAAAACACATACGCATATATATCGAGTTCAAACTTATATGTATAATTTTTCTTAGAATAATGCAACCACTTGTTACGTTTCGTGAAAAGGAGAAAATGAGCTACGGTGTAGGTTTCAAAACTTAAATTGCACTATTAGTTTCTTAATTTTACCTAGGTCACAAATAGTATTTTGTGTGTGTGTGAAATTATCATCCCTGTGCATTTCTAATCAATACCTACAAGGGCCATTTGTTTTGTGCATTTCAAAAGCTTAAAATAAATGTTTCGCCATGTTTTGGGCAAGTAGTATTATAGCATGGCTAATAGTACATCCAACTACTGGCTATAATTGGCTATCATGTCATCTATAGCTATGATTTAAGCTCACTCATATAGTAAGATGACCTATAAGGTTGGCTATTAATTAGACTATTTAGTGGTACAAACTTATCTCTATCTCTCTTCTCATATTAGTTGTATTTGCCTATTAGCCCGTGTAGAGGTTGTCTATTTCATGAGATCCCATTTTCTCTATTTTTTTCTTATTTTTCTTCACATAAGCAAATTTACCACGCAGTCATCCTATAAACTCACTATTATACTCGCTCTAGCGAAGTGTACGTGTTGCTTTCGTAGGCATTAAAGAGCTTTTGATTGCACTTGGTGTGGTGGGGGACGGTTGCTTGCTTTGCTACACCAATTGGTCTCGTCGAGTTGATGAACCGTGGACGTGGATCGATCTGGATTATCCTCCTTTTGCGCGTCTGTTTCATCTCCGATCGTATCATATATTTTTATGTGCGAAAACGAATTTTCATCGCAATGCAGTAGTAATTTCTGACAGGGATTTGTGTTGGTGCACAAAAGCAATAATACAATCGTTCTGTCTCTCTCCCATGACTCGTCCGATCCACCGCCACAAAAATTGCAGCTCCAGTAGTATCAGGAAGCGTGTTCTTATCCCACAGGCTTAACTTAGCCAAAGCAGACGACAGCCATCGAAAATAACAGGCACTGTAAAGATCGCCACGGGCCAAAACAAAACAAAAAAACTGCGTGAAATTCCTGTCACGTGCGCGGGCCACGCGCGAGGATCGCATAAATACACTCGCGTCCACTGGATTCCCCTGCCTATGTATGGACCGACGGGAGGTGGTTGGGGCAATTGGCATGCACAGTTGAAGGGCGCCCACTCCATGACCATGCTGTCTTCATGATGATAATAAGCTCCTCCTCATCCTCCGCCTCCTCCTCCTACCTCTAGATAGAAATCCGCTGCTCCCCGTCCAGACGCCGAGCCTGCTTGGTTAATGATTGGCCGGACATGGACGAGCTCCTAATCTTCCTGCTCAAGATGGAGGCCTTCCACATACACCGGGCGGGCATAAACTCTCTCCTAGCTAGCTAGCTCCCGAATCTTGTAGTTTAGCCTACAGGCTATAGGTTGGTGGATTGCTGTTGACAGTTAGGTACGTGCGCACGTTCTTAGGCGGTCAGGTGCTGTGTTGTTGTCACTTGGCTGGTGGATGGGCCTCATGGCCGGCATGCTCCCCGGCGTCGAGTTCGCGCGGAGGCGCCGGCTCCGGCCGGTCGGGTCGGCGGCGGAGGTGCCCTGCGCCGGGACGTCCCGGCGGACGTCGCTGGGCGTGTACGGTGTCAACGGGCATGACCACGCTGCAGCAGGCTTCTCGAAGGTATGACAAGGATACATGGATTGCTTGTTTCTCCCGCCCTGCTCAATGCTTGCGTGTTGGTTTGATTGGTCTTGTTCTTGTCGTTTCGGTTTGGAGCAGAGGAGCGGCGTGTGCGAGGAGGCGTGGACAGCGCCGCTGGACAGCAACGCCCGGGAGGCCAAGGAGAGGCTGGATCACAAGCTCAGGAGCCAGAGGGAGTCTGTTGTCAAGAGGTAATTCCGGCTCTGTCTCAGAGCCAGACGACCCTTTCTGAATTCACACTTTCTTTTCCTTGGTCAAGATTCAAGCTGAATTCAGACTTCTACTAGAGAGAATCTTGTCTGGGATCATTCATGTGCTGGACGATGTCTAGATTAGGGTACCTGTATGGACTTCCAATCATGAGCGGTTTCCTGTGTTGATATACCGTGCCAAGAATACCTTTTCCCATGAATCTAGCTAGCTGCATGTGGAAAAATCCTCTCAGACCACAAAATCCAGGACTTTATTGGTAGATATAATTAGAGAGTATGAGTGTACAGCCACCGTCCGTGGGCTCACTGATCACTCAGCTGTGCTGCACATGCCGATTCATGCTCAACGAATTCTGAATCAGCCTCTCAGGACACTTCCTCTGTTTTTTTGCTATCTGTTCTTGAGCAATAATGCTACACCTACGGGCAACTTATTACGGAACTAATCCTCCGCGTTCCAACTTGCAGACGTCACAGCACGGGAAGCCTGCGGCTCCCGATCCCGTCGAGCAGTCCCAGGGACGCCGGGAACAGCCACCACCCGGCCAAGGACGCGACGGCGGCAGCGAGCGCGCTGCAGCGTGAGGTCTTCACGAAGAAAGGAGGCGGTCGACGGTTCAGCTGGGGCCGGCGGAAGGAATCGCCACCGGCGACGGAGCAGGCGGAGTGCGCGGTGTGCCTGGAGGAGTTCCGCGCGGGCGACGTGCTGGCGCACCTCCCCTGCTCCCACCGCTTCCACTGGGCCTGCGCCGTGCCATGGGTCCAGGCCGCCTCCCGCTGCCCCTTCTGCCGCGCCGCCGTCCACCTCGCCGCCGACTAAGCGCACCGACGGCTGCACTCCCGCGCCGCTCGCCGTGCTCGCTACTCGTGTGTGGCGGTACATGTACGTACAGCTACAGGCTAAGGCTACAGCAGACGGACAGACGCACGCGCGCGGGTCCGGGTGGGGTGGGGTGGCTAGCTTGCCTGCCATGGCAGCGCACGGGATGCCTCGTGTCGTCTCGAGGCCGCCCGCCCGCCCGCCCGGCTGCAAGCTTCCGGTGGTGTGGGGTAGCGGCGCGCTGTTGCTGCTGCCGTGTACGACGACGCGCTGGTCGCCAGTGGCACTCGCGCGCGATACGAGCGTGTGGTGTTCGTGTGCGGAGAGACGTGTCATCGCCAAGGCTGGCGTTGCTCAGCGGGTTGGCCTGCATGCTGTCGTGTCAGTTATAGTTGCTGCTTTCTTTCTTCCCTTGGATAATCAAAACATGAGCTAGTAGCCGTCGATTAATTTCAACTTAGCTGCTTCTTTAATTAAAAAAAGGAAAAATTAAAATTGGCGAACTGTACGTACCGGTGACCCCGGCTTCTGCGTTATTTTTTCTTTCGAAACGAGACCAAAGCTTTGACTTTTCTTTCGACAATCAATACCACGTATATTTATAGTTGCAAATAGTACACGGTAGAAATACATAGGTAACTACAGCGACTACAAAATAAATTCTAGAATAAACGAGCAAATCTTCGAGATCTTCGGCTTCTTTCTTTTTCCATGACACAATTTCGTGTTTTTCTATAGGCGGCGTAGAAGAATAACAACGATACCAAACCACAGACCTGTAAGTATAAACGAGGGTTCTCCCATAATTTTTTTGAGCCGCAATGCCAAGGCTACGTGCGCGCACGCATCCATTAAAGTAATCAACCAACACCGGCAAAAGCACCAACACGAGTATTTCAGAGAAAAGCGACCGAACAGCCTTGTCGACGTCGCTGGGAGCCGAGAGTACGAATCATCATTGTCGAGAACGTAGTAGTCGGGAAAAATATTGCGAGAACAATTATCCTCGTGGCAACCATGAGAAAATATCCAAAATCGATCTGGCAAAGTAATATATGAAAGACCATACCTAGACAAAACTAATCTACCAGCACCACCATTGACGCCGAAAAGGAGATCTCGTCGTCGCATGAAGGTTTAGAGATGACTTATTGTACACGAGGCCATCTCCATTGAAGAAGAAGGCTAGCAAAAATCTAATCCAATCTAGGGAAAACACTAATATTATTAAGAACTCCACTTGTAGATTGGGTTTCCCACCCCTCTTGATGCCAGCGAGGCTGACCGGAGGAAGGGGAACCGATTTATGGTGGAGACAAAAGCTTTTTCTTTAATATTGATGAAGAATGAGCAAACAGGAAGGACGAGGACTAAAAAAGAAAAAGATACAACTAGAGTAGACGACCATGTTGCTCTAGCAACCATAGCCGACACTAGCACAGAGGAGGCATCCTCACGCAAAGACGAAAACCCGGAGCTGCCGCTCCGACGTCCACACCGCCCACGAGACCACGCTTCTAAACTAGCCGACAACCATGTCGCCCTAGCAACCAAAGCTAACACTAAACACGGCGGAGGAAAACCTCAACGCGGTGAGAAGCCCGGAGCCGCCCCTCTGACATCCACGTCGTCCCCACGGTCGCGCCCCAAAACTACCCTACGACCATTTCACCCTAGCAACCATACCAGACACTAACACGGTAGAGAAAAAGCTCAACGCAAGTAGAAGTACGGAGCCGCCGCTCTGACATCAACGTTGGCCCCAGGGTCGCGCACCACCTAGCTGAAGACGAAGAATCATCGCCGCCAACCACCATCACCCCCACAGATCCCTATGGCCGGAGAAGGATCCAAAGCAAGGCCCCAAGAGGCAAGCGGCGCAGTTGCGCCGCCCCTGCCCCGATCCTAAGCGGGATCTAGGGTTCTGCATTAACTATACAATGCACACCGGCATTTTATTGCCTAATTTTACCATTTAGAGTTTTAATTTCATATATCATACGGGGTGTAAGTAAAAAACAACCAACAAGAAAAACATATAATCCATCTGCAGCAAATAGTCTTGTAAAATGCAGGCAGCCACCCTAACTGGAGATATACCGCACAACCGTATGCGAACGGCTGCATTCAGAATTTAGGGGTGTGTTTGGTTGCAAACTGCCAAAAAGGGCCATTTGCATATGTGTCTTAGTTGGGCCTGACTCTGAAAAAACGAGGATTGAACCATGTTGTGCAGCCCGTTTGGTTGCCAACAATGTCCCAGCCAGACCTGTTTGGCTAGGAACGAAATTCAGTGAACAACGTGTTTGATTGCCTAGATGTTGTGTTTGGGGGCATAAACCACTATGTTTGGTTGCACAATTTGTTGTCGTCCTTGTTACCTCGCATCCTTAGTAGTGATCTTACCAGCCGAAAGATGTTCACATAAGATCATACATACCTAAGAGAACCACAAATAGACAATGACGACGAAAATGAGGGAGATTATGAAGTATTTGATGCCGCCACACCCGATCAGACATGCACCTTTTCCTTGTACGATCTTAATTTTTCCTTTGTTGGTCTCGGGAAGTAGAGGGTTCTCATCTAGAACCGATATGGAGTAAGCTGCTTCTGCCTCGGCCAGAGTCTTGAACCTTTTGCAGGATTTGTTGGGGAAATTCTCCACCTGAGCTGAGCAAGAACTTCGGGAGGTGTAGATTCCTAGAATCCGACCTCTAAACACCACGTGCCACTACAACACATAAGATAAGATCAGAAAGTTCAATACTAGCAACGTAGGAAAATTCAACATAAAGAAAGCATGCATTAATAATCATATACCTAATGCACAAGTTTTAGCTATCTACGTCCGGTGTCAACCTACCACCACATCAAAAGAGGGTGTAATACTACAACCGCAAGTCCATCCAGTGAGGGGTCAGTTGTTGTACCTCCTCAAGTACCCAAAATATAAATGCCATAAGAAGTTTTGTTGTCCTAGCTATGAAAAATAGACATCATATCGTCATGATCATCATCATCGTCAAGCATGCCTCCCAACACCACCACCATCACCCCAGGTGAGCAAGCACTACACGTCAGTAAGGTGTGCAGCCAGAGCTTCTGATGGTCCTCGGACATCTTCACAAAGCCCTGACCTCGGGCCTTATTGTCGAGGAGGTGGCTGAAAGAAACCATCTGAAAGCTCATGATCCCACTAATGATTTCGGTGATGATGATAACACGGGTATCATCTATCTAACAGTGTTGTTTTAGTCTGTGCAGCTATTATCTCAGATGCTTATTGTTATATTCTTGACGGAAGATCAAAGAGAAGGCCTACATTCTGGTTTCTATGCCACCGGATTTTTCACCGGATTTTTCAGTATGCACACCGGATTTTCCGGTGCCTATGGGGCGGAATATCCGGCCCCAGCACCGGAATATTCCGGCCCTCTCTTGGCGTCCCCAGAAACGACTAAGTGTTTTCACTGCCCGCGGACAGAAGCCAGGGCGGAAATTTCCGGTGCAAAAATCCGGCCCTCTGGGACTTAGCGAAAAATGGAGTTCTTCCAAGTGCCCGCGCACAGAAGGTGGGGCGGAAATTTGCCCCGGAAATTTCCGGTGTAAATATCCGGCCCCTGGTCCTTAGCAGTTTTTCGTCAACGAGTTGGTGCCCACGCACAGAGAGGGGGGCGGAGTATTGGGGCGGAAATTTCCGCCCCCGGATATTTCAAATATCCGCCCCCCGGACTATTCAAAAATCCGGCCCAAGCTGACCGGAAATTTCCGGTGCTAGCACCGGAATATTCCGGCCCTAGAGGACTGCAACGGTCAGAAATTGGAGGAGCCTATAAATAGCTGTCTTCTTCCTCTAGATAGGCAGCTCGTCCATTCCTCTCTCTCCTCCATTGTTGTAGAGCTCAAAACGCCCCGATCTCCCTCCTCCTCCAACCAAACTCGATGCCCTTCAAGGATCTCATGGAGGAGGACTAGATCTACCTTTCCACCAAGCCAAAACGTGTGTACCCACACCACAACTCTTGGGATCTTGTAATCTCTTGGTTGCTTTGTCATCCAAGGGAAACCCTAGTGCTTGTAGCTTCCACCTTGTAGCAAGAAGCTTCGATTGTTGAGAGCCTCCATCTCACTTGTGGAGTAGCCTCAACCCCTTGTAAAGGTTTGGTCAACGCCTTCAAGTCGACCTCATAGTGGAAACGAGAATCTCCCTCACCGGAGAATCTCAAGGAGAACAAGGTGTGCACATCCGTGCTATTGAGGAGCGCCTAGGTGGCTCCCCACCTCTCCAACGTAGACGTACTTCTTTTAAGAAGGAACTACGGGAAACATATCCTTGTCTCCGTGTTTTTCACTTGTTGTTATCTTGTACCGTTCCTTTATTTCCGCTGCTACTTGTTCCGTACCACCTAGGGTATTCACTTAGTTGCACATTTAGGTAATCAAGCATTTACTTTCTTAAAGCCCCCATTAAAAGTGAAAAAGAAGTAAAATTTGTAGGTCACCTATTCACCCCCCCTCCCCTCTAGTTGACCATATTGCACTTTCAATTGGTATCAGAGCCTCGGCTCTTTTATCGGGCTTAACCGCCTAAGAGTAATCATGGTCAACGGAGATGATCCCGAATCTTCTAAGGATGAGCTCTCCAAAATGGCCGACACTATAGCCAACCTAGAGACAACGGTTTGTACCATTCAAACCCAATTGTCCAAGGTTAGCTCTAGTGTGGGCTCGGAGGTTTCCTCCATCAAGAAGATGTTGGAGAACATGATGGGTAGAACCAAGGGGCCTTCTCACTCTCCCCATGTCACCGATGAGGATAGTTCGGATGAGGAAACAAATCCGGATATTTCCGAAATCGAAGAGAACATTGCCAAAGCTAAGGCTAAAGCCGCACAAAAGGCTAAAGCCAAAGCTAAGGAGAGTGACGGAGGCTCCAAGTCTCAAACGGCTAATGGTTCGGGGTCCAATTCAAAAGTTCCACCACCACAAAACTATGATTCTATCCACCCAATTGTTTCCATGCCACACATCCTTAATGTTGGAGTTCCACCCATCCTTAACACTAACGAATTTTCCTCTTGGAAGTTTGAAATGGAATCTCACATTTCAGGATCGTGTACCGCATTGTGGAGAAGCGTGATCCATGGATTTCATCCTCATGACCCAAGCAACTTGACTCCTAGGGAGGATGTTGAATCTCAACTCAACAAAACTGCTCTCGTTATTATCCAGAAGGCTCTCCCAAGGGAGCATCTCACTCACATCCGCGGTTGCAAGACCGCCAAGGAAGCTTGGGACAAACTTGACACCTTGTTTCAAGGAAATGCTAGCATTCAGTCTTCCAAGTATGATGTGGCCATTGACAACTCCGAGAACTTCGTTATGGAAGAGGATGAGACTCCTGAAGAGCTCTATAGAAGAGTTGTCACTCTCGCCAATCAACTAAGAGACTTTGGCAAGGAAGAGATCACCGATGAGTGGATAAAGAGGAAATTTGTCAAGGCTATCACACCCTTCGAGAAGAATCTCGCCACTAGTATCCAGACAAGAGCGGACTACAACACTATCAACTCCATTGGTGTTCTTAGTGAGTTCATCGCAATCTCTCTCTCACACACAAGAGTGCGGATGATGCTCTAGCTCGCTCTAGAGGGATGGGGAAGTCTCCCAACCTTGCATTGAAGTCAAAGGCAATGGCTCGGGTTGATGAAAGCAAAGAAGATGATGATGATGAGGAAGACTATGAAGATACTTACACGGGAGCTCACAAGTGCATTGCCCTTGCTATGCATGGATATTGGAAGAGATGGGAAGCTCACAAGGCCGGATCTCCAAGGCCTCCACGAAACAAGAACTACAAGAAGAAGGGGGAGCGACCAAGGACATGCTACAATTGTGGTAGCGCTAACCACTTCGTGAAGGATTGCCCCTTTGAGCCAAGAGAAGAAAACGAAGGCAAGCTTGTTCGCAAGAACAAGACCAAGCCTCCTCAAAACAAGAACTTCGCAAGGAAGGTGCCAAGGGCTCTCTACGTTCAAGAAGGGGCGGTTCTTGAGACTTACATCTCCGGAGATGAAGGAGAAGATGAGGTAGTTGGAGTTGCTCACATCGCCAAGGCCACCGCATCATCACCTTCGATCTCTCTATTCGAATCCCCCAATGAGAATGTGGCTACCCAACCTACATGTCTTATGGCAAAAGCCACTTCGGTATGCTCTCCCAACTCCAAGATCATTATCACTAACCCTCCTTCGTTATTGGATTGTGTTGAAAATGCTTGTGAGGAGGATAGTGAGTCTAATGAGTTAAGCATATGGCTATCTAGCCTTAAAGGTGAGACTAAGGAAAAGGTGAACTCCATTTTGAGGCAACTTGATGAGGCTAACTCTATTGTTGATGAAAAGGAGGAGATCATCATGACCTTAGAAAGCCATGGAGGTCACACTTGCAATGAACAAGAGCTTGAAAAAGCACTTGATAATGAGCGTTCCATTCGTGCCTCACTTGAGGAGAAATTGTCTTGTCTTGAAGAAAACTTTGCCATAAGTGTCTCTAAGCTTAGGAAGGAAAATGCTCAATCTCTTGATTTAATTAAAACTCTTGAACATGAAGAATTGAAGCTAGGAATTGCTCACGAGGAACTTGGCACTCGTCATGAAAAACTTGAAAAGGAGTTCATGTATCTTAAGGAAATTCATGACAAGTTAACCAAATCTCGTGACAATCTTCTAGCCCAACTATCAAACAAGCAAGTTGTATCCACTTCACTTTCTAGCTTGAATGTCTTGCCTAGCAATGCTTATAGTACAACTAATCTTGTAGGGACTGAGAAGAATCCCCATGAGATTGCTTCTCAACGTGCCAACAATGGAAAGGAGGGACTTGGCTATATAGCCAAGTCAAAGAAGAAGTACAAGAAGAAGAACAAGAAGAGAGTCACCTACCCCTCACAAGAAGTAAGATTTGTGAAAGAGGGAGAGGTGACCAAAAGGAAGGAGACCAACACCATTGTGGGTGGTGAGACCTCTAGGGGGAGCACCACTCACAATAACTTTGCCGGGAAATATAATCCATCTTATGTTCTTATGAAGTCTAGAGATGGTCATGTATATGCTAAATATGTTGGTAATTCTTATGGTGACGATTATCATTGGAGTATTTGGGTTCCTAAGACCCTTGTCGCTAACATGAGAGGACCCATTCAAAGATGGGTCCCTAAATCAAGAAACTAATCTATTGTAGGGAAGTGCTTCCGGTTCGAGCAAATGGACGGTGGATAGTGGTGCATCCCAACATATGACCGGAAGCAATGACGCAATGAGTGATATTCATCCTGCATTACCTCATCTCAATTGCGTTACTACTGGTGACAACTCCGAACTAAAGGTATTGGGACGAGGCAAGGTAGCAATCTCAAATGACTTGTCAATTGAGAATGTTCTTCTTGTTGAGTCCCTTGGCTACAATCTCATCTCGGTTCTTCAACTTGCTAAAAGTGGTTTTACCTCTTTCTTTAATAAGGAGAATGTGATTGTCACTTGGGAAACGACTCTTAAAGTAGCCTTTGTTGGGCATGTCGAGAACGTCATGTATGTAGTGGACTTCTCCAAAGGAGACACGTGTGCCGCGACATGCCTAATGGCTAAAGTTGATGTGGGTTGGCTATGGCATCGCCGGTTAGCCCACACCAACATGAGAACGTTGCATGACCTTCAAAGTGGCAATCACGTTCTAGGACTAACAAATGTTAAGTTTGCCAAAGATCGTGTGTGTAGCTCTTGCGTTCTAGGAAAGCAACATGGAGAAGCACATCCCACCAAGACGAACATCACCACCTCAAGAATCCTCGAGCTCATTCACTTGGACATTTTTGGTCCTCTATCATATGATAGCCTTGGGGGCAAAAAGTATTGCTTGGTGATTGTGGATGACTATTCACGATATTGTTGGGTGTACTTCTTCAAGAGGAAGAGTGAGACTCAAAAGCGGGTCATCGAGTTCATCACTTTGGTGGAGCGCCAACACTATACGAGTATCATGGCTATCCGAAGTGATAACGGCTCCGAGTTCAAGAACTACACCGTGGAGGATTTTCTTAGCGAGGAAGGAATTGCTCATCAATACTCCACCCCCTACACCCCTCAACAAAATGGTGTGGTGGAGAGAAAGAATCGGACTCTTATGGATGCGGCTCGAACCATGATTGCGGAGTTCTCTTCTCCTTATAATTTTTGGGCCGAGGCCGTCTCCACCGCTTGCCACGCTAGTAACCGATTATATCTCCGCAAGATCTTGAACAAGACCCCCTATGAGATTCTCACGGGCAAGAAGTCGGATGTGTCATACTTCAAGGTCTTTGGTTGCAAGTGCTTCATTCGCAAGAGAGGTAAACACTTGTCAAAGTTCGAGACTAAATCCTATGAGGGTATCTTTGTTGGTTACGCCACAAACTCACACGCCTATAGAGTCTACAACAAGTCCACCGGACAAGTTGAAGAAGCTATAGACGTGGTGTTTGATGATGATAATGGGTCCCAAGGGGGCCGTATAGATCGTGGTTTTGTAGGAGATGCAATTCCTCCCATCGTCATAAGAAGAATGGGGATTGGTGAAATAATCCCCATTGAGGGACACCGGATGACGGAGGGAGAAGGACTATGCTCCACTCAAGTGGAGCCATTGACTACATCCATTGATGACCATGCTACCCAACAAGATGCACCAAGCCCTCATGCCTCACCACAAGGCCAAGCTAACAATCAAGGCCAAGCTAACAATCAAGGCCAAGCTCATGATGAAGGCCAAGCTCACAATGAAGAACAAGATACACATGGTGATGATACAATTCATCACATAGGGGATCCACCTCCCATCAATGATCAAGATCAAGGTGGACATGTCTCCGATGATGAAGGTGATGATCAAGTCCTATCCAAGGAAACTTTGGAGGAGATGCTAGCTTGTAGGGAAAAGAGAAGGCTAGATAATCTTGCTCGTGCCGGTCACACGGAGGACATGATTCTTGGACAAGTTCGTGGAAGGGTCGTCACAAGGAGGCAACTAGCGGACTTTAGCAAAGCTCATGCATTCGTCTCTCACATTGAGCCAAAGAAGGTCTATGAAGCTCTTGAAGATCAAGATTGGCTTGAAGCTATGCATGATGAACTCAACAATTTCGAGCGCAACAAGGTGTGGAAATTGGTACCAAGGCCCAAAGCTTGCAAGAACGTCATCGGCACTAAGTGGATCTTCAAGAACAAACAAGACAAGGACGGCATCGTCATCCGCAACAAGGCTAGATTGGTTGCTCAAGGCTTCTCTCAAGTCGAAGGTGTCGATTTCGTGAAACATTCGCTCCCGTTGCTCGTCTTGAATCTATTCGCATCTTACTTGCATATGCCTCTCATCACAACTTTAAATTGCAACAAATGGATGTTAAAAGTGCATTTTTGAATGGTCCCATCCATGAGTTGGTTTATGTCAAGCAACCTCCGGGTTTCGAAGATCCCAACCACCCCGATCATGTCTACAAACTCGATAAGGCGCTATATGGGATTAAACAAGCTCCACGTGCGTGGTACGAGCACCTTAAAAAGTTTTTGGTAGATCGTGGGTTCAATGTTGGTTTAATCGATCCCACCCTTTTCACCAAAAAGGTTGGAGGTGACTTGTTCATATGCCAACTCTATGTGGATGATATCATCTTTGGTTCCACTAATGTCGCATTCAATGATGAGTTTTGCAAGCTTATGATGGACAAGTTCGAGATGTCTATGATGGGAGAATTGGAGTATTTTCTTGGCTTTGAGATCAAGCAACATCCCGAAGGCACATTCATCAAGCAAGCCAAGTATACTCAAGATATGCTCAAGCGATTCAACATGCATGATGCCAAACCTATGAAGACCCCCATGTCCACGACTATTGATTTGAAACCCGATCCAAATGGTAAAGAGGTAGATCAAAAGGTATACCGCTCCATGATTGGCTCTTTGCTCTACCTTTGTGCATCTAGACCCGATATCATGTATAGCGTAGGTAAATGTGCAAGGTTTCAAGCCTCTCCGAGACAAAGTCATTTTGAAGCGGTTAAGTGTATCTTTCGATATTTAGTTCATACCCCAAACTTTGGTCTTTGGTATCCCAAGGGTTCAAGCTTTCAGCTCATTGGGTATTCGGATGCGGACTATGCGGGAGAGAAGACGGATAGGAAATCTACATCCGGAAGTTGTCAGTTTCTTGGCCGCTCATTGGTATGTTGGTCTTCCAAGAAGCAAAACTGCATTGCACTCTCCACCACTGAGGCCGAATACATTTCCGCGGCGAGTTGTTGTGCTCAATTACTTTGGATGCGGAAAACATTGAGAGATTATGGCATCATCTTCGACAACGTTCCTCTCTTGTTCGACAATCAGAGTGCCATCAAGATCGCTTACAATCTCGTTCTTCACTCCAAGACGAAGCACATTGAGATACGTCATCACTTTATTCGGGATCATGTTGAGAAGGGTGATATTGACCTCTCCTATGTTGCGACCAAGGATCAACTCGCGGATATCTTCACGAAGGCCCTTGATGAACCAAGATTTCGGGGTTTGAGGAATGAACTAAATGTGATCGATGCGTCTAACTTCTCTTGAACCCTTGCATAAGTACCTTCACTATATGTGCTATCTAGTCTAGATGTAGGCATGGACATAGGGGGAGCGTAGTTCAACTCATGAACAAACACTCCACCTATCATGCGTAAAACAATCAAAACGTAATGCATATCTAGTCAATTTGTGACTTATTGTGCTTAAAATGTGAGTTATACTTTTGAGTCCAAGATACATCTTCGCGGCTCCTTGGTATCACTCAAACACGGTGGCTTCGGTCACCAACTTTTTCCTTTGAATTTGTATTTTGTTCTCCTCGTGTTCGTGCGTTTGTTTGTGTGTTTCGTTTTTGGAGGCTCACGACTTGTTCCATCTTCCACAAAAACTCGGATGGCGTGGGAACACCGGAAATTCCGGCATAGGGCCCGGAATATTCCGGCCCTCAGACATTTGTCCCAGAAATTTCGCCCATTTCCGATGTGCCCGCTCGCAGAAGGCACACCGGAAATTGGAGCGGAAATTTCCGGGGTAAATTTCCGGGGCCCGGAATATTCCGCGCCTTAAATTTCCGGGGTTCGAAAATGGACTCGAATAATCCCCCAAATATCTCGCGTGCCCGCTCGCAGAGGGCACACCGGATATTTGGGCGGAATATTCCGGCCCAAATTTCCGCGCCCCGGAATATCCGGCCTTAGTACCGGAAATTTCCGGTGTGGTTAGTCTGGGGCTATATAAGGGCGACGGGAGGGAGCAGTTCCAGGTTGCTTCCCTCCCTTCGCCTCCACTCCGCCTCCAGACGCCGCCGCCGCCTCCGAGGCCTCCGGGAGGCCCCTTTGCCTCCCCTCCTTGTCCTCTAATCACCTTTTGCGGATCAAGATACCGCACAACCGTTCCTACCTCATGGATCCCGGTATGTGTTCCGTTTTCTCCGTAATCTATGGTTGATTAGATGGTTCGATCTCATGTCTAGTGTTGTTCATGATATTGTACTGTCATATTTTCACACAACTATCACATCTACTCTAGTTTTTCATCTCTGTATTTCAATCCATCGTTCTAGATTCGTTCCAGGCCCAGATTCAGATCTGGATTCGAAAATTTCGCAGACCGGAAATTTCCGTCCCAGGACCGGAATTTCCGCCCCCCGGAAATTTCCCTGAGACCGGAATTTCCGCCCTGCGGAATTTCCGCACCCACGACCGGAATTTCCGGCATGTACTGAATCTCGAACAGACCTCTACTCTCTTCATTCCCTTAAGTCGTGAGCCCCCGTTTTTTATTCTTGTTTGGTTTTCTTTGCATCTTTTCTGCTTTCCTCGCAGATGGTTCAAGCTCTAGGCCCGGCAAGCTGCTCAGTACCCGCAAGCGCCTCCGTCACCTGACAGAAAATGAAGAGGGGACTTATGTTGAGGATAATGAGACTCGCCGGCGTGCGAGGGATGCTGAGAGAGAGTATGAGCGTCAACGTGATGCTGACAGGGCTGCCCGCAAGGCCGGCAGACAGCAGGGCAAGGCCGCTCTCAACGTGGCCACCATGTCCATTCTGGAGTTCAAGGCATGGAGGGCCAAGGCATGGTACACAGAGGGTCCTCAGGACCCCACCATTGATTCGTGCTTTTGGCATGTTGAGCAGGAGACCCTATTCAAGCAGGTGTACACTGTGATGAGAAAGCCCGTGTGCCCCATGAAGGTGATCAACTTTGCTCATCTGGCTGCCAACCCCTCCTACTTCAACAACTCTGTTCAGCTAGCTGAGGTACTTGGTCTGCGTCCGCTTATGGAGACTAGATGCTCTTACAACACCACATTCATCCAGCAGTTCTTCGCCACTCTGGTTATTGATGATTCTGAGGAGATTGGGATGTCTTGGATGTTTGGCCCCCATTTGCTCACTGCCAACTTCCATGACTTTGCTACTGCGCTCGGGTACCCCTTTGCTGGCCTCAACACTCCCCAGGGTCACCGCATGCATATTCACGGGGTTGAGTATGAGAAGAACAGGTTGGCTGAGTTGTATGGCTCCACGGGTGTGATTGGCTCGGCCAAAGGGTTGTATCTTATATATGACATCCTGCTGCGTATGTTCTGGGAGTCTATTTCCCCAAGTGGTGGAAATAACGATGCTATTCGTGGTGGCCTGGTCAACCTCATGTACCACGCCTACCTGACCTTCACTGAGGGTGACCTGGATGACATGGAGGCCCACAAGGTTGATGTGATGGATTTCATCTTCAATGAGATCCACTATGCTCTCTTCCACCGCAAAGTGCCCCCATATGCCCCGTACATCATGAAGCTCATCAAAGCTCGCTATCCTGAGGCACTCCGTGAGGACTTGGAGCTGGACTGTGAGGACCACAAGGATGTTACTCTGTACAAGAAGGCAGCTCACACACAGCAGGCTGCACATGATGTGGGTGCCACAGGTCAAGGCCACCGTGATCCTCGCATGCGTCCTCCTCCCCCTGGCAAGAAGAAGCGCTCATGGCTTGTTCGCGCAATTGAGAAGGTGATGTGCATGAATGTGTGCCTCCACAAGGAGAACTACAGCGCCTATGTGGAGCGTCGCAGCATCCTCGAGAACCAGCATCACATCATGACTGCTCTTGGTGCTCCCAATGTGCCACCACTTCCTCCTCCCAGGATTGCCTACAAGAACTGGAACAACCGCGACGTTGACTGGGATATTGGTGTGGATGATGATGAGGACATGGAGGATGTCACCGAGGATGAAGCAGAAGAGGAAGAAGAGGACACCCGGGCCTAGAGTTTTCTCCATGGGACGTAGCTCTCTCTTTTCTCTTTTTGGTATCCTGATGCCAAAGGGGGAGAAGATCTAGATGATCGCGGGGATTTGCTTGGGAGGGTTTCGTTCTTTATTTTCCTTTTTCTTATCATTTCGTGCGTCTTTTCGAACTTCGTTTTATCGTACTCGTTATTCGTTGGTGAACCATTATTATTAGGAGGCATGTCTCCTATATATGCTATCTGTGATGTTTTCATATCGTGCACTGTTAGTTTATTTCCCTGCAAATACCCGTGTTGTCATCATTCACCAAAAAGGGGGAGATTGAAAGCTCATGATCCCTCTAATGATTTTGGTGATGATGATAACACGGGTATCATCTATCTAACAGTGTTGTTTTAGTCTGTGCAGCTATTATCTCAGATGCTTATTGTTATATTCTTGATGGAAGATCAAAGAGAAGGCCTACATTCTGGTTTCTATGCCACCGGATTTTTCAGTATGCACACCGGATTTTCCGGTGCCTATGGGGCGGAATATCCGGCCCCAGCACCGGAATATTCCGGCCCTCTCTTGGCGTCCCCAGAAACGACTAAGTGTTTTCACTGCCCGCGGACAGAAGCTAGGGCGGAAATTTGCCCTGGAAATTTCCGGTGCAAAAATCCGGCCCTCTGGGACTGAGCGAAAAATGGAGTTCTTCCAAGTGCCCGCGCACAGAAGGTGGGGCGGAAATTTGCCCCGGAAATTTCCGGTATAAATATCCGGTCCCTGGTCCTTAGCAGTTTTTCGTCAACGAGCTGGTGCCCGCGCACAGAGAGGGGGGCGGAGTAGGGGGGCGGAAATTTCCGCCCCCGGATATTTCAAATATCCGCCCCCCGGACTATTCCAAAATCCGGCCCAAGATGACCGGAAATTTCCGGTGCTAGCACCGGAATATTCCGGCCCTGGAGGACTGCAACGGTCAGAAATTGGAGGAGCCTATAAATAGCTGTCTTCTTCCTCTAGATAGGCAGCTCTTCCATTCCTCTCTCTCCTCCATTGTTGTAGAGCTCAAAACGCCCCGATCTCCCTCCTCCTCCAACCAAACTCGATGCCCTTCAAGGATCTCATGGAGGAGGACTAGATCTACCTTTCCACCAAGCCAAAACGTGTGTACCCACACCACAACTCTTGGGATCTTGTAATCTCTTGGTTGCTTTGTCATCCAAGGGAAACCCTAGTGCTTGTAGCTTCCACCTTGTAGCAAGAAGCTTCGATTGTTGAGAGCCTCCATCTCACTTGTGGAGTAGCCTCAACCCCTTGTAAAGGTTTGGTCAACGCCTTCAAGTCGATCTCATAGTGGAAACGAGAATCTCCCTCACCGGAGAATCTCAAGGAGAACAAGGTGTGCACATCCGTGCTATTGAGGAGCGCCTAGGTGGCTCCCCACCTCTCCAACGTAGACGTACTTCTTTTAAGAAGGAACTACGGGAAACATATCCTTGTCTCCGTGTTTTTCACTTGTTGTTATCTTGTACCGTTCCTTTATTTCCGCTGCTACTTGTTCCGTACCACCTAGGGTATTCACTTAGTTGCACATTTAGGTAATCAAGCATTTACTTTCTTAAAGCCCCCATTAAAAGTGAAAAAGAAGTAAAATTTGTAGGTCACCTATTCACCCCCCCTCTAGTTGACCATATTGCACTTTCACCATCTTGGCGGCGTAACTATATCAAGACATGGTCATCACACTCTCGTAGAGGTCGGGGTCCACGTCCACATGCACGCTCTCTCTGATGGCACTTGCCACCAAGGAACCCCTCTTCCTATTCTCCTCCTCCCGCCGTCGCCTCAGCTTGCTTTGGTACAATAGCGTTGGCCGCGTCGTGATGGTTATCACCGGCTGCTTCGGCGCTGATGGTCTACGGCTCCTGTGTCTCAGGCTCATCAAGGCTACCTAGAGGCTTGCTGGATCCCATGCCATTCCTTCCAGTTGCAAGTCCAAAAGAGAAGATGGCTTGCATATGGTCATAGTTTTGGATGGGCTTGTTGAGGAACTCAGCGTCTTTGGGGGGATCCTAGGGGTGAAAATCAGTTAGGCGGTTAGTAAGTTAGAATTGACAAGCTCTGGTTGTGCACAAAGTTAAATAGTAGCTCGCCTTAATATGTCCTTTAAGGTGATCGATCTCGAAGATGATGATGTGAGTGTCATCATCCCATTGTGCACCACTAAGATCCTTAAGCTTTGAAATCTTGATTTACCTAGCCCTCTACTTCTTAAGGTGGTTGTACACCTAAGTGGAGGTTACCTCTTGGCCCTAGAACTAAAATATCATCTTGGCTACCGTGTTAAGATGCACCCCCTTAAACCCCTCGTCAGTTCGGATCCCTGAGGTGACGAGCTCGCACATCTTGTTCAGCACAAAGGTTTCCAAAAATGGAGGCCACTTCATGGTCGTCCCCATCTTGCGCCTTAAGAAGTGATTTTCTTTAACGCCTTTTAGCTAGGCCCAGAAAAGTGGAATCAAGTGTTTTCAAGCGAAGAAGATGCTCACATAAGAAATATGAATTGAGCAAAATAGAGCATCAAGAAGCAAGTATAAAAAAATTTAAGTCTAACCCACTTCCTATGCATAAGAATCTTGTAAAGAAATAAATTAAAAAAGCTCAAACTAGAAATCATGGGAAGGTAGAATGAGAAAAACTTCAAAACTTTCAACAAAAAGAGAGGTGTTTTAGTAACATGAAAATTCCTACAACCATATTTTCCTCTCTCATAATATGTTTTAGTAGCATAATGAACAAACTCAACAACATACATAGTATGACCTCTACTCGTGCATCCAACTCCCAAAAACTTAAGATTTTCCAATGAGTCCACTATACCTACCTATTTGTGGTATTTCCGCTCCAAGTAAAATTCTTGTGTGCTACCTTTAAAACATTCAAAATTGTTAACATGTTTTGTGTTCTTGTTTTAGTTCATGAGGAAGTAGTTTAAAGTTTATCATGTCTTATCTCAAGCAATGTTCTTCTCCCTTATTTCACTAAATGAGTATGGAATTTGTGCTCATCTAAATTTTTAGAGATCTGGTGCCAAATAATATGAACTCAAATAATATAAAAAGACACTTCCCCGTTGATTGATGATTGTTGGTGGGCACCCGTGAATACAGTAGCCATGGTTTGTGTAAGACAAGGTGGGGGAAGTGCCAACCATAAGTAAAAACTAAAAGGTGCTAACGGAAACCGGTCTCAAAAGTATAAACACTTTGCTTGACATGGGTTACTATAAGTTTTTCATTACCATTCGTTCACATGGACATACACATCTCTCAAAATTATATTTTCAATACCTCTGTTTTATTAAATAAAAAGCTCTAGCACATGAGTAATCTCTGCTTCCCTCTACGAATGACCTTTCTTTTAATTTTATGTTAAGTCTTCATCTTCTTACTTTACGTACCAATTAAGAGAGCATAATTGTCGTTCTGAGTATAATGCGCATAGTCCCAAAATTTATTATTGATTGATTCATGATTATGGTATTTCTTGCTCTCAAATTATTTATATCTAGTCACCATTTGAATTTTGAAGGTGGACTAACATTTATATTTTGCTATTCCACGAAGGACAAGTTGGATACCACTTGATTATGTTTTTCTTTATGATTGAAACAAATGTATCACTTTCAATGCATTATTGACCATTTTCATTTATTTGTGTTACTTTTCATATGAAACATAGTTGCTAAGTTTACATTAGTTTAAATAATATTTGTCATGCCTTTTTTAAATTGTTTTAATCTCGGTTTACAATGCTTTTACATATCTTTGATCAAGATTGTGTTGGTTGTATGTCACCTTAAAAATTAGTTTGCTATCACTTACCTACTCGAGGATGAGCAGGAGTTAAGCTTGGGGATGCTGATACGTCTCAAACGTATCTATAATTTTTGTTTCTCCATGCTTGTTTTCTACATGTTTTTCCTATGTTTTCTATCATTTATTGGACTAACCTATTAACAAGATACCCAGTGCCAGTTTCTATCTATTTTGTCTGTGAATTGCATAAAATGTCCAAAAATGGAAGTGCCCGGAATTGGCTGAAAAATTACGAGGATTTTTTATTCACCGGAAGACTCCAGAAGCCAGGAGGAGACCCGGAAGGGAGCCAGGGGCCACCAGCCTGTGAATTGCATAAAATGTCCAAAAATGGAAGTGCCCGGAATTGGCTGAAAAATTACGAGGATTTTTTATTCACCGGAAGACTCCAGAAGCCAGGAGGAGACCCGGAAGGGAGCCAGGGGCCACCAGCCCCCTCCCCCCAGGCGTGGCTACCCCCTACCCGCGCTTGGGGTCCACCTGGGGGCCTCGGGCACCTCCTCACATCGCCTCTTCGCCAATAAAATCTCTATAGCCCTAATTCGGAAGCACACCAGAGGATTTTTCTAGAAACGCATCCGAACTCCGGCACCATCCAAAACCCTAATTTGGGGGACATAAGAATCTGTTCTGACACTCTGCTGGGACGGGGAAGTGCCCCCCGAGCCATCTTCATCGATGTTGTTTCCTCCCACGATGATGCTGGAGTAGTCCCTCCTCGGGGCTGAGAGCTCGTGCTAGTAGCTATGTGGTTATCTCTCTCTCTCTCTCATGATGTGATCTTGATTTTGATCGTGTGCTATGTTATCAGTGTTGAATCTATGATGTTTCCCTTCATTATGTAATGGACACAATGTACTCAATTGGTTTTATCTAGTACAATTCTCCGGAGTCACCTTTGTTCCACGGTGAGAGTGCGGGTGCCGTGTGTGACTCTATGGATCTTGAATTAGAGGGATACTTATCTTGAAGTTTTTCTTACTATGTTGGATTTAATTGGAATCATGAGATTTCTTGATGCTTGTGTTTAGTAAAATCTTTATAGTGACATGGTGATAGTGCGGGTGCTCTGGATTGATTAGAAAGATACTATTCAAGAGATAGGTTGTGGTGTCTATTAGTACTATCTTTGGATGATCAAAGTGATAGGGTTGGGGTGTTCATTGACGGTAACATGAACTTTAAGGTGTGCTTGTGTTGCCCTATGTGATCCTCTTCCTACTTGATTCACGAGGATTGATTTCCGAGCTATGTCTTTTATGCATGTTGTTAGAGGAAGTATCATATGTTTAATTATGTTAATTTTTTTGAGAGTTGCCACTAGTGAAAGTATGATCCCTAGGGATTGTTTCCCACCATTGCTATATCATTTTGTTTCAATTTTACTAGTTGTTTGCTTGCTGCTATTTGTATTACAGATTTAAAAAACCTTGTTTTTTCATCCATATTACCCATATTTTATCATCTCTTCGCTGAACTAGTGCAGATATACAACTGACAATTGTATTAAGTGTGTTGAGGACGCAAGAGAATCGTCACATCACCACTCCATTCAATGTTTTATTGCACTTTTTGTTTTTAATATATTTTGTTAAGTGATTCTCAGGTGTGGCTGAATTGACAACTCAACCGCTAAAGCTTATAGGTATTTTTTCAACTCCCCTTGAGTCGAATCAATAAATTGGGTAATACTTACCCCTTAAAGACTATCGCGATCCCCTATAGTTTTGGGTTATCAAGCCCCGTGGATAAAGGAACTACGACAGGCATGTGTCAAGCCATGTTTGACTGGGTCAAAAGATTCCTTCTACGGGAAGAAATTACCTGGATGAAGGATTTGGCAAAGTGGAGTTGTTCTTTGGGGAAGCTTCAAGATATGCAGCCGCCTTTGCTTTGGCGGAACCTCGAAGACGAAGGAGAGAGATCCCAAACCTTCCTGAGGGCTACTGTCAGGGATATGTCAAATGGGTTATCCCCCGGTATCCAGTGAATGGAGGTGTGCCGGGTGGCCCAAATGCTAAGATGCAGTTGACCTCATAGGGCGGCCCAGCAGGCCGATGCACATGACGAAAGCATCTGGATGGCGGCCCATGGCGCAGGCCGGCGTGGACTAGAAGGTGGATATCGTATCCATTAGAGTTAAGTCTTATCTTTGTATACAGATAAGATTCATCATGTAAGTCCTAGTCCGGCTCTCTATACAAAATCGGAGGGGACAAACCCTAAGGGGTATGCGGTAGCCGCTAGGAACATTGTAATCTATACTCGGCTAGAGCCCTCATAGTGAAACATTGCACGAAGTAGGGGGCCGTCATTGGCTAATCTGAACCCTGGTAAATCTTGTTTGTTCCGCCACTGGCAACTTCCACATACGCTAGCCCCACTCTTCTACCTCTAGGATATGGCACCCCACGCTATGAGCATTGTTCGTGATAATACGACAACGGCGGTGCTGGCCACCGCCAGTACGTGCAGTGGCATTGGCGGACGATTGAAAAACAGTGCTAGTCTGACCGGATTCAGACAATGCAGGCTGCCGGTAGTCATACGCTTGAAGCTGAGCGCACATATCAGTTAGGGTAGAGCTAGGGACTGCGTTAATGGAGGCAGCGAAGGGGGTGTACTCTCCATCAAGACCTAATACCGGTACATGTACATATACGGTATTACGTAGTGAGTGTAACAGTAACAACCCAATACTTGGTCACGACACCCCCTAATCCAATTGAAGGAGTTTGGATTTTTTTTTTACGGAAACACTGCCATTATATATTATACGAGATTACAGTACAATGAATACAACTTTCATCCTGCCTATGTGTTAGGTATTTAATCTTGTCATGTTGATAGGATTAAGTTAGTGTCTAAGTGTGTGCACATTGCTGTATTTTTTAGATTGGTCTTTGTCCAACGGGCCCGGTCCGAGACATGACCGTGGCGCTGTTTCTCGAGTAACGACATGCTCTGGCCGCCCACGCCAACGGAGCGGCGTACGTTCATGTCGCCTTCCGCGGTGTAGATACGGCTGGTCGCGCTGACAACAACGTGGCGGTCCACGACATGGTGCTGCAGTCGCGCTCCTCGGGCAGTAACTGGCATTCGACACCATGGCTTCTAGCGTGCAACGAATATCGCCGTGTTCAACCCCAGCAGCACATATAAGTCGTTTTCTACCACCACGGACAGGTGGGCCCGACGCAAGGCAGGGCTAAGGTCAATTATTTCACATGACAAATGGGGACAAAAAAAGAAAAATGATGAAAGGAAGAAAAAAAACAGAATAGCAAACTAGCCCAGGTCAGAAACCTAGTCCGTCCAAGTAAACAAGAGAAAGCGAGGCCCGTCCATTTCAGAAGCGAAACCAGCCCGTCATCGTACCTACCACGCCCGCGTCTCTTGTGAATCGTGTCGGAGACCCTGCCGCCGCCGGAGACCCTGCCGGAAAAGACGCGAAGCTCGGCTAAGATCGGCGCCAATGGCAGGTAAACTACCCCGTCTCTTGTGAATCGTGTCCCCCTGCATCTCCTGCTCGCGCGAAATTCACATCTGATCCCTCTCCCCGTTTCGCGAAATCCAGATCTGATCTTGTTATGCTCTCCCGTGACTTTTTTTTAGATGAACCGACCGAGAAACCGACCACATGCGGGAAGTGTAAGGGCGTTTTCGCCACCCGCCGCCTGCGGACCGAGCACAGCTGCGGAACAACTCGCAAGTACGTTCGGGCCCAGCTAGCAAAGGCCGAAAAGATGGAGAAGCTGAAGCTGGTTATTAATTCTCCAACCCTGAATCATGTGTTTTTTCTTTCACTGCTTGATTGATGCCATTCTGATAAGTGAATCATGGGAGAGTACTTGCGCTGTATTTTTGTTTGGACTGCCTAATTCTGTATACGATGAGGTTTTTTAACTGTGAATAAAGTGAAGAAAAAAAAATGAATAGTTGCAAAGATAGGCCCTTCAACGGGAAACTCAGTTCAAACCTAAATACTTAGTTGGGAGGCTGACCATCTTGGTAAGACGGAAATGGGCCACTTTAGTGACTAAATCTTTCCACTGACTGGAAAGAAAGAATAGAACCAACTGCAGGTGCAACTAGGCTGTATGATATTTGCAGTGCTAGATGTTTCAAGACCTGAATATCCAGAAAATTATGTTCAGTGAGGTATAATCATAGATAAAGGTCATAAGGAGTATTAGTAATAGAACCAGTGAATCAAAGGATAAGAGATCATAGAAAATCAGTGAACCCTGGACTTCTAGTCAGTTTACATATATCTCTTTGCACTCAAAGTATATTAAGCCAATCTGTGAACCCTGGACTTCTAGTCAGTTTACATATATCTGTTTGCACTCAAGTATATTAAGCCAATCTGTGCTTGCCCAGTTAGGAAGGGTCATCCAGACTTCGAAGGCAGGCCCCACAGGCTGTGGACATGGAAGTGAAAGGCTTAGTCGATGATGACCTTTTCGCTCAATTCGGAAGAGCACGGACTATCAGGCCCCACAGGCTGTGGCTTTCTAGAAACTGGAGAGATAGTAAGCACCATATGAGTCAGATGAACTGCAAGTAGCTACAAAGATAAAGTTGGGAGCAGAAAAAAAAAACTGTTGATGAAAAGATATCTTGCATGGGGTGACTCTGATTCCTATGTTTACTAGGAAGATAGTATGCATGTAACTTCTAGTTGGAATATCCACCTATAAAGGCTCACCGGTTAATTTTTAAAAAGACCAATAATCTACTTCCAAAAGTATCTCCCTCCCTCTCTTTCCTAAAGAAAGAATAATACGTAACAAAGTGCTAGATGCGGATAAATTATGTAGTATTACAAACAAACTTGACTCAACTCAACAGGAAGGTTACCACTTATCCTATAAGTATTCTCAAACCCCGTAGATAGAAATACCGATAAAGTTCGCAAGTTTACTCCTGCGCATCTACACAAAAGTAGAATCAAACCTTACATAAGTTATTAACAATAAACTTGACAATTAAACAAACATAAGTGGTATAAAGATTGATAGATAAGAAT
Organism: Alopecurus myosuroides; assembly: GCA_028641055.1. Lineage (NCBI taxonomy): Eukaryota > Viridiplantae > Streptophyta > Magnoliopsida > Poales > Poaceae > Alopecurus > Alopecurus myosuroides. The sequence goes on from CM054060.1 coordinate 39,347,533, forward strand.
TGGCAACACAAATCCCAGAGCATCTAAGACTGGCGCCTTGTTTTACTGGTATATGCATGTGTTTATCCAAAATGGTAAAATAAATAGCATACTATAATAGTGATTTTGGATGTGCATAAATCATAATATCAATATGTAATCTGATTTTTCCATTTCTGTATAATATAAAAGAATGGATCTTCTTAGTCTTGTGATTTTATGGACAAAGTGAACGAATTCAAGCTGTTTAGTATTTCATTTACACATAGTGTTTGGTGCCACATATTATGATGGACTCCTGGCTATTGAAATCCATGTACTTAAGAAAACACATGTAACATAGTAAAAAAATATTTCTTAGACCGAAGGTTGCTGTTAGAGTCAAATGTGCTACATTTGTTTTTCCTACAGAAGAGTTTACATTTGATCCATGACTAGAAATCATGTTTATTCCAAGCATACAATGAAGTGTAGCACAATTATTTGTCGAACTACAATGTTTTAGTCCATATTCAATATTCAGAAGTGCATTCAGATCATATTCTAAACAACAAAAACATGACATTACGAGATGGTTGAATCATGTTTTCCTCTGATATTATTAACATTTTTTTTTCTTGTGACAGGTCCGCGCAAAGGGGAAAAATCACTAAGGCAAAACCCAAGACAAATATGGACCTGGAAACAAAAATAAGTTTCATGTAGTAAAGACTCTGCAATTTTTGTCGTCTAAGTGCCTTACAAAGGTGTTTTTCTATATGCTTCTAGCAGTCATTTGCGGCTAAGCTACCATCAATCGTTTTAGAACATTGTATCAAACTCTGCACGTTTTGCCGTCTATGTGCTGACTACCTGTGCTCATGCGTGTACCTCTTCCAAAGGTGTGTTTATGTGATCTATGTAACTACTTATACCTGTGCTCATGCATGTACAACTTTCATCGTGTCAAGTTTTTATGATCTATAAGCTACTAGCAGTCGTTTGCTGCTGGTTTTTATGATCTATAAGCTACTAGCAGTCGTTTGCTGCTGCTTGACACTGAGAAACAATCTCAGCCACTGGCAGCAGGACTGAGTTCATGGAATAAAGGAGTAGCCAGAGCGCTCCATTTTAAGCGGCCTTAAAGTTTGGAGAAGTATTGAGTTATGTTTCCTGAGCAAGGCTGCCTGCTGGTTTCCCTACAAATGTAAACAAAGATTTAATGTACCACACCTCATCCCCGCTTGCTTGGGAGACCAACAAATAGTAAAAGACTAAACTGGCTTTCTCACTCTCCATGTTTTTACCCGTGCTCGCTGCTGCTCTATAAAGCAGCAGCCACTCTTTGATCCCATTTCCCTTCAACAGAATATATCCCATATCACCAACTCTCCAGAATTGGAGTAAGCTGTAGACAGCAGTGCCACCAGAACCAGGCAGCAGAGGTTGTAGGGAAGGCAATGATATTGGTATGGGAGAAGCTGGCAGCCCCGAGGATGGCATGCCTTGCAAGACTGCATGTTCTAGCTTAAGTTTGTGAGGGGTTTTGCACCCTACCGACCTGAGGCTTTCATAAATACACCACACACAGTGTGTAGCTGTGGTACATTTGTCTCAACGGTACAAGTGAAATTCCAAGCTATTCTCCTTGATGTTGGCTGTGGAATTCCTTGCTATGCGCAATGAAAATCCCGACCTTCATCTTCAATGTTAAAATCCACAAATGGTGTAGCACTCTGAACAAATAGTAATGCTCAATAAACATAAAAAAGAGTGCACGTAAATGTTCAAGACAACGAGATTAGGAGCACGATAAATAGTCTGAGCATTAGTTATCATAGCAGTAAATTTCAAACAAAAATTAAAGATACTCAACGAGATAAAACTTACATATCTTGTCATCTTCATGAGTTTCTGACTTGAGTACAACATTTGTAATGATAAGGCATTGTCATCTTCATGAGTTTCTGACTTGAGTACAACATTTGTAATGATAAGGCAGCTGTTACATATCACATCAAAGCTCTCCAGCCTGGTCTACTCATAAAAGCCTGAATTTAAGAAATTGTTGACATTCTCTAGAACGAATTTTACAAGGTGAGTGTGATAAACAAGAACAAGCATCCGAATTAGAATCACAAGATGACAGTATAGTTATTTCTCAGAAAACAGCAAGGGAAACCGTACCTGGACCAAGATATCAGAGAAACAGACTTGACATTGCTGGAAGAATTATCATCTGTGAATACAATCTTCATTTAAAGGTATAATATTCATTGACATGTGAGATGCAAGATTCAGTTGGATGAGCTAGTGTGAATTTCGACATGTTTGTAGCAATAGGATCATCATCTACAGTACAAACAAGTTCCTAACAGGATAAATTTCTAACATCAGATTTAACAGTTGAAGTCTCAGTTTTAAATTCCTAACCAGCATATTTCTAACATCAGATTAGACAAAATTGAAGCCTCAATTTTCATGTGTCACACTTTTAAAACCTGGAGGGCGACTACACATTTCAGACACTACTACATAACTATACTCATCCAGTTTTAGATTCCTAACCAGCATATTTCTAACATCAGATTAGACAAAATTGAAGCCTCAATTTTACATGTGTCACACTTTTAAAACCTGGAGGGCGACTACACATTTCAAACACTACTACATAACTATACTCATCTGGGCTGCTGGTACATCTTCAGTAATTTACATTGTAATTTGCATAGAGGTAAAGTTCTTTCTGAAACATGGTTACATTACTGAATTAAAAAAAACAATCACAACAATCAGAAAACTATCTTTCATCTGATGGACCATTTATATTCAAATGTAATATCTGATTTCAGTACAGGATCTAGCAAATACTCACCTGGAAATGGTGTTGGCACGCCATGAGAAGCAATGTATGTGAAAATACTTGAAATAAAGAACAAACAGTTTTGTTTGCCCACTCAATTGTATGGTTAATGTGAAGCCATGGGGTGGTCAGGTGTAGGGAAATCTCACAGCTTTTGTTATTCTTATAACTTCCTTTTCTAACTTAATGAATTGTTTCTCCTGGATTACTTAGGCATAGGTTACCAGGATCCACTTCGTTACAATTTGGAATTATGCGGTTAACAATACTTTCTGACAATGTTCTGTAACCTTGTATATTATATACTGTGTCAAAGTTACAGACGTCTAGCACTTTTCGCATTAGATTTCACATAATAATGCTTCTGCATTATGTTGGAACTCAAATAAAATTGCTGCTTAGTGGTAACCGATTTCATGCAAAGGTTTGGTAACAGACTCACGAAATCTTGGAAAGTATATTGAGAGGCTCGGTTTGTTTCTTTTTATTTCTAAAAAGGAAATACTTGTGAGATAAGGCTCAGTGCTAAGCTCGATAATAATTGCTACAACAAATCTGCTGCAATTCATGTACTCACTTTTTTCTGTCATTTTTTGTAGGACTAAGCAAGACAACATATAATGACTAATACAACACCACTTGGAGCATTGGATCCATTTAATCTGCATAGGTCTTTCTGATTACATGCACCTAAGATGTTCTATTTAAAGGAGAAAGTGAGACTGCCCGAAATGATGGTTTCACAACTCTTCGGTGAATGGTTTCACAACTCAAACTACCAAGTATTTTGGGCATTTAAATGATGTCCTTTTGGCAACAAACTCAAATGGCTGGTGTAGTGTCATCTTGCACCATCCAGAAGTAAATACTTTTGGAGAAATTTGGAGTAAAAATTTACCTTCTTGCTTCATAAATTCGTCTAATCAACACCATGCAGATTGAGCAGCCCAAGAATGAAAAAACTTAGTTTGTTGTAGTTGATATATTTCAACCTGTGAACTTGTACGATAGATGACACCTTTTTAACCCGTATACAGTCATGACGGGCACTTCTTCTGCAAATGATGTGTTGTGCCTGACCTGTCAATGAATATTATACCTTTTAAATGAACCTAGAGTACATATTCCAAGGTGTTGAAGTCTTTGCCTCTAGAAGCCAACTGCACTATATGCCGAGCAATGTACCAGTGTGTTAGCACTTTTGTGGTTCAGAGTCTTAGCTGCTATGGAAGCTATCACCCCTCAGCAATCCTTGTGGTTAAAGTTGATGCTCAGGAAGAATACAGTATGCTGTAAATTTTCATCTTTTGCATTCATGTTGATTGAACTACAAAAGGTGGGAGTCTGGACTCACAAGTTGCAGTCTGATATGTGCCCAATAATATAACATTATTCAGAAGAAAATTTGATATATATTTTTTACATAAGCTAGATTTTTTTATGTGGCACTGCATGAGTAACAGACACAGAGTGTGTATATGATAAACATATTTTCTTCAGACTACCGCTTCCTCAGACACGATACCATAGATTGTAAATGAGACCTATGCGGTTGGACCAAACACGATGACGGCCTGTTTATATGTTCACTGACACTATTGTATATCTTACTGTTGCATTGTAAACAGCAATGCTCTTACTTAATATCACCTACAGTGAACAATACTTGGAGTAAAAGGATGACAAGACAATCCATGATTTACTTTACATATATGAAACAACAATGCTCTTTTACTTCAACATTTAGTCCTATAGATTTTCGAGTTTATGTTGATGATTAAGTCTGCCATCGCACATCACCTCCACCAAGGGTAGCCTTTTAAGATATCTGTGCAGTGTTGTGTGATTTTAAATTATATAACATAATATTTGTGATGTTAATTTGGAGTGGAAGGATGAGAAAACAATCCACGATTTATTTTACATATAAGAAACAATGGTGCTCTTTTACTCCAATATTTACTCATATAAATTTTTGAGTTGATGGTGATGATCAGTCTTCCATCGCACATCGCCTCCACCAAGGGTTACTTTATAAGATATCTGTGCATTGTTTTGCGATTTTAAATTATATAACATAATATCTGTGGTGTTTCTAATTGTGATTTGGTTGGGTTTTAATAACAAGTCAATTATTTAAACAGTGGATTCATTAACTACAATGCATCCTGCTAAGTATGGCATAAATCACCTAGATATCTACATAATTAAAATGGCAGATCTCATACGAAGATATCAGTTCAACTGCATGATATAGATCATAGAACAAGCTAGTAGACTTGATCATAAGGAACAACACAACTTAAATACAAGTCCAATGAACAGAATTGTTCTATCTTAACTCTAGTCTGCTGAACATCAATTCATCAACAACAAATACACCATATGAATAACTGGAAGTATCCGCACTTTCTAGAAAAATGTTTTTTTCGCAAAAAGATCATACATTTATCGATTTATGTTAACTAAAGCTGAACACTAGAAATATCAAAATTTTACTAACCAATAAGATCACAATACAAACTCAATTGATAAAAAATCATATATTTATGTTTATTAAAGCATGCAAGGTGAAGTACGTTACTATGCTAGCAACAACGCATAACACTAAGGATGACAAACACATAAGTCAACATTACTGTACATATGTGAAAGGCAAATTGTGATATAAAAATATCAATTCAAATTTTGACATAACAAATTGTGTGTGTGTGTGTATATATATAGAACTCCTATTATATACTCTTGGGTGAACAAACACTTATTTTCAATATACCTCACATATGCATGCATTATACACTTTTATTATTTCTATAAACCTCATTAATTATTCTAAGATAACTAAATACAACTTTTACCCAAAAAATATGACTAGGGTAAATTTTCAAAAAAAAAAACTCACTTTAGGGTATGTAGTATTCAATAGTGAAGTATATTAAAAATGATAGAGGTATATTTAATTTATTTAAATGTTATATTGAACGTCACCCAGGTGTATGGGACCATTTTCTATCTGTCATATATGTATTCTATCTATAATTCCAAGAACAAAGTAGTTTCCAATTTATATTTTCTCAAAAAAAATGTTGATGCATTTATTTTTATAGAATGTTGGCAAGACATAATAGACTAAGCTATGTCAGTGCATTTTCGAATTAGAACTCTATAGAACATACTAGAAAACTATAATTATTTGCACATACAAAATATTTACTTTTGTTTATTAAATCTCAGTGCAACATATATATTTGATATCATCATATTTTTTTGAACGACAAATTAATATAGATAGTATTTAAAAACTGCACTTCTATCATTTAAAAATCAAAGATCTCAAAATATAAAAATTATTTTTATAAAACAATATTTACATTTACATATTTCACCATAAATATAAAAATATTAGAACTTCATGCAACGGACAAACATATTTTTGTTACATCATAACGCTGATATTGTACTTGGATACCATAAACAAAATCACAAAAAAGGGACACCATAAATCATAGTGTAACAATAAAGTAATATAAATCATATTTATATCACCAAAAAAATGTAAGATCTAAGAATATATAAAATATTTTCACAAAACAATGTTTACATATATATTTACACTTTATGTGAAGGATAGACATATGTTTGCTACTCATATATAGCGTGGATACTAAATCATAAAAAATAATGACACTATAAATCATATTATAATAGTACATCCTTTTAGACATATTATAATTGTACATCCTTTTAGACGTGACATCTTACAATACAAAACTAACAATACCAATAATCAACTATAAAATACTTACATCTTACAATCTAAATTACCTGAAAAAAATATGGATATACAAGTTCTTTATATTAATAGAGCGGTCACGCTTAACAAAAAAAAATTCAGTCGATTCTGAAGGCCCAGCCGTACAAGATCATGTGACGGAATAGAGGCTGTTGCTCTGGCTTCAATCACCAGTCCCTGCACTGCCAAATTTTAGACGCATGCAACAGGAGAAGCAACTGCCCGATTCAAAAAAAAAAAAAAGTCAACTCGGAACAAACCTGTAGAGGCGGATCTATTTTTTTCCTCGAAAATCAACTCGTCGGACACTGGTAACACCAGATCTGGTGGATCCAGATCTATATTTCACCGGAAAGGATCTGGTGGATCCAGATCTATATTTCGCCGGAAAGGACTAGGAATAACGGCTCTCGGCGCGCCGCGCATGAGCCTGCTGCTTTTTCGTGTGCGAGGAACGAGGATTGCCATCCGTCGGGCATCGGCGCTTCCCGGTCCTCCGTGTGGCCGTGCACGATCTCGCTGCAAATCGCGCCGGCGCTGGGCGGATACTGCATGTCTCCTGCCGTTAACGACGCCAATCGCCGTCCGAAGGAGGGATGGGGCGTTGCGGTGGCCGGCGGCCGGCGGCCGGCGGTGCAGACGAAAGGGATAGGGATATAGGGTTAGGGATTGTATGGCAGGTTGGAACAAGGGTCGAGGTTAGGCAATCTCACGGCAAAAGAGCAGGCCGTACGGGTGCGCATGTGTTTATGGTGTCACGAGCAACCCAGCCAGCAGGACCACGACCGGTGCGTCTAACTTTGGTTTGGCACCGTAGCCAGGCCAGCCCCCCCAGCCCCCAAAATTTCCCAGCCCAGCCCCAGCCCATGTGGTGTAATGTAAATTTTTGCCAACGGAAGCAGCTCTATTATACGCATGCCTTCTCACTCCGAAAGTACCACTCATTGATGATCAGCGGGTGGATTCTCTAATGGATTCTCCACAATCGTGGAATTCTGATAAAATCCACTTGATCTTCCCCGACGATGTGGCTGCCAAGATACTGCAAATTCCCATTAGCCGTCTTGGGGGTGACGACTTCGTCACATGGCCGCACAATAGACTGGGATTGTACATTGTGCACTCGGCCTACCATCTGGCCCGTCGCAGAGAGTTCCTAAACGCAAGGAGCAGCAATGGGCAAGGCATGTCTTCTCACTGCGAGATGGAGGAGAAGCAGTGGAAGAATCTATGGGCGATTACTGCGCCCCCGAAGATGAAGATCACGCTCTGGTGCTTCGCTCACGATTGCTTGCCTAGCGGAGAACAATTGCAGAAGCGTCTCGGCTCACCTGACTACATTTGTGTCCACTGTGCACAACCGAAGAGCGTCGCACATGCCCTCATCTTCTGTCCTTTTGCACGCGATGTGTGGAGAGATGTCGAGCAAGATCTGAATTTTGGTCTCTGTCGTCGATCATTCAGATCACCGAAGCAATGGCTCCTCGAGTTCTTGTCTAAATGCACCAAATTGGAAGCGATGACTCTTGTTGTCACGGCTGGCATCTATGGGATTGCCGCAATAAAGTGACAGAGGACGGCACCAGGGGACAGCCTTCTACCATTGCCACGAAGATCGGAGCCTACATCGACATGATTGTCTCCCACCTGTACATAGCTCCAAATACCCACAGGGGTGATCTCACTCCGGTTGTATGATGGGAGCCCCGAGGGAAGGGTATCTGATGATCAACGTTGATGTTGCCCTCTTCTCCTCCTTAGGATCAAGCGGCTTTGGAGTTGGCATCCGTAATCATACAGGTGAGTGCCTAGCTGCTGTTGTGGACAGCGCTCCCCATGTGTTTAATCCCGAACTGGCGGAAGCCATGGCGATCCGCACGGCACTGTCCTTCGCTCAAGATGAAGGCCTCTCTGATGGGAATATGCCCGAGAGGCAATAATAAAATGGTTATTATCTTAATCCTTATTTATGATGAATGTTTATTTCTCATGCTAGAATTGTATTAACCGGAAACGTTGATACATGTGTGCTTAATAAACAAACAGTGGTTTCTAGTAAAGCCTCTCTTTTAACTAGCTCGTTGATTAATAGATGATTAAGGTTTCCTTATCATGAACATTGGATGTTATTAATAACAGAGTCATGTCATTAGAAGAATGATGTGATGATCATATACCCAAAGAGAATATAGAAATGCGATAAAGTCATTTAGTTTACATTGTTATATCAAACATACGAAGTAACTTATTCCTTAGACCATGAGATCATGTCAATCGCTTATACCGGAAGAGTGCTTTGATGGCATCAAACGTCACACCGTAACAGGGTGACTATAAAGGTGTCGTTAAGTATTCAGAAAGTATTAGTTGAGGATCTTGGATCAAGAGTGGAATTTGTCCATCCAAATGACGGAGAGATATACTCTGGGCCCTCTCTGTGATATCACATCGAAACCACTTGCAAGCACGTGATATGATCACAAGGATGTTATATCACGGTAACGAGATTGAACAAGGTATGGTTGATACCAATGATCGAATCTCGGACAAGTAAAATATCGCGAGACAAAAGGAATAGTTCACGGCGTTGTTGGTTCACACGATCACGAGAGTCATCGTTGAATATATAGGAGTCATCACGGATCTCCAGATCCCGCTGTTGATTATTGATCGGAGAGGAGTCTCGATCATGTCTATCTTATTCGCGAACCGTAGGATGACACACTTAAGGTTTGATGACGCGTTTGAGAGGATATGGAATATCGAAGAATATTTTGGGTAGCACCGAAATTGTTTCGGGGAAAATTAAAATAGTTCAAGGGGTTTTTCGTCGAATGGTTGTTAATAAAATTAACAAATGATTCGAGGTGCTATATGCAAAAGTTTGTTAATAGAATTAACAAATGCTGAAATAAAGAAATAAAAAGGTTTTATTTATTTATTAAAAGAAAACCTTTGGATTTTCCAAGTGGGAAATAATGGGAAAATGAGTGGGTGTGAGTGGAGTGTCCACTCACATGATGAGGGAAGAGGTGGGGGCACACCCATGGGCTGGCCGCACCCCCCTTGGGTTGCCTCCCCCCTCTCCTATAAAAGGAGGGTGAGAGCTCTCCCTCCTCCACACACTTGGTCACTTCCCTTTCCCTCCACCCGCTGCTCCATTTCATGGTCTCCGGCTTGGCGAAGCCCTGACCGTGGGATTCTTCTTCACCACCACGTCGTCGTGCTGCTGGAGTTCCGAGGGATCCTCTACTTCCGCGCCCCGCTGGATCGAGGGAACGGAGGTCGTCATCAACCGTACGTGTGACCGATCACGGATGCACCGCCGGATTGTGGTGCTCATCTTCTCGCTATCGGGATCGATGTGAGTACGACTACGCCAACAATGAGATTTGATCTCGTACCACTTTGAGTCTTCGAGGGTATGTGTTCTCCTTAAACCCTCTCGTTGCCCGTTGCACTTCGTCTCCTAGATTAGATCTTGGCCTTTCGGGTGTCTCTCGTGTAGGAAATTTTTTGTTTTCTATGCAACGACCCCTTGAGTGGTATCAGAGCCGGATCTATGCGTAGATGTTTTGTACGGGTAGAACACATATGAGTATGTGGGCGTTGATGATCATGTTATTGCCTCCTTGAGTATTTTATGATCTTAGTGGCATAGTAGGATGAAGCTGCCCCAGACTAAGTTTACGTGTACTATGTACGCGAGAGTTGTCACACTTGTGGCTAAGGGGGTGTCCGTTTCTCCTACTATAGTTAAGATCTAATCTACGAATGGTTGTTAAAAATATGTTTATCAACGTTGTGGTTGATGTTCGTAGGTATGAACGGTTCTATCCTCGAAAGCCCTAAGCCATGTAAAATATGCAAAAATAAATTAGAGGCGTCTAACTAGTTTTTGCTGGGCATGTGATGTGATATGGTCAATATTACAAATTTGATTATGAGATGATATATTTTGTAAATTTTTGATATATCGGAAGATATCCATATGGTTGTCTTCTTATTGATGGACGATAAAGTTTGGGGTACCGTGGTACTTGGTACCACGCCGGTGGAATGATTGAGATCATACCATAATGCACATGATGGAGATCAAGTGCAAGAAGGACCATATCATATCACGTTATCCTTTCATGTGATGTCTGTGATGTTAATCCTTTTTATGCATCTTGTTTTCCTTAGATAGCGACGCATTATAAGATGATCCCTCTCACTTAATATCAAGATAATAATGTGTTCTTCCTTAAGTATGCACCGTTAAGAAAGTTCGTCGTTTCGAGACACCACATGATGATCGGGTGTGACAGACTCAACGTTCGCATACAACGGGTGTTTTCAAGCCTAGCATGTACAGGCATGGCCTTGAAACACACGCAATACTACGGTTCTACTTGGCGAGCCTAGCATGTACAGACATGGCCTCGGAACATGTAACCGAAAGGTAAAGCATGAGTCATATGGATGATATGATGAACATGTCGATGTTCGCCTTTGAAGCTACATCATCTCACGTGATGATCGATTTTGGTGTAGTGAATTTGGTTCGTGTAATCACTAAAGACGACTAAGAGGGATGTTGTTTTTGAGTGGAAGTTTATGATATAACTTTGAATTAACCTGAACTTATTTATCATGAACAACAAATCAAAGTGAATTTGCAAAAATTGTAGTATTCATTGGCATCCACAAAACTACCATACACTTAGATTTTTAATTGAGATATAACTGTTATGATCTGGTAAAACCATTTAAGATTGGTACCGTATTAGTGAAATTTAAAATTGAATCCTATTGTAGATTTTCGGTATTTCCTACCTAGTTCCATGTGATTAATGATTGATTGATCTAGAGAGCAACCAATTTCTACTTAGAATCCAAAGTCATGGTTGCTTTCGTATTACTTTATCTTCAAAAGAATGTTTTGTTCATCAAAGTGATTTAGGAACTGAAAAGAATTGTTTTCAGAAACAATCAAGTGAAAGATATATTGATATCCAGAAACTTATTTGTGGCAACATGACTGAGTATAATTTAGTGTGACAATGTATGCTTATATTATTTGAATATATGCAATGATTGAAGACGCTAGGCGTTTGAATATTCCAAGAAGTTGGGCGCTAAAAATTATCCTCTAAATTCCTTCCTTCGAGCTATAGTAGCTTAATCATAAAATTGTTATGATAGGATGGATTAAAAGTATGGGTAAAATCGTTTACCTTACTTGGAGATAGCTAAGAGTGGAATCTAGAAGAATACTATTAAGCATCCGGAATCGCTCCGGAATCGATTCCGCTCCATTCCGGGCCATTCCAGACTCCAAAAAAAGTGGGAAACGACTAGTTTTTGAGCACCTATTTAAGGGGCTTTCTTCCCCAAAATCCCCAAGACTTTCCCAGCCCGTTTTTGCTCTCTCTCTCTCCACCATTGTTGACTTTGGAAAAGCTTGCTCCTCTCTCAATCCCTCCAATGATTCTTGCATATATTTGAGGGAGAAGTTAAAGGAGATCTAGATCTACATTTCCACCAATCCATTCTCCTTCTTAGTGAGGGAAACCTAGTAGATCTTGATGTTTCTCCATTGTTCTTCATCTCTTATCCCCCATAAGCATTTGTTGGTTTGTTGGAATTTGAGAGTGGAGGATTTGAGCACTTGTGCTCTTGCCATTTGCATCGGTTGCATCGGTTTGCTCTCTCCACGAGGATTCGTGGAAGTGAAAGATTGTGAGCTTGTTACTATTGGGTCTTTGACCCTAGACGACTTGTGGTGTTCTTGGGAGCCTCCAATTTAGTTGTGGATGTGTGCCCCAAGGTGTTTCTAAAGGACTCGATCCCCGCCTAAAAGTGGTTCAATCGTGCAAGGTGAACTAGGCCTTCGTGGCGGAAGTTCATCGGAGAATAGGGTGAGGCCTTAGTGGCGTTGAGTAGGCCTTCGTGGTGAGCTCACACCCCTCCAACGAGACGTACTCCCCTTGTGGTAGCAACTCAGGAATACATCATCGTCTCCGTGTGCCTCGGTTATTTCTATACCCGAGCTTTTTTACTTATGCAATTTACATTGTGATATCCTTCGCGCTTGAAGTTATATATCTTGCTATCACCTTGTTACTTGTCTTGCTTAGCATAAGTTGTTAGTGCATCTAGTTGACCGTAGAATATTTAGGTTGTATGCTTGTTAATTTAAGCACCTAGTTTATTTCCGCATTTAGCAAGCTTTAACCGAAAAAGCTTTAATCGCCTATTCACCCCCCTCTAGGCGACGTTGTTGTCCGTTCACTGGTTGTGGCGGTCCTTGGGGCGGCAGCACTCCTCTGGGTCCCAATATACTCGACTTCAGGATCATCCGGCTGGGCCATGTGAGGAGGGGACTCGGCTCTTGGGCTAGTGAGGTTAGTCGGCCCTTGCCCTTCAGGAGGTGAAGGGTTGGCGGCGCTCACCGGGTCTTCGTTCATGGGGTCGTCAACGGGGGTGTCCACCGGATTGCTGAGTGTGACCTGGGCTCCGAGGAAAGAAAAACAAAGAGTTAGTGTGCCATAGAGGAAAATCATGCAAAGTATAGGGATATGGTTAAGTTATGAAAATTACCCGGTATTCACGATAAAATCGCTGGGCAGCTCATTGCTAGACCCGGAAGACACTGACAGAGAGTCGGAAAGCGAGACTCAGATTGTTCCGGCTAAAGAATGATTTGGAGATGGGAATTTTTGAGGAGTACTATCAAGATGAGTGGAATGAATACCGGATCTGCGAACAGGCGATTGAGGGATCCCGGGATTAAGGGGCTCATCACTCGGAGAATTCCGGGTTACCCATCGCTTGGGTGGAGGAGATACGTCCTTCAGAGACGATACATTGGTTAGATATTTGTTAAGCTTCCACATACCGGCGTACGAGTATGGTTCTGTGGTCATGGAGGAGTACGACACCTTGAACGTGACCCCCCTAGGTTTCCTCTTTTGGCCTAACTCGGCCTGGGGCTCAGCCTCGCTCTCCTCCGATTGAGAGCCATCCTTGTCAGCCGGCGCTGGTAAATTATAGCATGTTATCAGTAAACGGAAATTTCCGGTCTAATGGATTAACAAAGCATTGGCCTGGTAACCCGGGATTACCTTCTTTGCTATCACTCGGTTCTTCTTCTTCTTCCGAGTTTTCATAAGGAGGCAGGGTAACAATCTTCCAAAACCCGTCGTTTTCCTGGGTAAAAGGCAGCAAAGTTAAAAGTTAGCACGAGTGCATTTCAGAAAAATAGTCGGTACAAAATGTGTTAGCCGGTTCTTACTGGAGGAGCCGGGTTTGAACGAGTGAAAGGGCCGAGTCCGAAGATGCTCTTGATAACATCTACTTTCTTGGCCAAGAAGTTCGTCATGGCCTTATTGACATCCGCGGTCGGGTATGATTTCTCCGAGTATCGGAGAGAATCGGTTAAGTGGCCCGAATACTCACAGATGAGTTTGGGGCGGATGCTGTTTGGCTGGATCCTACAGCTAATCAAGGTTTTAATTAAATTTAGCCCACAAAGACCATGGGCTGCGAGGACGGCTAGCTTGTGGAGGAGAGGTTGAATAGATTGTCTGTCGGCGTCTGGAGCAAAGGAGCTAAGTTTGTCGCTGAGCGAGAGGGTATCAACGGAAAAACCCGGCAAAGGCTTTTCACCGGGCGTGGACGTGTCTTTGCAGTAAAAGAATGTCTTCTGCCAGTGCTTCACGTGAGTGTGAAGGCTGAGAGTCGGCATCAGAGAGTTTTTGCGTCTCTGGATGGACACACCCCACAGACGAGGAGGGGTCCGTCCGTGGCTCTCCCGGCAGGGCTTGCATTGAAAAAGCTCTAAAAACAGGGCGAGGTTGGGGGCGATGCAAATATAGGCCTCACAGAGAACGATAAAGTGGCAGATATTCAAAATCGAGTTAGGACCAATATCAAAAACTCAGAGTTTATAGTGGTGGAGGATTTCGCGGAAAAAAGGGTGACCCGGGGGGGCGGAAACCCCGGGTCACGTGCTCCAAAAAGACGACAACTTCACCTGAGCCGGGTTAAGGCCGGGTCACTTCCTTTGGCGCTCTCCAGGAGATTTCCGACTCTGTGGGGAGAACCCCAGACTCGGCCAGTTCCTCCAATTTCGCCTTGGTGACAGTCGACCTAGCCCAGTTGGCTGAGATCGACTGACCCGGCTTCTGCTTCAGAGCCGGGTTTTTTTCCCTTGGACTTGGAAGCAGCCTTGGGCGCCATGGAAATGGATCTAGAGAAAATCGAAAACTAAGAATAAAGCGAGGAAAAAGAAATAGAGGCTAGACGTGCGATGAACACAAAGCCAAGGTTTAGAAAAACGAATCTACCATCTAGATCTAAAGGTGCTTACCTGAAAACAGTGGCGGAGTGAGGCCCGGCGTGCTCAGCGGCGGCGGTGGCCCGGTCCTTGGAGGTGACGGCGGCACGCGTGCGGGCGGGCGCTCTGGGTCCGAGCTTGGTCTCAAGCTCCAATAGCGCGGTGGGGTCCTCGAGGCGAAGTACGGCGAGCGCGGTGGTGCGAGCACGGTGGCGCGAGCACGGTGGCGCGGGATGGCGGCGCGAGACGGCGATGCAGAACGGCAGCTGGCAATCGAGGTCGACGGCGTGCGCACGGGTCTGGTGGCTAGCGTTAGACCTAGGGCTCTTGGACGCAAATGGTGAGCGGGAGGAGGAAGAAGGAGAATAGAGTGGTGGCGTTTGGGATTTTAGGGTTTTCCCCCTAGGCCTATTTATAGGCGCAGAGAAACCTAGAAACCAAACGGTAAGTAGAGTGATTTGCGGGAGGATATGATCCGTCCCGTGAATTATGAGATAAGGATCCTTGGAGTTATTGCGAAATGGTCGAGTCAGTCAAGCCCGCCAGAAGATCCGGACTTGAAAACTGCCACCCGGACTAGCTGGCGGAGAAGGTAAAAGCCGGGTTATAGAACGTGCCTCTCGAAATTTGATTCAAGGAACGATACCCGGCTCAAGGTAGTAATCGGGTTATTATATGGACCGCCAAAAGAGCAGGCCTGGCTATAGTTAAAGCAATCTAACCCGTCATGTTATGGATATAAATGTTTATTGTTTTGCAGGGAATAGCGTGCGCTTCATGGTTGGTTCCAAGATGCCCAAGCTATTCTGGGGACTACTGTTGGGGGGATGATAACCCGGTAAGCCCACACCTGGGACGAGACCCGGCCAAAGGGAAGCTGCACAAGGCCCTGCATTGTGATGCTAGGCTAGATCTTGCTAATGGGACAGCGGATGCATAGGAGACCTGGCCCAAAGGCCCAGAAGGTCTAAAGGGCGGTGTAAACCCTGTGATTCGTGACTTAGGAAAATTAGGGTTGTGTATGGATCCCGAGTAGGATCCCACATGTATCTTGTAAGGAAAGCCAGGGAGCCGGGTCTTATATAAACCGGCCTCTAGGGCATAGAAACCAGGATTGAGAGAGATAGAAGGATTCACGTATTCTAGGTATTCGAGAGCTAGTCCTTGTAACCCTAGATCGGAGTCTCGGGTGACATTGCAGCCCGAGTCTTTAGATTGTGGTTTGATATGATTTCCCCTGAGCTAAACCCTCTCCCAAACACCAGAGTCGATTCGCCCCATACTAAGTTACCCCTGGTAACGTCTACCGTGAATATCCCACGACAAACCTCACAGCTTCATTGGGACAAAGTGATTTCATCGTGTTGTGTAGGTTCCACGTTGCTTCTGAACCAGTAGTGCGTCCTGCCATCTCAGCTGCATCAACCTTCTGAAGTTACTCCTTCCTCCTACTGGCCGATTCAAGATTTGTTTCTTTCTGAGGGAAATTGTTGCTGCACTCTTCATACCTTCCTCTTGGGGTCTCCCAACGAACGTGTGTTCACACGCATCAAGCACTTTTCTGGCATAGTTGCCGGGGAGGAAGATAATTTCTGCAAGGGGAGTCTCTCACTTCCAATCTCTTTACTTTGTTTTTGTTTTGCTTAGTTTATTTTATTTTGTCTTGTTTGCTTCTCTTTATCAAAACCACAAAAAAATAGTTCTTGTTCTAGCTGTAGTTTTATTCTTGTTTTTAGTCTTGCTAAAATAAGTGTTGTTGAGGTTGAAGTTCGTTCCTTTAAGCAACAAGGGGGAGAAAGTTTGAAAGATGCTTGGTATAGGATAAGTGATGCTCATCATAGATGCACTACTCCGGACTACATCTCCTGCTTCATGACTTTATGCGAGGGGTATCTTGACATACACCCTCATCTTGGCTTATGGTGCTCCTTGTTCTTCTTGTCGGGGTGGATTGCTGGGGAGGGAGACCAGAGGCGTCCCTGTGGTGCGGTGAAGGTTGTGCCTCGGAGCTCTCAGTACCCAGATCTGAGACTGCTCTGGACATGCGCCAACTAGGAGCACACGTTCTTCTATTTCACAAGGCGCCACACTCCTTCGGTGGCCCCTTCCTACCAACCTTCCACCTTGGCCTCCCCACCTCAAGAAGGTATTGGAACCTGCGGAATAATGGGGATCCAGACGCCATCGCCATCTTGAAGAAGCGCCTGAGAGAACTGGTGGCAGAAGGGCTCACTGGGCTAGATTTGTTGATCACCTAACAGTCGAGGCGCGTGCGACCGGTGTAGTCGCGGGTGCATGACACGTGGAGTGGAGTCACAATGGGACCCCACCCGGATCTCGACTCTTCCTCTTGCTCAACATGAGCAAACGGGCTGGGTACGATCTGTATCCTTCTGGATGGTGGACGCCCCCCCCCCCACAAGTGGGGACGGCTGCCTACGGCTTCTTCGACCTAGCCCCCTTGTTGGCAAGTTATTGTATTTGTGTCACACAAGGCCTGACATTACATACACCGTGGGTGCTGTGAGCAGATACATGCATGAACCAGGAAGTGGGCACCTTGATATAGTGCACAAAATCTTGAGGTATTTGAAGGGGGCTCCGGGAAAGGGGTTGCGGTTTGCAAAGAGTGGACATCTTGAGGTGGATAGGTGGGCTGGTTGTCAAGATCATATATGATCAACATCAGGCTATTGTGTGTTTGTGGGAGGAAATTTGGTGTCTTGGAGAAGCAAGAAACATATAGTTGTGTCTAGATCAACATCATAAGCTGAGTATAGAGCCCTATCTCAAGGGTTGAGTGAGATGCTCTGGGTGAAGCACCTTCTGGGCGAGTTGAAACTTCCGAGGAAGGGGCCCTTGGGAGTGTGGTGTGACAATCAGTCAGCCATCAATATTGCAAATAATCCAGTTCAACGTCAAAGGACGAAACATGTGGAAATTGATAGCTTCTTTATAAAAGATAAACTTGATGCTAGGACCATCATCCTTACTCATGTTAGCTTTGGGAAACAATTTGCAGATTGCTTGACAAAGGGACTAGGAACCAAGAATTGTAACTTGGCATGTGACAGGATGGGATTGATAGATATCTACCACCCATCTTGAGGGGGGGTGTTGAACTGTTACTATTGGCCCATAAGGCCCAACCCAAGTTGTGACCTAGAAGAGGAGGGACAGGAGGAGATCAACAAAATCTCCCCAACCAAAAGACAATGTTGAAGGCATTGCCTGGAGTTTAGTCATTCTTTCTTCGGGGTGAAAACCCATGATCTATGATAAGGCGGCGACGGTGTTTGTGCACGGTTCCCTTCTTGGAAGCGCCGTTCTCGGAGAACCTTTTTTTAGTCCGGGTGTGGCATTTGGTGGTGGTAGTTTCTGCTGCTTCGCTGATCAATTCGGCAGATTCTTTTTCTTTTCCTTTTTTTCTTTATTTTTCTTTTAGTTGTGTGCATCTACGATGTCTCGACTAGTTCTTGACATTGTGTTGTTGCAGAGGCTGGTTGTAATTGCTATCCGCTGGTATTAATATATATCCTTTATCAAAAAAAAAATGGGAGAAGAGGAGAGAAGCTGAGAGCTGAGCTAGGATAGTTGCTGCGATAACATGTATCACAACCTGATGGAGATGTACAAGTATCTGCTGGCTAAGGGTGCCAAGGATGTGGACCAAGGTTT
The DNA here is from genome assembly GCA_028641055.1 of Alopecurus myosuroides. Taxonomy (NCBI): domain Eukaryota; kingdom Viridiplantae; phylum Streptophyta; class Magnoliopsida; order Poales; family Poaceae; genus Alopecurus; species Alopecurus myosuroides. The sequence continues at coordinate 39,366,148 of CM054060.1, forward strand.
GATTGCTTGAAGGAGCATTACACAAAGGTGTGTGGAGAGTGGCATCGTTTGTACAATGAGCTCATTGAGTTGACGGGAAACATCAGAGTATTATATTAGTGCCGACCTCTTAAGTCCTGGTGAGTCTAGGTTTGGAGGTCATCATTATTTTATACTAGATCATGTAGGCACGCGTTGCCGCACCCGTTCATTAGGTAAATAGATTGTTACTATGCATGATAATATATTTGTATTGTTGAAGATGGAGAGCCACATAGTGGAGAAGGGTATTCAATAAATGGTAGGATATTTTTCAATATATCGAAGCTTAAAATAAATGTTAAATTTGAATGAAAAAAGATACAAGTGATACCAACAATGCCAAGATGAAAAGGACAAAGAAAAATGGATGTCAAAACGGATTCATAAGGGGATTGGAAAAAAAGATGGAAACTATTACAATGCAAAGAACATTTACTCACTATACTTACATCCAAAGGAAATTAAATGTTGAAGTAGCTACATCTACCCATATATTTATGTAACACCCGGGGGATTTTCCCCCAAATAGGATTTGGTTGTTTTCTTTTTTTTTTGCATTGCATCATGCATTTTGCATTGCACTTTTCTTCAAAACATTTCTGGAAAATTCAAACCAATTTAAATTTTCAAACATGCTCCAATGGTTCCAAATTAAAAATTGCAAACAAATCATCTTGGGAGTTGGGAATAATAAAAATGGGTTAGTTTTCAAATTGGTATTAAATGAAACCCCATTTGAAATTCAAATAGCAAATTCAAATCAAATTGACATTTCAAATTTTTGAAATTAATGTTAACATGCTTTGACTTTACTGTTTTGTAAATCAATAAAAATTATTTCATAAAAATAAAACCCTAACACCTATTTCTATTTCTCTCTTCCTATTCTTTTACAAAAAAAAAGAAACAAAAGAAATAGAAAGAAAACCTCTCGGGCTGGGGAGGCAGGCCAAGGCCCACCTACAACCCAACCCACCTTCCTCCTTTCTGGCCCGCTACCCCCTCCTTCTTCCTTCCGTACAGGAGCAGGCACGAGGAGGTCGCTGTCCACCATGGCCCCCACCTCCACCTGCTTTCCCCCTCCCCTTATCTATCCCCCCGAGGCTCCCCCTCCAAACCCTAGCCCTACTCCCTCTCCTTCCTCCATCGCCGCCGCCTTTCTTCTTCCTCCTCTGTCCCCAATTTCTTTTCTGAAACTTCTGAACCGGTGCACCACTGAACCATGGCGGAACTTGGCGCCCCTGCACCCTCGCTGTGGCTGTGGTCGAGTCGTGGTTGCTGGAGGAATGGAAACGGGGCGGTGACGCGTTTTCCCTCGTTTCCTCGAGGAGTCTTGGGAGGCGCCGTGGTCCTCGCGGCATCGACGTCCGTTCCATGCCGCGCGGGCGTTTCTTGCGGCAGCTGCCGATCGTCTCCTTCCATCATCGCGTCAACGACCACACGAGAAGCCCCCCGGTGAGCTCTCCACCTCGGGCTACCCTTTCTCCGTCCCCCTCCTTGCTCTGGGTGCCCGCCATCGAGCGGCACCACCATCGACGCGGCCAAGCTCTTCGTGGTCGCCCGCCTGTCCGCCGAGGTTCAGCTTGGTTCAGTTAGGTTCAGTTAAAACGCGCGGTGTTGCCTCTTATTCTGTCACGCAGTGATCCTATCACAACTCGCACGCCTACCCCAGTGGTACTGCACCCTGCACCGCGCCGCGAGCGCCTGGGATCGAATCCCACCCAGCCGATTAAAGGCCAGCCTTTTTGGCTGTTTTTCACCGCGCGGCTGGCCCACCTGTCGGTGACGCTGGTGGCCACCGTGGCTTCCACTCGCGCCTGCGTGGCGCGGGCCTGCTTGTCAGCGACCCAGGGTCGACGTGGCGTTGTGCAGCACCCATTTATGGGCACAGTTTTCGCAGAGAGGCCACTGTTTCCACATTTTCTTCACCATCTAGTCCCTGGAAATCACAATCAGGTCCCTGACATTCAAATGCACCTAACAAATTCATTTAAACTCGAGTTTCAAAATATAAAATATGTTTTCCATACTAAATTAAATTCTCTACATGTTTAAACCATTTGTATACTGTTTTGAACATTTCAAATGGTTTCAAAAATTCAAATTCAAACAACTCTTTCAAATTTGGTCAAATTCATAACTAATTCAAATTTAATTCAAATGGCACATATAAAATATGTTTTCCATCCCATTTTTCATGAACTTTGCAAATATCAACTTTGTTTTCTATTTTGAATAAATTAAATTGCTGAAAACAACTATTTCTTAATTAATGCATTTAAAATTGTCAATTTAATAACTTGCTCATCTAAAATCCAAATTCAACAAATGAAATATGTATTCCATCTAAAATTTTGTGTTTTTTTTCAAATATAATTTTTGTTATCTGTTTTGAACATTTAAAATTGGTGAAAACAACAAATGTTTGTTTAAATCATTTAAAATGCCAAAGTCCATAACTTAATAAATAAAATTCCAAACTTGGTAAACAACATATCAAACTGAAGCTATTGTTGTTTTCTTATTGTTTTCATCATCCATGCATCATTCTAATCAACTTTCACATGATGGCTATTTGTAGATCATTTAATTCAACATTAATTCATGGGCTTTTCCATATGCAATCCAAATTGCATATGGGCCCATTTAAATATGTTTACCATGTCAACTGGTTTACTTTGATGCATCAATTAATTGTCATGCATATAAAATAGGATCATGCTGGATCTTTTGCCGTAAAAGTAATTGTTGCATCCGGTGTTTGTTCTAGTTCGTTGCTTCTTCACGGAGAGGACGTTGAGATGATGTGAGCAACGACAAGTTCTTCGGATGTACCTCTACTTGCTGGATTCCAGGCAAGTATACTCACTTGCTACCTATGGCTGCCTTTCATCACTTGTTACCGATTCTTTCCGTTGCCTTTATTCTAGCCTTATGATTCGATGCTTGTGTCTCGATCCTATCATATGTTTACCTTGCAGCCATGATATAGCCTTCCTTCCACTTCCTATTAACTGTTGTTTGTTTACCTAGTTGGCCCTCGTGTTGTAGTTGCATGCTTAGATTTGTTTGTGCTCGAGTCTTGTTGTCCGTCTTATCACCTGTTTAGTTTGATAGTTGGGTTTCAATTCAATCAACAACATGTTAATGTTTTGGGTAATAATAATTTGATGATAAGGCACCGGCAGGAGGCCCGGCGTGGTTTTGAGGCCTGCTAGTGTCGAACTTAATTAGGAAAAGGGTCTTGTCCTCCGATCCATGATAAGCGCACTAACCGCATGTGGGAAGCGAGTATGGGCGCCCCCCGCAACTTTGATTCGATTCGCATCTCGTCCAAATCGCCTCATTTAGTTCGGGTTTTCCATTTGCCGCATGCATATGCAGGTGCGAACCCTTAGCGACAGGGTGGAACTTTTGTAGTCGGCATTTAGGGAGACACGTTCTTAGAGTGTTATGAGGGTCCCCTTTTCTTCGTGGGGCTTGATTAGCCGTGCGCTCAATTGCACGGGGTTCTTTGGGCTTGATGCGAAGAAGAGTTGGGTTGTGTTGAGTGCCTCGCTTGGTGGAAGGGCCTTTCCATCTGGCGGGTCATTCTTACGTGTACGACCAAATTGGTGCATCCCTGCAGGGTTAATCTTCTCGAGAAGCCATGTTGTCCGCGGTTATGGATGACTTGGTGAAAGTGCTGGCTAACAATTACTCAGACAACTTACACTTAACGATGATAACTTGACTAGTAATATAGATTACCTCCACCATAAAAATGAATGTCATCTTAATCAACCGTGTGAGTTTCCTTGGGTTGCTTCCTTAGTAGGGGTAACATTGGATGGGTATTGTTTGGTGAGTAGTTATAGTTAGTTTTGTCGCGCTATCTTATCCCTTTCTTTTAGCCGGATGTTGTAGTGCGTCTCTGTAGTTAGTTAGTGCAGCCCGTTGCCGCCTCTTTGCAATAATCCCTTCCTTTCCGTTGTACCCAAGGTATTTGTATCTTGTGATGATTGGTTACGCTGGTATCTTGTGAGTATGGTTTATCCACTTGCCAGTACTTAACCGTACTGACCCACGAATCCATTTCGTGGCTGCATATTCCACATTGCAGTCAACAGGTTTGAAGTCTGACGACGTTAGCTTGGGAATCCCTCCGGCTTGGCCTGGGCAGGGATTGGACGCCATCGGTTATCTTCAGGACTCTTAGTCCAATTTGTATCTTGTCCGTAGTCGGACACTATGTTGTTTCTTCCGCTGTCATTTGGATCTTTGTATTGTATCAGTTGTACCCTTGGCTCGTTTGAGTCGTCTTGTATATACCTCCTCTGTTGTTGTTGTGGATTATTCGTGAACTGTTGTAATGTTATCACAAGTGGCAACCTGGAATCGGTTATTATGCGGATTTGGGTGGAAATGCCAAAATCTGCATGGTGCCCGATCTCGGGGCGTCACAAATGGTATCAGAGCATGGTTTCCGATTCCCAAAGTTGTTTCGATACGAATGGTTATCGAAGCAACGGGTCCGCAAAGCCTGTAGGATACCCTCGCTAACGGTCGTTGTTTCTAGAGTGTCAAAACTATTTGTGCTAAAACTATTTTGGAAACATCTCAATAGGATTCTTGTTTTCTCCTTATCTCTATTCTATTTCTCCTCCTACCTTATTTGTTTTGGAGTCTCTTACCTTATCTATCTTTCAAAGTTTTAGGATCCTACGTGGGTGGACGTTTTCTGAGCCTTTAACCCAATAGATTCGATCATCGGAAGATTCCTGATGGAAGAAGATCGTCATCAACCCGAGCAAGAATCTCTTGTTAGTGGTGTCGAGAAGCCCTTGTTAGTGGTGTCGAGGAGATCAACTGGAAGCATGAAGAATCGATAGTCGAACTTCTTTCCCCTCCCGGGTTAGTGGGTGGATTGCGAGGGCGCAATTCCTTGTTAGTGGTGTCGTCTGTAACACCCGGGGGATTTTCCCCCAAATAGGATTTGGTTGTTTTCTTTTTTTTGCATTGCACTTTGCTTCAAAACATTTCTGGAAAATTCAAACCAATTTAAACTTTCAAACATGCTCCAATGGTTCCAAATTAAAAATTGCAAACAAATCATCTTGGGAGTTGGGAATAATAAAAATGGGTTAGTTTTCAAATTGGTATTAAATCAAACCCTATTTGAAATTCAAATAGCAAATTCAAATCAAATTGACATTTCAAATTTTTGAAATTAATGTTAACATGCTTTGACTTTACTGTTTTGTAAATCAATAAAAATTATTTCATAAAAATAAAACCCTAACACCTATTTCTATTTCTCTCTTCCTATTCTTTTACAAAAAAAAGAAGAAGAAACAAAAGAAATAGAAAGAAAACCTCTCGGGCTGGGGAGGCAGGCCAAGGCCCACCTACAACCCAGCCCACCTTCCTCCTTTCTGGCCCGCTACCCCCTCCTTCTTCCTTCCGTACAGGAGCAGGCACGAGGAGGTCGCTGTCCACCATGGCCCCCACCTCCACCTGCTTTCCCCCTCCCCTTATCTATCCCCCCGAGGCTCCCCCTCCAAACCCTAGCCCTACTCCCTCTCCTTCCTCCATCGCCGCCGCCTTTCTTCTTCCTCCTCTGTCCCCAATTTCTTTTCTGAAACTTCTGAACCGGTGCACCACTGAACCATGGCGGAACTTGGCGGCCCTGCACCCTCGCTGTGGTTGTGGTCGAGTCGTGGTTGCTAGAGGAATGGAAACGGGGCGGTGACGCGTTTGCCCTCGTTTCCTCGAGGAGTCTTGGGAGGCGCCGTGGTCCTCGCGGCATCGACGTCCGTTCCATGCCGCGCGGGCGTTTCTTGCGGCAGCTGCCAATCTTCTCCTTCCATCATCGCGTCAACGACCACGCGAGAAGCCCCCCCGGTGAGCTCTCCACCTCGGGCTACCCTCTCTCCGCCCCCCTCCTTGCTCTGGGTGCCCGCCATCGAGCGGCACCACCATCGACGCGGCCAAGCTCTTCGTGGTCGCCCGCCTGTCCGCCGAGGTTCAGTTTGGTTCAGTTAGGTTCAGTTAAAACGCGCGGTGTTGCCTCTTATTCTGTCACGCAATGATCCTATCACAACTCGCACGCCTACCCCAGTGGTACTGCACCCTGCACCGCGCCGCGAGCGCCCGGGATCGAATCCCACCCAGCCGATTAAAGGCCAGCCTTTTTGGCTGTTTTTCACCGCGCGGCTGGCCCACCTGTCGGTGACGCTGGTGGCCACCGTGGCTTCCACCCGCGCCTGCGTGTGCGCCAGCGTGGCGCAGGCCTGCTTGTCAGCGACCCAGGGTCGCTGTGGCGTTGTGCAGCACCCATTTATGGGCACGGTTTTCGCAGAGAGGCCCCTGTTTCCACATTTTCTTCACCATCTAGTCCCTGGAAATCACAATCAGGTCCGTGACATTCAAATGCACCTAACAAATTCATTTAAACTCCAATTTCAAAATATAAAATATGTTTTCCATACTAAATTAAATTCTCTACATGTTTAAACCATTTGTATACTGTTTTGAACATTTCAAATGGTTTCAAAAATTCAAATTCAAACAACTCTTTCAAATTTGGTCAAATTCATAACTAATTCAAATTTAATTCAAATGGCACATATAAAATATGTTTTCCATCCCATTTTTCATGAACTTTGCAAATATCAACTTTGTTTTCTATTTTGAATAAATTAAATTGCTGAAAACAACTATTTCTTAATTAATGCATTTAAAATTGTCAATTTAATAACTTGCTCATCTAAAATCCAAATTCAACAAATGAAATATGTATTCCATCTAAAATTTTGTGTTTTTTTTTTCAAATATAATTTTTGTTATCTGTTTTGAACATTTAAAATTGGTGAAAACAACAAATGTTTGTTTAAATCATTTAAAATGCCAAAGTCCATAACTTAATAAATAAAATTCCAAACTTGGTAAACAACATATCAAACTGAAGCTATTGTTGTTTTCTTATTGTTTTCATAATCCATGCATCATTCTAATCAACTTTCACATGATGGCTATTTGTAGATCATTTAATTCAACATTAATTCATGGGCTTTTCCATATGCAATCCAAATTGCATATGGGCCCATTTAAATATGTTTACCATGTCAACTGGTTTACTTTGATGCATCAATTAATTGTCATGCATATAAAATAGGATCATGCTGGATCTTTTGCCGTAAAAGTAATTGTTGCATCCGGTGTTTGTTCTAGTTCGTTGCTTCTTCACGGAGAGGACGTTGAGATGATGTGAGCAACGACAAGTTCTTCGGATGTACCTCTACTTGCTGGATTCCAGGCAAGTATACTCACTTGCTACCTATGGCTGCCTTTCATCACTTGTTACCGATTCTTTCCGTTGCCTTTATTCTAGCCTTATGATTCGATGCTTGTGTCTCGATCCTATCATATGTTTACCTTGCAGCCATGATATAGCCTTCCTTCCACTTCCTATTAACTGTTGTTTGTTTACCTAGTTGGCCCTCGTGTTGTAGTTGCATGCTTAGATTTGTTTGTGCTCGAGTCTTGTTGTCCGTCTTATCACCTGTTTAGTTTGATAGTTGGGTTTCAATTCAATCAACAACATGTTAATGTTTTGGGTAATAATAATTTGATGATAAGGCACCGGCAGGAGGCCCGGCGTGGTTTTGAGGCCTGCTAGTGTCGAACTTAATTAGGAAAAGGGTCTTGTCCTCCGATCCATGATAAGCGCACTAACCGCATGTGGGAAGCGAGTATGGGCGCCCCCCGCAACTTTGATTCGATTCGCATCTCGTCCAAATCGCCTCATTTAGTTCGGGTTTTCCATTTGCCGCATGCATATGCAGGTGCAAACCCTTGGCGACAGGGTGGAACTTTTGTAGTCGGCATTTAGGGAGACACGTTCTTAGAGTGCTATGAGGGTCCCCTTTTCTTCGTGGGGCTTGATTAGCCGTGCGCTCAATTGCACGGGGTTCTTTGGGCTTGATGCGAAGAAGAGTTGGGTTGTGTTGAGTGCCTCGCTTGGTGGAAGGGCCTTTCCATCTGGCGGGTCATTCTTACGTGTACGACCAAATTGGTGCATCCCTGCAGGGTTAATCTTCTCGAGAAGCCATGTTGTCCGCGGTTATGGATGACTTGGTGAAAGTGCTGGCTAACAATTACTCAGACAACTTACACTTAACGATGATAACTTGACTAGTAATATAGATTACCTCCACCATAAAAATGAATGTCATCTTAATCAACCGTGTGAGTTTCCTTGGGTTGCTTCCTTAGTAGGGGGTAACATTGGATGGGTATTGTTTGGTGAGTAGTTATAGTTAGTTTTGTCGCGCTATCTTATCCCTTTCTTTTAGCCGGATGTTGTAGTGCGTCTCTGTAGTTAGTTAGTGCAGCCCGTTGCCGCCTCTTTGCAATAATCCCTTCCTTTCCGTTGTACCCAAGGTATTTGTATCTTGTGATGATTGGTTACGCTGGTATCTTGTGAGTATGGTTTATCCACTTGCCAGTACTTAACCGTACTGACCCACGAATCCATTTCGTGGCTGCATATTCCACATTGCAGTCAACAGGTTTGAAGTCTGACGACGTTAGCTTGGGAATCCCTCCGGCTTGGCCTGGGCAGGGATTGGACGCCATCGGTTATCTTCAGGACTCTTAGTCCAATTTGTATCTTGTCCGTAGTCGGACACTATGTTGTTTCTTCCGCTGTCATTTGGATCTTTGTATTGTATCAGTTGTACCCTTGGCTCGTTTGAGTCGTCTTGTATATACCTCCTCTGTTGTTGTTGTGGATTATTCGTGAACTGTTGTAATGTTATCACAAGTGGCAACCTGGAATCGGTTATTATGCGGATTTGGGTGGAAATACCGAAATCTGCATGGTGCCTGATCTCGGGGCGTCACAATTTACCATACATAACTTTATGAAATTTAAGTTTCACCTATACAACACTAAACTGGTTGGAAAACCAAGCTTTGTAAAATGACTCCAAATTTTGCCCAATCTGCAAAACAGAGGAAATACTAATAATAAAGATAAGTCACTAAGATTTTTTTTGTATATTTGATGAAACATCGAACCTGGGTGGTATATTCCAAAAATCGCTGGTACGCACCCCATCTGGTCTTCCTGAATACGAAATTTGAGGGTTGTTATCAGGGGACCAATATTTAATCAAATCTAGAAGAAAACCATGAAAAAATGGAGGTACAATAGTAATATTCTAATGAAAACTACTCAATATAATACTAAAGATAAAACCCTCTAAAGTCATGCAGCCGGAGTATTCAGTATCCATAGTGATGTATTGCTTCAACCTGAAAGATATATGGACATGCACCAAATGTTTGTGAAGTTAGTAAGCAGTAATAGAACTTAGTAAGCTGTAACGGATGCAATGTATACCAACGAATGAATGGCTGAAGAATAAGAAAAACACCTACACAGTACTGAAAGCCAACGGAAGTAATCCACGAGATCAGATATTTACAATAAGTAGTCTGGTCCAGATAATACCTATATGTTAGTTCTTTTATAGAACTCAAACCACAGTAATTATATTTGGAGCGTGCACTGTAAATTCTTCCAGAGACTGAGAGCAAAATTCAGTAAAGGATTTTTTTTTTTGCAAATAACAAAGCTAGTTATTCCATGATATGTTTGAGTGACATGAGAGACCAATCATTGGATAACCAAGTCTCTGCATTGCAAATCCTTGTCCGAGCTACACAAGGTAAATAATCAATACATTATATTTATCTCCAATCAAAAGCGTAGAATCAACCAGGAAGCAAAAAAAATCACTCGATGGCCAAGGTTGATGATCTGCAAAGCATCATCCTAGCTTGCTGAACGGACAGAGAAATCCGGTCAAATGGCCAAGCTGTGCTAGCTGGTGGTGTTTGCTACGATCAAAGTGGTAAATGGTAAATAACATGAGAAGAGATATAATTATAAATAAGTGGTGAGCGCCTTACCTGAGAACTGAGAGAATTAAATTGCCCGCGACGCCACAGAGGCACACAATCTGCACCATGTTGGAGAGGCCATGGGAGGCATATGCTCCAGTTTTCCCTGCCCCGATGCAGCAACAATCAACGGGAGGAAGGATTGGAAACAAGGTATCAGCCAGATTGAAAAAATGGTTGCTGGATCAAGGAGGACCGAGGAGGTGATACGGCATATAGTGTTTTTTTTACCAGAAATCAGATCAGGCTCCTTCATGGTGCACCCCATCGTTAGCATCCGCTCCATGACTATAGTAAAAGGGGGCTGGAGGCAATCTAGTGAGGAGGAGGGGGGCATGCCCCCCGTGAAACCTAGACGTCCACCTGAAAAGCGAAACGTTGAGGTTACCTGCCCAAGGCCCTTCGTGCTGCCATGGTCTTCCTTAATCTCGGCGCCCAGCTCCACGTCTGCAAGGGGCTGCCGCTTCTGAATCTTCAATTGGGAGCCGCTGGTGGTGGCAGCCTGGCTCGAGCTCGTCCGCTCGAGGTCTGGTCCAGGTCAAGCTCCTGGGAGTGGATTCGTCGCTCGAGCTCGGCGGAGGCGGTTGTGGCGAGACGGCGGCGGCGACAGACTGTGGCTCGCCCAGGTACCAGGAAGGAGAGGATACGCATATGCTTTTTTTCCTGCGTGTTCCATCGGAAGGCTAACGTCGTTGTACTTTTCAGACATAATGGGCTTTAGTCGGGCATTTGAGACCCAGTTGACCAGAGGAGGCCAATTTGTTCTCGAGTGTAGCTGCCCAAGGGACATGTGGTCCGCTGCGGGATTTACACTGCATCTAGGGGTTAGGAGCAACCATCGGACGGTGGAAAAGGTATAAGCTGTGAGAGACCTCCCTTTTGTGCCAGTTTTAATATCCCTAATTCGATGTTCCGAAGTAACACAATTATTGCAATAGAATTATAAACAGTTTGCTCGATTCATCGTAGTTTGCGACCAAAAGCTCACTGTAGTGATCACAATTGTGGTGCAAGGAAAAAACGAACCATTTGCAATCATAGTGGTGTTTTTTTTCCAAGCACTATGATAGCTGGAGACATGCACAATCATAAATTAACCAAAAGAGACAGAGTACTCAACACATGATTTTAGACAATATGTACAAACTCCAGTCAATTGAAGTTCCTTTGAACATTTTCAAGCCAGTAGCTTCCCACCATAAAATGGAGAGTTGGATCAACTACTAAGAAACTGTTCCACGAAAAAAAGGTAACGACCTGAGCTTATTACATTATACATGCATATGACATTGTTTTACCCACGTGTAATGTTACCAAATAATTCTAGCTTGGATTGAGTTGACAAATAATGCTACCAGGCTTATAAAAATAGCAAATATATTTGGGGCATAAATGCATGTGTGTTGTATAACATATGTAATTATATCACACTGCAGAGAGTTTACATATGAAAAATAATCAATGGATTACTCAGTAAATATAATATGCAGGGCAAGGTGAAGTCTTACAATAAACTCATCAAAGCTTGGAGATATGTAAATTTTGTACTCACATTGTTGTGCTTTAGTTAATATGTTGCAAATCAAATTAGATAGATAAAAAAGATGCATTGTCCCTTGAGGCGACCACCAAAGGCAACTACACACAACGATACCATGAAAGCGTGTCGCAATTTGCGTTATTTTAAATTTGTTATACATCCGTTGCTATGAATAGAGTGATATCTGCATCTTTTTTATTTAGATGGGAACACTTACCTTTAACAATGTAATGTTATGCAGTATCTCTAATTGGAAACCAAATTTTCTAAGGTTTGTTATTTTGTTCCTCCACTTTATTTGTAATAACCATCTTACGGTTCTTCTTTTTGTACAGCTCCACAAAAGAAGGCTGTGAAAATTCATAGTGAATTATTAAGAGATAGAGTTGTCCGTGTGGTCTGATTATGAGGATGCCATTATGATTTTCCATGTATGTGATACTACTTATACAACATTATGTATCTTTTGCCTGATGTTGTTTTATGCTGGAAGTGCAGGCCGGTGAAGTGGGCATCCCTACAAAGCTTTCCCCTCATATCATTGGAATTTCTATGGACAAATATGTCACGGGGAGGAATGCAATCTAATGTTTCGAAGCTGATCGGCATATCCCCGTGCTAATGATCTCAATCGACTAGATCGCATGCCGTCCACCTCACCCCAACTATGTTGCTCCTATCTGGATTGACTAATTAGACTAACTTAATGTGAATATACTATATGGTTCTCTATTTTGTGCCATCTAATCTCGTGGGGTGGCGTTGTGCTCTTGAGCTTCCTCTATTGAAGCTGGCTAGAGCTGACAACATTTGTTTATGATTATAATTTACTGTTACTTGATGGTTGTGAGATGAACGTGGAGGCGATGGGAGCCATAGAACTGCATGTGTGGAGCACCGGGACCTCTTTTTAGAGGTGTGTACCAGACATGAGGATACGGTGAGGGACTTTTTATCCCAGCATGGATGACGGCATAATTTGCGGATTGACCCTCCAGCACTTTAGGCTTTTTTTTTGCTTTGTTTTGTAATTCGCCTTTTACTCCTATTCGGTTTTTTCGGCTGTGTGCATCTTTGATATACAGAGGCTGGGTGTAATACTTACATCAAGCAATAAAATCTCTCTTTATCAAAAGAAAAAAAATGCGCCGATGGTACCATGTCCGCCTAAGATCACTACCACCACCCTCCTAGGTACACATATGGCAGGTCTAGTGTAGATCCATCACCAGTTCAGTGTTCCTCCTCACTTTCTACTTCCTAGAGCCATCGCATCCACGAAATCAACGCCTAACGGTGCTGCCTTACTGCGACGTCTTGCCGGGTGGCATATGCAATGTCTTCAGGGTGTGATCTCTTCTGTCCCTTAATTTCAGCTAAATTTTTTTACTCGCTCCGTCTCAAATTAATTGTCTTGAATTTGTTAAAATATATAGATGTATCTAGATATCCAACACGATTAATTTGGGATGGAGGGAGTATATTGTATCTAGTGCACAAGTTCATCACATGGGCCGTGAAGCTCCGTTTCAAATTAATTGTCTTGAATTTTTTAAAATATAGATGTATCTAGATATCCAACATGACTAATTTGGGATGGAGGGAGTATATTGTATCTAGTGCACAAGTTCAGCACATGGGCCGTGAGGGTTAATCGATGCATGCCCTTGGTAAGCTGCGTATGTGCATTAAAAGGCCTTAACGTAATTACAACTGAGTGACTGTTTGCGATCAAGTGCAACAGAGCTGGAAATCCTCGGTCATGCCGCGTCATACCTGGCATACCCTCTGGGTCCGCTACTAGTACTGTTGAATATATTAGCAATTTAGCACATGATTTAATTCGAAATAGCAGCAGATAAATTGTGACAGTAGCAAAAACAGTAATCATGCAAACGTCTAGATCTAGCACAGTAGACAGATTGATACAATCTATTGCAAGTACTAGACATACGAATTCCAGTAACATCTCATACATATGAAAGAGAGATACGTACGATGGAGCGGTAGCGGCACCGCCGTTGTTGTTGTCCCCGGTGTCGGCCATGTCGTTGATGAAGAGGTTGCCGAGGTCGGGGAAGAAGTCGTCGTCGGGGAAGTAGTCGCCGTCAGCAGTCGCGCGAGTGCGCTCCCCAAAAACCTGATCGCCCCTCTCCCGTACAGGATCACAAGAGGCGGGGTTCCGGAGGCCTGCTGTCCCTTCTCGCGGTGCACGCCGGAAGGAGGGATGGAGAAGACTTGATTGGCGGCGCAGTGCTTTGGAACGGTGGTGCGAAACCATATGACGAAGTGGCGGCTAGGGTTTACCGTATGCGCGTATTTATATGCGGGCTGGGAGAGACGTGGGCGTAACCCCACGTCTGAGTCGGTTCGGCTCCACGATCCAGAAAGGAAACGGAAACGGTTTTGGAATTAACGCGTCCGTCAATTACCAAATTAAATGACTCATTAAATTTTCCCAATCGACAAAATAAACGCTCTCGGCTCATTCCCGCAACCCGCGGCGCGTCGTGACGAGGCGTGGCGAGGCGGGCGGCGGAGGAGGAGGAGCGCGCGTGTGGCACACCTCTCCTCTTGCCTTGCCTACTCATACATGAGCTAGAATGGCTCACCTTATAAGGTGCTTCCACTCTCTTCAAACTAGCAATGTGGGACTAAACTTTAGTCCCACTCACTCCACTTATTATTCATGAATGGGCCATGACAATTTCAGGATTTTTAGTGGGCTTAATGGGCTAGACATGTGAGCCCATATTATAGCCCATAAAATTCCAACAATCCCCCACAAAGTGTCATTAGCACATTTCATAAACTCTGTTCCAAAACATTGTTTATATACCGGTGTTAGTGGAGACTGTTAAGTTGAACTTCCACTTAGAACATCATGCTTCACTAGTTCACAACTTGAATAGTGGACTACGCCTTGAACTACAAGTTTGTTGTGATACCAGTTTCACACAACGTCTGAACCGATACTAGGCTGCCGCAAGGCTTCCCCGCGGTTTGGAGCGTATGCGTCATACTCCGAAGGCCTTTCATGAGTTTATTAGAGAGCACCCGATTCTCATAGACTGCGACGTTTAACAGTCAGACTCATATAGGTGAGTTCCTCAGGAGATGTTCTGTAGGACACATCTCTGCTTATATAAATAAGCCACTTGGAACACATTAAGACAAATGTCAACCTACCGTACAGATCAGGAGAGTATTGCATCTTTTATGGAGTGGAATAAAATATAAGGATACTCTCCTCTCAGCCGACCAACAGCTTGTCTCCCACTTCTAATTCACGGGATCTCCGATCACATAGAGTGGGTTACCACTGTGGGCAACTCATAACGTGGGTCTCAAACCCATCTCCCTCGATGCATTCTCTATCACATTCCGTGATAAACCCTTTGTGAAGGGATCTGCCAAGTTCATAGACGTTTGGATATAATCCAACGCAATAACTCCGGAGTTCTTCAATTTCCTGACAGATTTTAATCTCCTCTTCACATGTCTTGATGACTTTGCATTATCCTTAGAACTGTTCACTTTGACGATCACAGTTTGATTATCACAGTTCATTAGGATTGCGGGTATTGGTTTTTCAACCATAGGCAAGTCCATCAAGAGCTCACGAAGCCACTCTGCCTCAACAGTGGCTGTGTCTAATGCTGCGAGTTCTGCTTCCATAGTTGACCTCGTTAAGATGGTCTGCTTGCAAGACTTCCAGGAAACAGCGCCACCACCAAGTGTAAAAACATAACCACTAGTGGCCTTAAACTCATCAGCATCAGATATCCAATTAGAATCACTATATCCTTCCAGAACCCTCGGGTTTCCGGTATAGTGAATTCCATAGCTCGTAGTGCCTTTTAAATAGCGCATAACTCTCTCAAGCGCACGCCAATGATCATCTCCCGGATTGGAAACAAACCGGCTCAATTTGCTCACAGCAAAAGAGATGTCAGGCCTCGTGGCACTCGCTAAATACATAAGCGAGCCTATAATCTGAGAATATCTCAGTTGATCTCTAGTAATCCGTTGATTCTTTCGAAGCAACAAACTAGCATCATATGGAGTTGAAGAAGGCTTGCAGTCACTATACCCGAAGCGACTCAAGACCTTTTCCACATAGTGAGATTGAAGCAGTGTGATCCCACCATTATCATCTCTCAATAGCTTGATGTTCAAGATAACATCAGCTACTCCTAGATCCTTCATCTCAAAACAGCGAGATAAGAAATCCTTAACTTCCTTGATTAAATCAAGATTGGTCCCAAAAATCAATATGTCATCGACATACAGACATAGAATAACTCCCTCACCCCCACCATGGCGATAGTACACACACTTATCAGCTTCGTTTACAACAAAGCCTTCAGCAGTCAAAGTCCTTTCAAACTTCTCGTGCCATTGCTTAGGTGCTTGCTTGAGGCCGTATAATGACTTCAATAACTTACACACCTTGCCTTCCTGACCGGGTACTACAAAACCATCTGGCTGTTCCATGTAAATTTCCTCGTCCAACTCTCCATTAAGGAAAGCCGTCTTAACGTCCATTTGATGAACGAGAAGACCGTGCGAGGCAGCTAGTGATAGTAGCACACGAATAGTGGTCAGTCTAGCCACAGGTGAGTAAGTATCAAAGAAGTCTTCACCTTCTTTCTGGGTATAACCCTTGGCCACAAGCCTTGCCTTGTACTTTTCAATTGTACCATCAGGCCTAAGCTTTTTCTTGAACACCCACTTACATCCTACAGGTTTACACCCATAAGGACGATCAGTGATTTCCCAAGTTCCGTTAGCCAAGATGGAATCCATCTCGCAACGGACAGCCTCCTTCCAGTAGTCGGCATCAAGAGATGCATAAGCTTCTGAAATAGTCCTGGGTGTGTCATCCACGAGGTACACAATGAAATCATTACCAAAGGACTTTGCAGTCCTCTGTCTCTTGCTCCTTACAGGAACTTCATTGTCATCCTCCTCGGGATTCTCAACGTGTTCTATCGGAATGGTGGATTCAGGAATCTCAGCTAATTCCTGACTAGATGAAACAGGTTTCTCCTGATTTGATGAGCTAGACATATCCTTCATAGGAAATATGTTCTCAAAGAAAGTCGCATCATTCGACTCCATAATCGTACCAACATGCATGTCGGATACCTCAGATTTTACTACCAAGAATCTATAACCAATGCTATTAAAAGCATAGCCCAGAAGAACACAATCTACGGTTTTAGGTCCAAGCTTGCGCTTCTTGGGAATTGGTATATTGACTTTCGCCAAACAACCCCAAGTACGTAGGTAGGAGAGTTTTAACCTTTTCCTTTCAAATTCCTCAAATGGAGTAATGGTTTTATTCTTTGTGGGAACTCGGTTTAGGACATGACATGCAGTCATTAGCGCCTCCCCCCACCATGCCTTGGAGAGACCCGAAGTGTCTAACATGGCGTTAACCAAATCAGACAACGTTCGGTTCTTTCTTTCAGCCACCCCATTTGACTGAGGTGAGTAGGGAGGCGTCCTCTCATGAATAATACCGTGTTCAGCACAAAAAGAATTAAAATCGTTGGAAAAATACTCTCCACCACGATCAGACCTAAGCCGTTTAATTTTACGATCAAGTTGGTTCTCTGCTTCGGCCTTATAGTTCTTGAAATAAGTTAAAGCTTCATCTTTAGATTTCAGAAGATACACATAACAATATCTAGTGGAGTCATCAATAAGTGTCATGAAATATTTCTTTCCACCTTTTGTCAATACGCCATTCATCTCACAAAGATCAGAGTGTATAAGTTCTAGTGGTGCCAAGTCTCTCGCCTCCGCGGTCTTGTGAGACTTGCGAGGTTGTTTAGCTTGAACACACACTTGACATTTGGAACCTTTAATAGTACTGAATTTCGGAATTAAACTCATATTTGCTAACCGCGTCATGCAACCAAAATTAATATGACAAAGTCGCGAATGCCAAACATCACAATCATTATCGTGGCAAACATTATTAATAACTTTGGTGCAAATATCTGACAAGGATAAGCGGAACAAGCCTCCGCACTCATAGCCTTTACCAATAAATTGTCCATACTTGGAAATTACAACTTTATTAGACTCGAAAACCAACTTAAAACCATCTCGACATAAACGTGAGCCGCTGACGAGATTTTTATTGATGGAGGGCACATGATGAACGTTCTTCAGCCGCACGATCTTCCCCGAAGTAAACTTCAGATCGACCGTACCAACACCACGAACAGTAGCATGTGACCCGTTCCCCATCAGCACGGGGGAAGTCCCTGTGACCTGATAAGAAGAGAACATAGAAGCATCAGCACAAACATGTACATTGGCACCTGTGTCAATTAACCATTCAGGTGAATGACAAACTGAAAGAATAGTGGGAACTATACCGTACCCAGAGTCCTTCATCTCAGTGTCAGCCATGACAACATTGGCGGTCTTGCCGCTGTTCTCCTGCTGCTGCAGCTCGTAACGCTTAGGGCACTTTGGAGCCCAATGGGTCAGTTCACCGCAGACGTGACATGATCCCTTTCTCTTCTTGAAGTTGGTAGAGTGCGACGGCTTAAACTTGCCATCGGGCTTGCCTTTACCCTCGGATTTCTTCTTGATATATTTAGGCTTGTTGGGCGGGTAATGTTTCTTCTGTACCACATGAGCAGAAGAACCTACCTCAGCAACCCGAGCACGTGTATCCTTTGCTCTCGCCTTCTCTTCCACATCAAGAGATCCGATGAGGTCCATTACGGAAAACTCCTGTCTCTTGTGTTTTAGAGAAGTAGCAAAGGTGCTCCATGAAGATGGAAGCTTGGCAATAATGCCTCCGGCCACAAACTTGTCCGGTAACATACACTTAAAGTGCTCAAGTTCTTTAGCGAGTGACTGTATCTCATGAGCCTGTTGAACAACAGAGCGCTCATCAGTCATCCTGTAGTCATAGAATTGCTCCATGACATACAGCTCGCTGCCAGCATCCGAGGCCCCAAATTTGGCCTCGAGTGCAGCCCACATATCCTTGCCGTTATCAAACGACATATACGGATCCACGATGGAATCATCGATAATACCGAGGAGGGCACTTTTAAACATAGTGTCCATATCCTCAAAGGCCTCCAGCTGTGCTGGATTGAGATCGCCCTCAGGCTTGCCCTTGGTGGCCGCATAGCAGCGCAAGGTTTGAAACCATAGCACTGCTCTCGTGCGCCACCTCTTAAAGTCCACGCCCTTGAAAGGGACTGGCCTTGTCGCCGCAATGACAGACGGCGCAGGTGCAAGAAATTGCCTATAATCAGGTTTTTGGATTGTTGAATATATTAGCAATTTAGCACATGATTTAATTCGAAATAGCAGCAGATAAATTGTGACAGTAGCAAAAACAGTAATCATGCAAACGTCTAGATCTAGCACAGTAGACAGATTGATACAATCTATTGCAAGTACTAGACATACGAATTCCAGTAACATCTCATACATATGAAAGAGAGATACGTACGATGGAGCGGTAGCGGCACCGCCGTTGTTGTTGTCCCCGGTGTCGGCCATGTCGTTGATGAAGAGGTTGCCGAGGTCGGGGAAGAAGTCGTCGTCGGGGAAGTAGTCGCCGTCAGCAGTCGCGCGAGTGCGCTCCCCAAAAACCTGATCGCCCCTCTCCCGTACAGGATCACAAGAGGCGGGGTTCCGGAGGCCTGCTGTCCCTTCTCGCGGTGCACGCCGGAAGGAGGGATGGAGAAGACTTGATTGGCGGCGCAGTGCTTTGGAACGGTGGTGCGAAACCATATGACGAAGTGGCGGCTAGGGTTTACCGTATGCGCGTATTTATATGCGGGCTGGGAGAGACGTGGGCGTAACCCCACGTCTGAGTCGGTTCGGCTCCACGATCCAGAAAGGAAACGGAAACGGTTTTGGAATTAACGCGTCCGTCAATTACCAAATTAAATGACTCATTAAATTTTCCCAATCGACAAAATAAACGCTCTCGGCTCATTCCCGCAACCCGCGGCGCGTCGTGACGAGGCGTGGCGAGGCGGGCGGCGGAGGAGGAGGAGCGCGCGTGTGGCACACCTCTCCTCTTGCCTTGCCTACTCATACATGAGCTAGAATGGCTCACCTTATAAGGTGCTTCCACTCTCTTCAAACTAGCAATGTGGGACTAAACTTTAGTCCCACTCACTCCACTTATTATTCATGAATGGGCCATGACAATTTCAGGATTTTTAGTGGGCTTAATGGGCTAGACATGTGAGCCCATATTATAGCCCATAAAATTCCAACAAGTACTACTAGCTACTTTGCTCTATCGATGCATCCAAGGACTATTGTAAAACATGCAAAAATGCTAGATTATCTTACCCCTTCAATTAACTTTTATAATTTTTGTTGCAAGCAGAGATTAACGCCAATCTATACACTAGAGATTACCAAAACCATAATAATTAGTAGCTAAATATTATTTTACCAAAATTAGACAATTTTAAAAAATCATGCAGCATTGTAGTTTCTTATTTCAACACAATTCTTGCACAGAAGATGGATGGTTTGCTACTATCGTTGACTTTTCACATGGACTTTTCACAATTTTTATTTACCCTTTAGATTGAGATAGATGGTCGCATAATGGTTGCCAACTATTACATGAGGAAAATGTAAAGCAACATCGCAATGGCAACATCTGTCACAAGTTGCTAAGAAATACCTACATCTGTGTATAAGTTGTTTGATCAATCCAGGGTAACACACGATTTATTTTGCTAGTAATAATCAGATAATAACTAACGCCACCGTAGTAGTGTCTAACTTAAGTTAGAGAGATGATTTTATCTACATATGGGGCCGTAAATTAGGCACGACCCAAACACACTGCAATGGTTGCTTCAAACCGTAGAACGATGGGTGGTACACCTTGGTCTCCATATCGTAGAACGCCGCTTGTTTTCCATCCCCGGAGTACCTTGGAAAGTAGATCCTATTGCCATGCCCAGCTTCCGGCGAAACCACAGAGTATGACACCCTGAAATCCAGAAACAAGGTCGCACCACCAATATCTTGCACCTCCGTCCAGACCATCTCCTCCTCGTTAAGCTTGAACACCCGCGGGGGTTCGTTGGCATTACGCACGAACACACAAACCAGCTTTCCTCCCACCTCAACCAGGTAACAGAACTCTTTCCCCTCGTGGTCAACGTCGAGGTCCATCTCCACATGGATCGGATTGGGCTTCTCCAAGATCGTCCATATGTCGCTCGTCGGGTCAAAGGTGGCAAGATTGCCCTTTCTACCAAGACAATAGAACTTGCCATGGAACAAGACGGGATTGGCATATGCGACTGGGAAAGGCACCCCTTCATAGTACTCGTGGGTACGTTCGACCCACTTGTCCTGGCCATGCAGCCATGTATGGACCCCGACCTCTTTGCCGTCCTCCCGGCCACTGACGCCGAAGAAGACGCATTCCGGAGACATCGGGTCAGCCGAGGACCACGACATGCACGTGTAGTTGTATCCCCACTCAAACATGGCGACATCCTCCACGACCTCCAAGGTGAACGGGTTTATGATGTAGATGTCGTCGATGGCAGTGTTTGCCGACACGGCCACCCAACCGTCTTTGGAGGATCGGAAAATATGCTCGTCGCGTTCATCCTGGTAGTCTCCGAATGTTTCAACCCGTATGGTGTACTCTTTGCAGCGTAGAGGGTCCAACAGCTTGCACACCCCGTCTCGGCCGGAGTAGTGCAGGAGCCAAGGCCACACCTTTGCTTGCTCGACCGGGTTGGACACCACGCTCCATGACTTGCAGACGGCGGGAAACCGGAGACGATCCACCAATGATAGTTTCGAGACGACCAACTCCAGCAATCCTAGTGGCAGGTCTTGCCATGGCCGCGTGTTACAAGATGTTACCTCCTCCTGCTCCAGACCGAGGATAGACACACAAACCTCTTGAGGCACAAATCGATCAGTGTTGTTTAACAATTCTGTTTCTTTCACCACCGTTGCCAATGGCGGAACGGCCCAGAATGCTCTGCACCATCGCTTGGTAGGTTGGGGAAGAACCTGACAGAAGCTGACGGTCATGTCGTCCATGCAGAACTTGTATAGTCTCTCGCAGTCGCAGCTCGACAACACAAGGTACACACAGTTGCCCTGCGGCACCAGACCCCCTGCTCCTGGACCCACGTGCAGGGAGTGGCCGTAGTGCTCGGAGATGAGGAAGGCGCGGTCGCTGCCGATGCTATGCACCCTCCTCCACATCATGGACTCGAGATCCAGGCGATACACCGCGATGCCGTTGACTGTGGGGTCGTGGACGAAATCCCCAAACTTCTCGATGAATACGGTGAAGAGATCTCCGCAGGACTCCACGGCGTAGTACAAGACCCCCCTATCATGTTCCTCCTTTGCACCACCGAGGGTGCCAATCAGCCGCGCTCGGACCATGCCATCGCCGTCGTCGTCACCTATCACGAAGAGCGTGTCCGAATCACTGAAACAGTAGATGTGTCCTCTGTGGCTGATCATAAGGATTCCGAGATCAAGCGCCGGGGACTCGAGCTTGGTCCAATGTTGATCACCGGGGCGGCACTGAAGCAGGAACCTCTCTACCTTGTCTTCCAACTCATGTGCGATGGCGACCACCACCGTGCAATCCGGTTGCGCCGGCGACGCCCAGAGCGACGCGCACGTCCCAATGGATTTTAGAGGCTTCTGCAGCGGTGGGAGCGCGATCTTTTTGGATGGGTCGTCGCCTTCGGAGAGGCGGAGGAGAAAGCACTCAGCGGTGGACTCGTCCAGCATCAGAAGCCAGTCGCCGTTGTGGATGCAGCCTAGGCACGTCTTGCCTTGCATCTCGGGAACAACCGTGGCGTGCAAGCTCCCGTCCGACGAGTCGACGAACGTCTGCTGCTCCCCGCGCGTGCCCTGGACTAGCCATGGCCTCGTGCCGAAGCCGGACGGCAGCGAGGATTCTGCAGCCATCTAGTACTCTGTTATTGATCTTCTGTTTTTTCTTTGTTCCGCGGCTGGATCTGTTCTAGCGATCGATCAGGAGAGACCTTTTATATACACACATTGATTTATTGTTGTTGATTTCGGTCTCCGTTTTTGGTAGTGTTGAAACCTGATACGAATTCGTCTAGGCTTAACGTGGGCCAGCATAAACCGAGTACAACTCGCCTTTTGTACTCTACTCAGCTTATGCTATAGTGGCACCAAATGTCGGCTTGTCGTTTCGTATCAGGGTGCACCTGGGTCACGGTTGGCTGGGAATTCTTAGTCGACGGATGGGAAACCAAGTGATTTTCCTCTACTCCCTCCAATGTTAAAAAAAGTGTCACAAATTAGACTATGAGATATATCTACCTCAGTTGTTTTTTCACGACACTTTTTTAGGACCTGAGGAGTAGTTCCATTCTCCTCTCGTATTTGTGTACGGCCTATTGTTTTCTTGTGTTTTTTTTACAGCCCATGTATCGGGCTTTGTATTTGTGTGACCATGTTTTGGGCCGAGTGGTCCACCGGACTCCACACTAAGCAATGAAAATAGCTGGTGTGATTGTTGTTGACTTAACTATCACATCCTACGTACTAGCCATTCACCTTTTTTTCTTGTAAAATATCTAAAATGAACTTGCATGAACACATAACATGGCATGCGGCAACACAGCGCGGGACATGCATCCGACAAAATTTAAACCAACTATGTCTCATAATTTTTTTTGCAAGGCTTATAAATATCTTAGTTATACCCAACTATTTTCCATATCTCTATTTCACACTTGGTGCAATTTTCTGATGAGGTAGTTGCACATTTTAAAAATACTTGCAATTACGATATAACAAAAGGTGCTCTAACTAGACAAACTAGATGCAAAAAAATTACATACAGGGGCTTGAGGTGGTTGGACATTAAAAAAAATAAAAATATCTAAGGTAAAAAGTGCAACTGAAAATAAACAAGATAAAATAAAATGAAAAATAAATAATTGACCATGATTGCACTTTTCCGATGAAGTAGTTGCCTTTTCATTAAAAAGTGTAAGCTTTGGAAGACCGATTAATAAAACGGACAAAAAGACATGGAAAATACATAATGCGATGAGATAGTTGCACATTTCTAATGAAGTGCACAATTTTGCGCAAATTTTCGCCATTCGTGGGCGAAATACGACGAAGAATTATGCGCAAAAGTTTTGGCCGTGCCACAATTTTTGGTGAACCACCCCCTTTCGCACCAAAATGTTGCAAAGTCAATTGTACACGATGAGATTATGCGTGTGGAACCTGTTGGGGGTATGATAACCCGGCAGGCCCACACCCCGGACGAGACTCGGCCAAAGGGGAGCTGCGCGAGACCATGCGTTGTGATGCTAGGCCAGATGTTATTAATGGGCCAGCAACTGCGTAGGAGACCCAGCCCAAGGGAAGAGAAGGTCTAGAAGGCCTAAGAGGCGGCGCAAACCCTGTGATCCGTGACTTGGGGGTTACAGTAGGTAATTTAGGGCTATGTATGGATCCCGAGTAGGATTCCGGATGTATCTGGTAAGGAAAGTCAGGAAGCCGGGTATTATATAAACCGGCTTCTAGGGCATAGAGATTGAGAGAGATAGAAGGATTCACGTATTCTAGGTATTTGAGAGCTAGTCTTTGTAACCCTAGATCGGAGTCTCGGCGACATTGCAGCCCGAGCCTTTAGATCACGAGTTGATATGATTTCCCCTGAGCTAAACCCTCTCCCAAACATCCGAGTCGATTTGCCCCATACTAAGTTACCCCTGGTAACGTCTGCCGTGAATATCCCACGACAGTTGGCGCCCACCGTGGGGCCTACGTCCAAAGGTGTTTACATCACGGGAGAAGCTCGGGAAAGCGTGAAGAACCTCGTTATCGGCTTGATCATCACCAACCCCGAAGGAGAGAAGATCGTAGACGACTTTGGCTGGGGGCCAGAGTCGGATCAGCTGGAAACCGGATATGTCGTCACGATTGGCCGGGTCAACGTCTTCGTTGGTATGGTACGTGCGTCTGGTTTTATTTCTGACAATAATGAGTATGGTTCTGTGTCAGGGGACGCCACCTGTGTTCAGTCGGACGTTGAAGAGTCGGTTGGGACAGCAGAGCTAGAGAAGAAACCCACCATGAAGAGGGAACAACCGGAGGAGCCGGTATTGACCCCGCGTGGTCGGGTTATTGGAGAGGACGATACCGAATCTATCTTGCATCTGCTCGAAGATCGGTATGAAGAAGATAGCTGCGAAGAGGAAGAGTACGAATCTTCACCAGGCATTGCGCGCCGATTCGCGGTCTACACAGCCCCTGCAATAAATCTTAATCAGGGCGATGTGTCGGCATCCGTAACTGGTGCGGCGCAAGCGCTGCCCCAACAACAGCACAGGTTAATGGAAACCTGGTTGTAGTCCGGGTCGATGGTGAGCCGGCATCTGTTACCAGCGAGACAGGGGAAAGTGCTCATCTCAGAAACATGTTCGGATTCAGGACGAACAGAACAGCTGGGGCAGGAACATCACACCCACAAAACCCGGCTCTGTTCAGCAATAACCTGATCCTGGATCCCACAGTATTGTCAACGGTGATAACTCCAGAAAACGCAGCGACACGCGCCAGAGATCTGGATGTAGCACGACGTGCGTTGGAACAACAAAGGAGAGATATAGAAGCTGAGAGGCAAGGGATGGCCGCGCGCCAGCGCAAGTTGGAAGAATTGGAGGATCGTATTCAGACTCAAACAACTAGGATATATAATCAGAGGCAGGCGAAAATCTACAGTCGACCACGTTGTTCATCACGCCTCAGGACCAACCAATCCCGGCCATAAATCAAGGAACCGGGTATCAAGGTGCGACCCTAGGAAGATAGCCGGCAAACATGCCAGCCGGGTCACCCGTGTTACCCGCTGGGGCCGCCGGAGGAAATACCGTACCACCCTTATCGCGATTTCACACCCCACCAGGTCACTTCAATAACCCCATGGATAACGTGTACGCCGCAAGTTTAGCGCTCGACCGTATTGCTTTGGGAGAATCACCTCAAGCGATAGAGACCCGACGGGCTATAGATCTGTTACGCTCCGCGGTTGCTCAGCAGGCCAATTACCCGGACAACAGGAGTGGCATGCACGGGACGCCGTATGTTAGCCGGCAACAGGGGAATACAGGCAACATCCAGTCAAACTCGGCACGACGGAGGGCAGAGCAGCAGCAAATGCCGCCTCCTCCTCATAGACCGGCAACTCCTGCAGCTTCGGCTGCAAAGGCAATCGTGGATAGTTCCCGGGTAAGGCGCGCAGAGGCCGGGTCTGTGGTACGAGGACCGATAGCAGTCGCGCCCCCTGCTGCGCCCGCTGAGGCCTCACATGCTTCAAGAGTAAGGCCAGCACCGGCAAACTTAGCCGGACCTAAGTGTTTGTCGGATGCTATCAGGGCTGAACCTAACCGGATAAATTCAAGGAGCCAGGTAAAGTGGTTAACTATGATCTAACCATGGATCCAGAGACCTGGTTGAGCAGTTATGAGATGGCTATGTCTATTCGTAATGCTTCCGAAAGACTTCAAGCCATGTTTATGTATCTGATGATGTCTGAAGGAGCAGCGAAACTATGGTTCAATAACTTTCCTGAGAGGTCCATCAATTCGTGGAGTGAGTTAAAGACAGCTTTCGTCAAGCATTTTCATGGGACATGCCAGAAACTATTCACGATTGATGACTTAGATCGATGTGTTCAGAGAAAGTATGGTTCCAAGTTTCAGATTCTTTTTTTAGTTGCAAATATGGTAGTAACTAGCCATTTCTATTATGTTTTTATATGAATTTTATTTTCGTTTTTCTCTAAGATTATTTGCAAGTACACTTGCAATTGAGCTAAGTCTTTTCTATAAGGTGGTTTTTTTGCATTAATTTTTCTAAATGCTATAGACCTAATTGCAAGTGGAGTTCTTAATGAGTATTAGGGAAAATTGCAAGTTTTAGTTTATTTATTTTAGTTGCAAGTATGGTTATAACTAGCCATTTCTATTATGTATTTATATGAAAAAAAATTACTAAGATTTTTTTTGCAGGTACACTTGCAATTGAGCTAAGTCTTTTTTAAAAGGTAGAATTTTTTCGTTATTTTTTTTTGAAAATGCTATGGTCCTAAATGCAAGTGCAGATCTAAATGAGTTTGAGGGACAATTGCAAGTGTGGTTGCCAGTTTTAGTTATTTATTTTTAGTTGCAAGTATTGTTGTAACTAGCCATTTTCATTATGTTTAATATGAATTTTTTGTTTTTGTTTTCACTAAGATTAGTTGCAAGTACAATTGAGCTAAGTCTTTTCTAAAAGGTAGTTTTTTGCATTTATTTTTTGTAAATGCTATGGACTTAATTGCAAGCAGAGTTCTTAATGGTATTAGGGACAATTGCAAGTATTAGAGAATTTTTTCAGTTGAAACTGGAGCTGCACTGGTATATTTTTTGGTTGTAAGTGGCATTGCATATACGATTTTTCTAGTTGCAAGTAGCATTGCAACTTGGATATATTTCCCGTTGCAACAATTATTTTTCAGTTGCAAGTGACACTGAAACTGACATTATTTCTAGTTACAAGTAGGGTTGCAAATAAAATATTTTCTTAAGTTGGAAGTGGGTTTGCGACTCGGATGGATATTTTTCCAGTTATAAATGCGGCGGACATGAGACAATTTTTCTAATTGCAAGCGATATTTTTTTCCTACAAGTGGGGTTACACCTGGTATTTTTCAGTTGCAACTGAGATTCAACAAAAAATAGCGTACTATCCAAAATAGCGTGGCACTTCTCCCAAGGCTATAAAAGATATAGCGGGATATAGGAAAGTTACATTTAAAACAGCGTGATGAAAAAAATGGTGAAAAATAACCCGAATATTTAAGATCTTAAGCTAATCAACACTAAAAATTTGTCCAAAAGCAATGCATGCATAATCAGGTAACCATTTCAAGTATCATTTCAAATATCAAGGCCAAATCCATGGCACAAATATAAATATGAGGTGATGTGTGAATCTGTAGGTAGCCCATTACGTCTCTTTGTGTGACATGCATATGACAAGAAACATGCATACACTACCCAAAATTTAACTATATAAAAGAAACATGCATCAAGTTCAACTATTTAGCAGCAAGCGGTGTTGTATAGGAAATAAACTACGGGAAAGAAACATAATTTGGACTATTGCATGCTATCATAATGTAGCACGCTATAACGTTATCTAGTTTAGCGCGATTTAGTGCGCTAAAACGTCATTAGCTCTATAGCGACAACTTTTGGCCAAATATAACGTAGCCCCTCAAATTAAGGTATATCGCGCTAATAACCGCGAAATAGCGCGCAATTTTTTTAATGGAGATTGCAACTAACTTTCCCCGGTAATAAATAATGTTATAACTGAAATTTTTGAGTTTCTGAGTCGGGGTTACAAGTGTGATTTAACCGTTGCAAAAATGTTTTTACCACAAGTGAGTTGCCACACCAAGACCAAATCCAGTGATCAAAAAGCTGAACGTTGTTGTCAAAAAAAAACTAAACGTTTTTTTTGCGGAAAAAGCTTTATGTATTAATCTTGAGGAATACAATCAGTTTGGATACAATCCCGAAGGAACCTCAGAGTAAAATTAACCCATAAACACCTCCTTCTATCCTCACTAGCTTGCTTAACACAATTATGGGCAGCTGTATTAGCTTCCCGCCCAATATAAACTAAAGCAAAGCTCTCAAAGCTCATACTAATATCTGTGATTTCATGAAGTATTGGTGCAAGGTCGGATCTCTCATAGTTCTCATGTGTCCATAATTGCGCCACCGCCTCTGCATCTGTTTCTAGTATCACCTTCCGAAATCCCGTCTGGTGCCAGCTAGCACATGAGGGTGCCCGCTAGGTGCATGGGTGCATGGCTGCAGTGTCGCACCCGGACTTCTAGGGGATACTCACCGGGCCGAACTGGATAGCAGATGCTTGGATTATGGGGCATACCTGCTCCCACATCCTCGCTCTCGAGTAGGCCAGCACTTATGTGCGACAACCAAGCTCCGCTATTCCATCGTCGATGTAAACTATCCCATAGAAATCAGGACACTTCCATTGACGTACTTCAAACCATACACACATGGTACGTCAACGGCGTTTAACAACTGATATCACAACAGATCTCTACGACACAAAAGATTGAAATAAGTTGCAAATAGCTCTCACTAGAGCAGAGATAGCAAATACAATCATCCAGAGGACACATGTCCCAACAATTCATCATTACATCACAGCGGAAGCATTCAAAATGTCTGAGTACAGACAAGATCCAAATAGGCCTAAGAGGCCGGAAACGAACAGACGGAGCCCATCCACGAAGTCTCGGATCCTGCCCGGGTCCGCTATCTACTCGTCAGCAGTCTCGTCATACTCCACGTAGTAGCCACCATGTAGATCTTCGGAAACGTCGTTTGCGGAAACCACAGCCCCAAAGGGGTCAGTACATAAACGTACTGGCAAGCAAGACTCACAGTTCACCAAAGTGTAACCCGTCAACACCAAGCACAGATGCTTTGGGTTCAACGGAAGGAAATGGGATATAAAAGATGCTGCAACTGGCTGCGCTAACCAACTACAGAAACACTACAACCTCCGGCTAACAGAAAAGAGATAAGATAGCGTATCGTAACCAACTATAGCTAACTCCAAACAAACCCATCCTGGATCTCGCCCCTTATCCAAAGAAGCAATCCGAGGATAACTCACACAGTTGGATTAATGAATAATGGATCAAATTGTTGTGTCAATAAGCCTATTACTAGTCAAGTTATCATTAGTTAGGTGTAAGTTGTTCTGGGTACTTGTTAGCCAGTACTTTCACCAAGTCGTCACATAACCGCGGACAACACGGCTTCTCGAGAAGATTTATCCCTGCAGGGTGTGCTCCAGTACCCGTACACACTCAAGCCACAAACTAAAACTCAGGTTGGCTTGACACGACCCAAACCATCTCTACAACCCATCCTAGGAGCCACGGATCTATAAGGTCCCAGCCACGCAGCCGAATACTCAGCGCACGTGTACAAAACTCCCGCAGGACACAACACCCCGGCACTACAGGCCTCGCCCTATATGCATCATCATCATCAGTAACCAAGGGGGTCCAACCCATTATGCAAAGGAGCAAATGGAACACCCGAACTAAGTGTGGCTCTTCGGACAAGCTGCAGATCAGGTCTAAGCCGAGGGGGGTCCCATACTACCACCCGGATGCGGTGAGCACGCTCATCATGGATCAGTAGACAAGACCCTTTTCCTATTAGGGTCGACACTAGCAGGCCTCAAAACCACACAGGGCCTCCTGCCGGTGCCTTATCAGCATATTATTAATAACAGGTTGATTGATAAACATCGAGCCCCCAGAACATAATAGAAATGGTAACAGAAAGTAACGGGTAACAGACTCGAGCAAAACAACCTAAGCATGCTAGTAAGAAACAGGCAACAAGCAAAAGGTTATAGGTCTGGAGGTGAGGCAATATCAGGGTTCAGGATATCATGTGATGGGTTCGTAACAGAAACAACTACTACTAAGGCTAGCAGAAAAGAACAACGGAAAGTATCGGCAATCAATGTTGAAAGGAACACGATGGTTCATGTGAGTGATAACTTGCCTGCAAACCCAGTAGCCTGGTACTGAGCTAACTCCTTGGACGGGGTGTCGTAAGTATCGTCGGTCTCAACGTCGTCGTGTATCCGAGAAGAAGCAAACAAGCAATGCAGAAAGATAAACAATCAATATCATGGCATAGTGCACAAACATGGGATGATGCATGACCATTTAATTGATGCATAGAAATAAATAGTTGACAAGATAACAACATGATTAAATGGACCCACATGCAATTGGATTGCATATGGAAGCCCATGAATTATGGTTGAATTAATTGTTCTACAATTAATCAAATTGTGTAAGTGAGTTAGCATGATGCATGGAGGAGGAAAACAACAAAATAACAACAATAGAAGCAAATAGAAATAAGGTTTACCAAGTTTAGAAAATTTGTTTATTAAGTTAAGAAATTTGGTTTCTTAAAGGTGTCACACAAGCATTTGTTGTTTTCACCAATTTTAACTGTTCAAAATAGGTAACAAAGTTCATATTTGAAAAGGTTATGCTTTTATGGTTTGAAAACATATTTTATATGTCCCAAAAGAATTTGATTTGACCAAGTTATGAATTTAACAATATTAAATGATTTAAACAAGGTTTAAATCATTCAACCAATTTTAATTATCCAAAACATGAAACAAATTTTATATTTGGAAAGGTGGTTTCATTTTGCATGGAAAACATATTTCATTTGTTGAAATTGGATTTAAAATGAGCAAGTTATTATTTTGGCAATTTTAAATGCAATAAACAAGAAACAGTTGTTTTCAGCAATTTAAATTATTCAAAACAGCAAACAAAATTTATATTTGGAAATTACATGAAAAGTTGATTGGAAAACATATTTAGTTTGTGGAATTTGGAATTTTTATGCCCAAGTTATGATTTTTGCAAAATTAAGTGAATTAAACAAGAATTCAAATGTTTCACCAATTTAAATATTCAAAACAGTAAACAAAATTTATATTTGGATAGAACATTTAATTTGGTGCAGAAAACATATTAAAAATGTTGAATTTGGAGTTAAAATGAAATAGTTATGCAATTTACAAGATTTGGTGCAAATCTGCCATTTTTAATGCACTAGGGACTTAGAAATAATTTTTGCAGGGGCTAGAAATAATTACCAGAGGCCTATTGGTGATTTCTTGGAAGGTGCTGTGCCAAAACATTGAAAAATAAAAGTTTTGGTTAATGGTTGGGAGGGGGACTCGAACCCCCAACCTGCTGCTAGCGCAAAGGGGCTGCTACCAGTAGGGTATCTGCTAGATTGGTGATAGAGAGGGGAACTCGGTGGGGTTAAGGATTCAGGAACCTGTACTGCACTTAAATTGGAGAAAATAAGCAGCAAAAGGGTGGGGGCTGGGATTCGACCCCTGCACCTCCTGGTGCACGCAGAGGGATGCCTAACCACTGCGGTGGTGCTGCTTGTTGTGGCTAGGAAGGGGGCGAGGGGGTATGTGCTGTGGGCTGCGCGCTGAACTGAACTTTTTTGCTGCACGTAACTGAACCCGAGCGGACAGAGAACGAGGATGGTTGCCGGCAGCGAACTCTGCTGCTGCGTGCAGGGACTCGCGGGTGTGTGGAGGTGGAAGGAAGGAAGGGAGATGGGAGAGAGGTGAGGGAGGAAGGAGGGGAAGGGGGCTCACCCGAGCGGGAGGGAGGCGATCGAGCGAGGCTCACCTCGAGTCGGAGGCGAGGCAGGTCGGTCGAGGCAGGGAGCGACAGTGGCGAGACGACGATGGCGGCGGAGCACCGGTGCGTCCCGGCCCAAACCGAGGGGATGGAGAGGAAGCCCGCGGCGGGGGCTTTCCATTCCCGCCCTCGCCGCGGCCGGAGGGAGACCACAGCTCCGGCGACCACCGGAGGGAAGGGTGCTCGGTTGTGGTTCAGTACAGAGGAAAATTTCAGAGATGAGGGAGATGGAGGGGAGGTGGAAGGAAGATGGAGGCGGGGAAGGGAAGAGAGGGGAAGGGGTTAGGGTTAGGGAACCCTAGGGCTCGAGCTCAGGTTATAGGGGGAGGTGGAGGTGGAGATCACCGTTGCCTGTTCCTCTGATGCACGTGGACAGGGTGGATGGTGATCGTACAGAGGAAGAAGAAAGCACGAGGGGGTATCGGGCCAGGGAAAATTAGTTGGGCTGGGCCTCTCTCTGCTGGCTGCTCTCTCTCTCTCCCTTGCTTTTTGGTTTTATTTTTTGTTCTAGTTATTTTTTTTTGCAGGAATAGAAATAGGAAGAAAGGAAGGAGTTTTAGGGTTAGGATAGAGTTGGAAAAAATTGGG
The DNA here is from genome assembly GCA_028641055.1 of Alopecurus myosuroides. NCBI lineage: Eukaryota > Viridiplantae > Streptophyta > Magnoliopsida > Poales > Poaceae > Alopecurus > Alopecurus myosuroides. Next base: position 39,398,616 of record CM054060.1, read on the forward strand.
TGAGTTTATTAAGTCAAAAGCAATCAATTGTCAACTTTGGGTTTTCAAAAGTTCAAATTTATTTTGATGTTTGGTCATTGAGTGAATTTGGATGAATTTGGGATTAAATTGATTATTGCAAACAAAATTTTAAGTAGGGTTATCATGTACTTTTAATTGGAAGCATGTGATTATAATTGTTGAGTAATTTTCATAAGTTCAACATGGTGGTTGTTGTGGACAATGTGTTTTGAATTTTTAATGCAATTTGAATGAATTTTGATTATTAAGTGAGTTATAGAAAACAAGATTTAAATAGGGTGATCAAATGATTTTATTTGGAAACAAACAATTGTTTTATTTTGAATAATCTTTTGGAAATTGTAACATCACAAGGATGAAACAAAAGGTTTGAAATTCAAATAGAAAACAATGGAAAACAAAGGAAAACAGTTGGAAAACAAATGAAAACAGAGGAAAACAAAAGGAAAACAAGCAAAACAATTGCAATCAACATGATGCCATGATGCAAAACATAAAATAACAGAGAGCAAACATTCTAAAGGCTATTTTTCATACTTGGGATGTTACAAAACGCCCCCTTGAAGGAATCGCGCCCCGAGATTCCTACTGAGAAAAGAAAAAGGTCCGGATACTTCTTGCGAAGATCCTCTTGAGCTGTGACACGTGAAACACATCGTGCACCTTGGATAGTTTTTCTGGAAGTTCAAGATGAAAGGCATTCCTGGCAACTCTTCTGGAAAGATGTCAGGGAATTTGGAAACCACCAGAACATTTTCAAGTAAAGGGAGAGGTTTCGTATCGAGGGTGTATAGCTGGACAGGACTTGATTGATTTATAGAATAGATTATCTTGTCAGAAGGGTGGAACAGCGTTATTGATTAGACGCCGGTAAAAGAACTGAAGTGGAAAACAACAACAAAATTTCAACGGACGAAAAGGATGTTGAGAAGAACAGGATATTGAAGCAACACCGGGAAAACGAGAACAAAACTCCTGAGGTGCTACAGAAAAAAAACCCATCCGGGCTTCTAAAGGATCAATATCTACTGCTGAAGGAATAGAGGATCTGCTTCCGGGGCTTACACGCCTCCGTTCTCAATCGTGAGTAGGCAACACGATAAATCATGTCACAACCACCTCCATTCCTATGGTCTAGTAGATATAACCATCCTAGAGAAACCAGAATACGTGAAATCCTAACTTGAAAGTTTAGGTGAGAAGAGAAAACAACGTTGCACTTCCTTACCAGAAAAGGGAGGGTGGGTGGGGAAAGAAGAAAAAGAACAGAATTCCTACTCTCACGTTTCATTTTTCCTATATAGCTACAAAATAGTTTCTAGACTCAACTGCGACCAGTAAAAAGGGATCCTACAGGCAGACAAGCTCTGATACCATTTGTCGCACCCGGACTTCTAGGGGATACTCACCGGGACGAACTGGATAGCAGATGCTTGGATTATGGGGCATACCTGCTCCCACATCCTCGCTCTCGAGTAGGCTAGCACTTATGTGCGACAACCAAGCTCCGCTATTCCATTGTCGATGTAAACTATCCCATAGAAATCAGGACACTTCCATTGACGTACTTCAAACCATACACACATGGTAAGTCAACGGCGTTTAACAACTGATATCACAACAGATCTCTATGACACAAAAGATTGAAATAAGTTGCAAATAGCTCTCACTAGAGCAGAGATAGCAAATACAATCATCCAGAGGACACATGTCCCAACAATTCATCATTACATCACATCGGAAGCATTCAAAATGTCTGAGTACAGACAAGATCCAAATAGGCCTAAGAGGCCGGAAACGAACAGACGGAGCCCATCCACGAAGTCTCGGATCCTGCCCGGGTCCGCTATCTACTCGTCAGCAGTCTCGTCATACTCCACGTAGTAGCCACCATGTAGATCTTCGGAAACGTCGTCTGCGGAAACCACAGCCCCAAAGGGGCCAGTACATAAACGTACTGGCAAGCAAGACTCACAGTTCACCAAAGTGTAACCCGTCAACACCAAGCACAGATGCTTTGGGTTCAACGGAAGGAAATGGGATATAAAAGATGCTGCAACTGGCTGCGCTAACCAACTACAGAAACACTACAACCTCCGGCTAACAGAAAAGAGATAAGATAGCGTATCGTAACCAACTATAGCTAACTCCAAACAAACCCATCCTGGATCTCGCCCCTTATCCAAAGAAGCAATCCTAGGATAACTCACACAGTTGGATTAATGAATAATGGATCAAATTGTTGTGTCAATAAGCCTATTACTAGTCAAGTTATCATTAGTTAGGTGTAAGTTGTTCTGGGTACTTGTTAGCCAGTACTTTCACCAAGTCGTCACATAACCGCGGACAACACGGCTTCTCGAGAAGATTTATCCCTGCAGGGTGTGCTCCAGTACCCGTACACACTCAAGCCACCAACTAAAACTCAGGTTGGCTTGACACGACCCAAACCATCTCTACAACCCATCCTAGGAGCCACGGATCTATAAGGTCCCAGCCACGCAGCCGAATACTCAGCGCAGGTGTGCAAAACTCCCGCAGGACACAACACCCCGGCACTACAGGCCTCGCCCTATATGCATCATCATCATCAGTAACCAAGGGGGGCCAACCCATTAAGCAAAGGAGCAAATGGAACACCCGAACTAAGTGTGGCTCTTCGGACAAGCTGCAGATCAGGTCTAAGCCGAGGGGGGTCCCATACTACCACCCGGATGCGGTGAGCACGCTCATCATGGATCAGTAGACAAGACCCTTTTCCTATTAGGGTCGACACTAGCAGGCCTCAAAACCACACAGGGCCTCCTGCCGGTGCCTTATCAGCATATTATTAATAACAGGTTGATTGATAAACATCGAGCCCCCAGAACATAATAGAAATGGTAACAGAAAGTAACGGGTAGCAGACTCGAGCAAAACAACCTAAGCATGCTAGTAAGAAACAGGCAACAAGCAAAAGGTTATAGGTGTGGAGGTGAGGCAATATCAGGGTTCAGGATATCATGTGATGGGTTCGTAACAGAAACAACTACTACTAAGGCTAGCAGAAAAGAACAACGGAAAGTATCGGTAATCAATGTTGAAAGGAACACGATGGTTCATGTGAGTGATAACTTGCCTGCAAACCCAGTAGCCTGGTACTGAGCTAACTCCTTGGACGGGGTGTCGTAAGTATCGTCGGTCTCAACGTCGTCGTGTATCCGAGAAGAAGCAAACAAGCAATGCAGAAAGATAAACAATCAATATCATGGCATAGTGCACAAACATGGGATGATGCATGACCATTTAATTGATGCATAGAAATAAATAGTTGACAAGATAACAACATGATTAAATGGACCCACATGCAATTGGATTGCATATGGAAGCCCATGAATTATGGTTGAATTAATTGTTCTACAATTAATCAAATTGTGTAAGTGAGTTAGCATGATGCATGGAGGAGGAAAACAACAAAATAACAACAATAGAAGCAAATAGAAATAAGGTTTACCAAGTTTAGAAAATTTGTTTATTAAGTTAAGAAATTTGGTTTCTTAAAGGTGTCACACAAGCATTTGTTGTTTTCACCAATTTTAACTGTTCAAAATAGGTAACAAAGTTCATATTTGAAAAGGTTATGCTTTTATGGTTTGAAAACATATTTTATATGTCCCAAAAGAATTTGATTTGACCAAGTTATGAATTTAACAATATTAAATGATTTAAACAAGGTTTAAATCATTCAACCAATTTTAATTATCCAAAACATGAAACAAATTTTATATTTGGAAAGGTGGTTTCATTTTGCATGGAAAACATATTTCATTTGTTGAAATTGGATTTAAAATGAGCAAGTTATTATTTTGGCAATTTTAAATGCAATAAACAAGAAAAAGTTGTTTTCAGCAATTTAAATTATTCAAAACAGCAAACAAAATTTATATTTGGAAAGTACATGAAAAGTTGATTGGAAAACATATTTAGTTTGTGGAATTTGGAATTTTTATGCCCAAGTTATGATTTTTGCAAAATTAAGTGAATTAAACAAGAATTCAAATGTTTCACCAATTTAAATATTCAAAACAGTAAACAAAATTTATATTTGGATAGAACATTTAATTTGGTGCATAAAACATATTAAAAATGTTGAATTTGGAGTTAAAATGAAATAGTTATGCAATTTACAAGATTTGGTGCAAATCTGCCATTTTTAATGCACTAGGGACTTAGAAATAATTTTTGCAGGGGCTAGAAATAATTACCAGAGGCCTATTGGTGATTTCTTGGAAGGTGCTGTGCCAAAACATTGAAAAATAAAAGTTTTGGTTAATGGTTGGGAGGGGGACTCGAACCCCCAACCTGCTGCTAGCGCAAAGGGGCTGCTACCAGTAGGGTATCTGCTAGATTGGTGATAGAGAGGGGAACTCGGTGGGGTTAAGGATTCAGGAACCTGTACTGCACTTAAATTGGAGAAAATAAGCATCAAAAGGGTGGGGGCTGGGATTCGACCCCTGCACCTCCTGGTGCGCGCAGAGGGATGCCTAACCACTGCGGTGGTGCTGCTTGTTGTGGCTAGGAAGGGGGCGAGGGGGGTATGTGCTGTGGGCTGCGTGCTGAACTGAACTTTTTTGCTGCACGTAACTGAACCCGAGCGGACAGAGAACGAGGATGGTTGCCGGCAGCGAACTCTGCTGCTGCGTGCAGGGACTCGCGGGTGTGTGGAGGTGGAAGGAAGGAAGGGAGATGGGAGAGAGGTGAGGGAGGAAGGAGGGGAAGGGGGCTCACCCGAGCGGGAGGGAGGCGATCGAGCGAGGCTCACCTCGAGTCGGAGGCGAGGCAGGTCGGTCGAGGCAGGGAGCGACGGTGGCGAGACGACGATGGCGGCGGAGCACCGGTGCGTCCCGGCCCAAACCGAGGGGTTGGAGAGGAAGCCCGCGGCGGGGGCTTTCCATTCCCGCCCTCGCCGCGGCCGGAGGGAGACCACAGCTCCGGCGACCACCGGAGGGAAGGGTGCTCGGTTGTGGTTCAGTACAGAGGAAAATTTCAGAGATGAGGGAGATGGAGGGGAGGTGGAAGGAAGATGGAGGCGGGGAAGGGAAGAGATGGGAAGGGGTTAGGGTTAGGGAACCCTAGGGCTCGAGCTCAGGTTATAGGGGGAGGTGGAGGTGGAGATCACCGTTGCCTGTTCCTCTGATGCACGTGGACAGGGTGGATGGTGATCGTACAGAGGAAGAAGAAAGCACGAGGGGGTATCGGGCCAGGGAAAATTAGTTGGGCTGGGCCTCTCTCTGCTGGCTGCTCTCTCTCTCTCCCTTGCTTTTTGGTTTTATTTTTTGTTCTAGTTATTTTTTTTTTGCAGGAATAGAAATAGGAAGAAAGGAAGGAGTTTTAGGGTTAGGATAGAGTTGGAAAAAATTGGGTGAGTTTATTAAGTCAAAAGCAATCAATTGTCAACTTTGGGTTTTCAAAAGTTCAAATTTATTTTGATGTTTGGTCATTGAGTGAATTTGGATGAATTTGGGATTAAATTGATTATTGCAAACAAAATTTTAAGTAGGGTTATCATGTACTTTTAATTGGAAGCATGTGATTATAATTGTTGAGTAATTTTCATAAGTTCAACATGGTGGTTGTTGTGGACAATGTGTTTTGAATTTTTAATGCAATTTGAATGAATTTTGATTATTAAGTGAGTTATAGAAAACAAGATTTAAATAGGGTGATCAAATGATTTTATTTGGAAACAAACAATTGTTTTATTTTGAATAATCTTTTGGAAATTGTAACATCACAAGGATGAAACAAAAGGTTTGAAATTCAAATAGAAAACAAAGGAAAACAGTTGGAAAACAAATGAAAACAGAGGAAAACAAAAGGAAAACAAGCAAAACAATTGCATTCAACATGATGCCATGATGCAAAACATAAAATAACAGAGAGCAAACATTCTAAAGGCTATTTTTCATACTTGGGATGTTACATGCAGGGACACCAAGGAGTCACGCCTCACGCCGTGATAATTAAGCCCATGTGGCTGACACGCTGATGACGTCAGCTGACTGAGAATTAACTTAATTCTCGGTCAGCTGAGCGTTAGGCGGACCCAAACAAATGTACACAGGACAACCAGCAGCCTCCGATCTGATCCACCTTGTGTAATCCAAGAGTCAATGCTTGTTTGATAGTGCCACATGATTAGACGTCTGATCGAATGTTCTGCCGGCAGACTCCTCACGCATGCCGTACTCTGTTGGACACTTGCACTCAAGATGCATATCCCCAAATCACGGTACAAAAGCAAAACCGCCCCCCACTAAGCAAATCCCGTATGGCATCCACCAACGTCCAAATTGTGCAACGCGTCGATCGGGCAAGGACGACCGCAGTCGACGCCGGTCCGCTGCGAGACGCCGGGAGAGCCGGAAGGTTTGGTTGTCGACGCGGCATGTCGCGCGAGCGCCGCCCTCGCGGCTGCGCCACGGTGAGCCCAACGTTGTCGCTCCCACACCGTCTCCTCTATATGCCCGGATAGGATAGCAGTATTCCACAGACGCGGACGCTCGGTGACTCCTTCCACTCCCTGACATCCCCTCGCTGTTGGCTGCACACACGTACACCTTGCCCCGAACGCCCATTGATCTTTTTGTCTTTCTTACCTTGCAATTTACTCTTCTGTCAATGAGTTTCTGGTTAATCATACTCTGGCCTTTTGAAGTTTCAAAGCTGAATCTGACTATTGATGGGCACCCCTGCCACCGTCGAGGATGATTGTCCTGGCAACACCGAAGCAAGAAACGTCAAGGAGCCCGCCCAGAAGCCTTGCTTTCACGGCCTGTCCACACCCGTAGCCGGCAGGCTCCAAGCGGCTTTTCCTGGCATAGAATCTCGCACTTGCACGACTACCCTGTTCCGAGAGTCTTGGAACTGAAATCACAACGGTATGTATCCTCCTCATGTCCCAATTCACTTGTTATTTTCTGTTTCCATTGGTTAGCTAACGTTGGCAACATAAACAGGCTGCCTGGTTGTTTGGGTGGTGTGTGGCCGGTGTTTGTAGGATGCCTCTCAGACAGCTCGCAAGATTCTAACTTTGTAGTTACAGAAATTTCGGTTTAAAGTGTGCCTTTCAATCCCAGCAATTAGTGACGACAAAGAATTAAAATGAACACCACATGGCTAGATGATAGATTTCGTGTACACATTAATATTACCGGAGAAGCGTAGCTTTTTTAATCATTGATAGTTAACGATATCTATACTTTAGTATGCAGACGACACAATTCTTTTTATGGAACATTATCTAGACAAAGCGACGAATCTGAAGTTAATTCTATCAGCTTTTGAAAAACTATCTGGGTTAAAGATTAACTTCCATAAGAGTGAATTGTTTTGCTTTGGCGAAGCCCAAGACGCGATTGCTCAGCATTCCGAGATTTTTGGATGTGAGCAAGGTCAGTTTCCTATTCAGTATTTGGGAATCTCAATACATTATAGGATACTGACTAACGCGGAATGGAAACACGTCGAAAATCGCTTGCAAAAAAGGCTTGCAAGTTGGAAAGGAAAATTACTATCCCTAGGTGGAAGATTAGTACTCATAAATTCAGTCCTGTCGAACATGGTAAGGTATATGATATCTTTCTTCCAATTACCGAAAGGAGTCTTGAAGAAGTTAGATTACTTCAGATCAAGATTTTTTTGGCAAGGGGATAGTGAGAAGAAAAAATATCGACTAGCAAGATGGGATGTGGTGTGCCGACCAAAAGATCAAAGAGTACTGGGGATTCATGACCTACAAGTCAAAAACTCAGCTCTCCTAGGTAAATGGTTGTATAAGCTGCTTACAGAGAATGGTGTTTGGCAGACACTCCTTAAAAGGAAATACATTGGCACAAAGGCGCCGTCACAGGTTATATGGAAACCAGGTGATTCGCATTTTTGGGCTGGCCTAATGGCGACTAAGAAGCACTTCTTTCGCTATGGGGTATTTTCCATAAAGGATGGAACTCAGATACGGTTCTGGGAGGATCAATGGTTAGGTAATGCCACCCTCCGTGAACAGTATCCGGCCATATACAACATTGTACGTCATAAAGGGGATACGTTAGCAACTGTAATGCAAACATATCCTCCTAATGTGACGTTCAGACGAGATATCATTGGACCAAGACTTCAATCTTGGAACGCTCTGTTGGATCGATTGACACTGATCCAATTATCACAGGGCGCCGACGAGTTTCGATGGAGTTTAACTAAGAATGGGTTGTTCTCAGTTGATTCCTTGTATAAGTATTTGGTTCATTCAGGAATGCCGATCGATAATAATAATAAAATATGGCGAATGAAGATACCGTTAAAGATGAAGATTTTTGCATGGTATCTTCGCAAAGGCGTCATTTTAACTAAAGATAATCTTGTCAAACGTAATTGGCATGGGAGTACGAAGTGTGTTTCTTGTCCTAGAGAGGAGACGATTAAACACTTGTTCTTCGAGTGTGCATTTGCGCGTTCTATATGGTCAGCTATCCAAATGGCTTCGAATCTATATCCTCCTACATCTGTTGCCAATATCTTTGGCACTTGGTTGAATGGAGTTGATAAAAGGTTTAAAACTATGTTTAGGATAGGAGCTCTAGCCGTTATATGGTCGCTCTGGCTATGCAGAAATGACAAGAATTTAATGATAAAAATTTCTCTCGTTTGCAGGTTCTATTCCGTTGCACAGGTACTCTCCGTTCGTGGTGCATGTTACAGCGGGCGGAGTATCAAGGTCTTTTTACGGAGGCATGTGTACGGCTGGAAAAAATGGCGAAGGATATTTTTATCCCACTTGGGTGACCGCTTGATCTACGGATTGCTGCATCTTAGGCGACAGCTGATTCATTTGATTGTAATTGGCATGTTGCTTCCTGTGGACCTTGTATTTTTCTTTTCGTACTGTCGGCCATGTGCATCTTGTTATGCAGAAGCCGGGTGTAATGCTTAAACCTTTTAAGTAATAAAGCCCATTATCAAAAAAAAATTGTAAAGAAACCATTTACTGGGCGTTTTTTCTATGTTTTTACTTTCGAAGCAGGAGAGTTGCATTTGAAAACTCTCCGAAAAGACAACCTGTCCACCCGTTGGCACTCTTCAGCTTTGATCTGTTCATAAAGAGATGGATCGGCTTGTATGCATTTCTTCCGCACCAGATTGACCAGGACACAAGCATGAAGATGGGTTGGAAGCTTTTCTTGCCATTACTCTGAAGCCTTCTCTCGGTCCAAAACCACAAGTTATTCAGTAAAGAGGAGAGTTGCAGCCTAACATGCGTTATTGCGGCCTAGGCCAGAACTGAGCAGATGATATTAATGAAAACATAGTTCAGAAAGAGGCACTACAAGAGAATCGGTCTCTTGCAACGAAATCTGTAGCTACGTTTTTTTTTCGTTGCGATATAATCACAAATTACGACGACCTCTCAGGTTGTGGTGATAGGGAACTCGTATTTCCACGACTCATTTTGGTGGCGATAAAATGTCGTTTTGTTGCGGTAGAGGCCTCCTATTGCCACGATTTGTACTGCTGTTGGAATACAAGCGCGTTTTTGCGACAGAATATTTTCGTTGCGCGAGGCACTCCTTCTGTTGCCTTAGAGACATGGTATTCCAACGAAATAAGCATTCGTGGTGATATTCAGTCATATATTGCAACATCTGTATTTGTGTTGCGGTAGTTACAAATATTGTTGCAAAAAAAAAAGCTAACTATTGCAACCAAATTTTTCGTGCGGCAATACCATATGTTTTTCGCCTCAAATTTATCCTGCGGCAATACCTATTGTTTACAGCGACAATTTGGATCGTATGGTAATAGGTTAAACGTAAAGCAACAATCACCGTACTGTTGCGAAAATGAACAAGTTATTTTGCAACGACCATTCATAGACTAGCTTAACGGGCCTCATGGGCCGTGCCCTTGATCACTGTTGCAATTTTCTTAGGACTACACTTCATTTTTGGTCCAGTATCTCAGCTTGGTGAGCACATTATTTTTTTTAATATTGTTTGCAACTGAATTTCTGCAGCACTTAGCATTTTACTAATGTTGCAACTTGTGACGGTACTTAATAATCAATCAAGAACTCATATAAGACGCAATTTCACTAGTACATTTATCATGGAAATTCAAAATTTCTAAACACTGGAACTTTGGAATCTTTAAACAAAAATTATGTTATTACACGATCTTTCATCCATGCATGTTCATGGCAAAACCTTTAAGCCAAACAGTGCAGAGACAGCCTACACAAAGAATCCATGGTCATCATCCAATTCATCTTCTACCAAAGGAGCAACATGACCATCATTTATGTAAGCCTCATCATCATCAGTATCAGCATCATATTCGACTTGGTCTTCGTCAAAATCAGCAGGTCTTAAATTATTTATGACTGAAACATCAACGCTGGTTCCTTCATCATCATTTCTGCACCAACTAGTCATCTCGTCAGGCAAAGTAAATTCTGGAACTGTAATTCCTGCATCGACGACATCCTGTACATCTGCATCACCACGTTCATCTCCTTCTGCAAGATCATCTAGGTCTGCACCATTTAAAACCGAAGGAGCAAACAAATTGCGTGGATTCATTTTTATAGCACTTGCCCAATTAGGGCTCTTCACATCTCTCACATAGAAAACCTGTGCAGCTTGGATGCCTAGAATGTAAGGGTCTTCCGTGAATCGGTGTACACTAGTGTCGAGGTCAATAATTCCATACTTGTCCCTCCTATACCCCTTACTCTGATTTCTATTGGCAGGAGGCACGTCGAACCAGTCGCACTGCAATAGAACAACCTCCTTATCAGGAGGAAAGTCAAGAAATATGATTTTCTTTATCACCCCATAATAATCAGTACTGCCGGTGCTTTCTTGCGCGTTGACTACGACGCCACTATTTTGGGTACTCAAGTCAAGCTCTATTTCGGTATTACGAAAGTAATATCCATTCAGTACTGTACGGTTGAACACACGAGCAATTTGATCAGGCCCTTTAGCTAGTGTATACAACAGACTGTTGACCTTCCCATCTTTATGGAGTTGTGTGATCTGTTTCATGGAATAGAATATGTGTGAGTGTACTATACACCATTGTTTTTTTATTACGAGAAACATTTATGAAAATGCTAAAGTAACTTACCCGTCTTTCGAACCAGCCAACAAAATCTTCCTTGTGTTTCTTTTCAGGATTAGGACAGTTGTTCTTTTTGAGCTCGTCAATATGTTGCCTTCAAAAAGAAATGATATATGGTTACTTCATAACCAAAGTGTTAATGCATATCATGATATGAAACACATAAATAAGTTTCCTTACCGAATCCATGGCTCGGTTTCCTCGCAGTTTGTTATTATGTAGTGCCTCATTTGATTAAGAGCTTCCAAAGACAATGATTCACGTGCAAAACCTTTCTTGGAGTAATCAACTGCACTCATTATGCTAATCCCTGTTGGTGCCTCATCTGTAGCTCCATCTGCATGGCGTTCGGACTGACTTATTTTTGTAGGCGAGCCTTTAACGAATCGACTGCAGAACGTCATGCACTCTTCAAGTATGTACCCCTCTGCAATTGAACCTTCTGGATGAACCTTGTTACGTACATATCCCTTCAACGTACGCAGGTATCTCTCAACCGGATACATCCATCTATACTGTACAGGCCCTGCAAACCATGCTTCTCGAGCTAGATGAATTGGGAGATGCATCATAATATCAAAGAAAGCTGGTGGATATATCATCTCTAGCTGACATAGAATTACTGCAATTTTTACGTCCAAATTCAACAGATCGTCATCCCTTAACTCCTTGGAGCATAAATCGGAAAAGAATTTACTGAGCTGAAGCAATGGGGTAAGGACATTCTCTGGCAGAAGCTTGCGCAACGCAATAGGAAGAAGTTTCTGTAATATAACATGGCAGTCATGAGTTTTGAGTCCACTAAACTTGCACTGCTCGAGGACCACACATCGCTTAATGTGTGAAGCATAGCCATCAGGCATCCGTATGCTCTGCAGAAACCTGAGCAACATTATCTTCTCTTCCTTTTTTAAAGCATACACGCCTTTCTTAAGTTTGTACTTATCCTTACCGGCGGGCTTTGCGTGCTGATCCTCCCTAATTTTCAAAGACTCCAAATCTAGGCGAGCCTTCGTACCATCCTTTGTTTTCCCATCCATCTCAAGCAAAGTACCCAGAATGCTGTCACAAATGTTCTTCTCGATGTGCATAACATCCAAATTGTGCCTCACGAGCAAGTGCTGCCAATACGGGAGCTGGAAGAACACACTTTTCTTCCGCCAATTGTGCCAGGGATTAGTTTCCGGTCGCTTTCTCTTATTTGACCGCCCAAATGGTTCATGCTGAATGCTATCAAGCTCCTTTAGAACTTCAATGCCTGTAAGTGGCACCGGGGCGTCTCTATGGTCTGACTTGTTGTTGAACATAACCTTGTTTCGACGCCATTTGTGTTGTTTCCGTAGAAAACGTCGGTGTCCCATGTAGCAATGCTTTCTACCATACCGGAGCCATAAAAAGTCTGTATGCTTGTGGCAGTAAGGGCATGCTAGCTTGCCTTTTGTGCTCCAACCACTCAGCATTGCGTAAGCCGGGTAGTCATTGATGGTCCACAACACGCATGCATACAACTTGAAATTTTGTTTAGTTGCAGCATCATATGCTTCAACACCATCCTCCCATAGAACTAACAGTTCATCAATCAAAGGATGTAAGTACACATCAATGTTATTTCCTGCTGACTTTGGTCCTGGAATAATCATTGACATTATCCAGTTCTCTTGTTTCATACACATCCATGGTGGCAAGTTATATGGGATCAGAATGACAGGCCATGTAGTGTGTGATATACTCATGAGCCCAAAGGGGTTGAATCCATCTGAAGCAAGGCCAAGCCGAACACTGCGAGCATCTTTTGCGAATTCTTTCTGACTATATCTTTCATCAAGGCTTTTCCAGGCCTTCGAATCTGCAGGATGCCTCATTATGCCATCATCTTTACGTTTCTCCTTATGCCATTTCATATCAGTTGACATATCTTCTGTCATGTACAGCCTTTGCAGTCTTTGAATGAGTGGGAAATACCATAGAACTTTCCGTGGCACTTGCTTCTTTGATTTACGGATCGATGAATCAGCTTTGTCTACGGTTGGACTTGATTTCCATCGAGACGTATGACAGACAGGGCATTCTTGGGCATCAGCATGCTCATTACGAAATAGCACACAATCATTATAGCACGCGTGTATCTTCTTGTAATCCAGTCCAAACTCTCGAATGACCTTCCTTACTTGTGCGAGATTAGTAGGAATGCGGTGACCCTTTGGCAGCACCTCCGTGAACATCCGCAGCATTAAGTCACATGCTCTGTTGGTCATCCCAGACACGCACTTGATTTGGTAAAGCTTCACAATGAAAGATATCTTTGTGACCTCCTCACAACCTGGGTACAACGATGTTTTTCCCTCTTCCAATAGTTTGTAGAACGCCTTTGCAGATGCATTTGGCTCCTGTTTCATTGCATCACCGCTCGTGTCTCCTGCATTACTTCCCACTTTTGTGGCCCTTATCAGAGTATCGAGCATGTCACATATCCCTTCACCACCACTGCATCGTCTTCATCATCAGAATCTTCAGACATGTTGTCTTCCTCGGGTTCACCATGGAATACCCATTTTTTGTAGGACGGATCCATCCCATTCTTAAGCAAGTGCATATGGATCTCCTTTTTAGTTTTCTGAGCATTATTCAGACATTTCGTACACGGGCAAAAGTTTCTTGCGTCTGGTTCAGCACCATCAAAACTAAGTTCCAAGAAACTCTCGATGCCACTTTGCCACTCCACAGAATCTCTATCCTTCTCCATCCAGCTCTTGTCTTGTGACATTTTGCGTTATCTCCGTTTAGCCGGTCTTGTAAAAAAAAAAGGAGCAGCATTAGTTCACACAAAAGTATTTCGAAACAACAAATACATCAGAGAGACAGGCATACTGGTCTTTCAAGTAAGTAAGAATTGCAGGGGATTACATTAGACATTACTTCACAACACAACGTTCGATTGAAACTAACACTTACACCTGAAACTGGCATGGCTATGAAAATATAAAACCTAGTTCGTACCTGAATTCCTGACATTGCTATGAATATTAAACTAACACTTACAACTGAAAATGATAAAACAGACACGCATATGTGAACACCAGCAGCTAGTTTATCTGACAGCAATTGCAATCGCCATTAACTTCATCGAACCGGCATGATGGAAACCAAGGATATCATCAGTATTGGTACAAACCTTGTAATTGCGTCTGACGAGCGGCGGAAGCAGCGGTTGAGTACAAGTCGGCGGGGCAGCGTTGGCGGCAGTTCAATAGTTTACGCTAATCGAGTTCGGATGGCGGCGAGGTAATAGTGGCGGATTGGTCGGTCGCGCAGGGCCGATACGGCGGCGAAGTCGCCTGAGGGCGGATATATAGGGCGGCGTTGTCGTGTGGGGGCAGGGCAGTTTGGAGGAGACCGGGCGGACAAACGTAGCCCTTTCGCTCGCCCAATGGCCCAACCGGAGTATGGGCCTATTAATTGTACAATTTGTCTTCACAGCCCATTTGGCTTGTGAACAATATGTTTTCCCTTGGCAATAACGTTCAAGTATTATAAATGCTCTATTAAGTTTTACTAGTTTCATTTTATGATTAAATTAATTCATTTCGAAATGCATTGTTGTGTTAATATTCAACACTAGTCGGAAAAGCCCTGTAATTGGTGTGGTTTTTCTTCAGTTCTGGCATGAAACTCGTACGCCCCTGCTATCTAGGTGTCCACTGGCGTGTTTCTGGAATCGACACAGGTTACTACATGCTCATTGGCGTTGATGTCATAGTTCACATCACTATCCTATAGAAATCGGTAAATACAAAGGGTATGTAATATTGACTAGAAGCGCACAAATGGTATTCAATTATGAGGTAACATAACAAGCATTAAAAAAAACCGCATAATCAATCAAAGATTCAACCAGATAGTACTCAGCATTAACATGTAATCTAAAAGATCGCATAAAGCTAGAACTCTCAGCTACAACCACGATACCTACTCATCATCTGACTGAATAATGACAACATGTGTATCCTCAGTAGGGAGCTATGGGAACATCATCTTCGGTGTCTTCAGCATCGTCAGGTCGATC
This sequence comes from Alopecurus myosuroides, assembly GCA_028641055.1. Classification (NCBI taxonomy): domain Eukaryota; kingdom Viridiplantae; phylum Streptophyta; class Magnoliopsida; order Poales; family Poaceae; genus Alopecurus; species Alopecurus myosuroides. Next base: position 39,413,857 of record CM054060.1, read on the forward strand.
GTAGAGGAAGTAGGTGGACACATCACCTTCATCGAGATAGAATGTCAATCTCCCTGTTGCATCCATCTCGTAGCGTTCCACAAGCTGGCCCCATTGCTGACCACTGAAGTATGTTTTTCCATCCTCATGTGTGACTACAACTTTGTGCTGGTGGTCTGGCACTCTCAAGCTCACCAAGTTCACCTCGAGAGTTCTAGGGTGGTCCCAAATTGCAACTTGAATATGCTCCAAAAAGTCACGCCTGAATCTGCAAGGTATGATCTGTAAAAAAAAAGAAGAACACATTTTTAGTACAAATTTTTTGTCAGTTTTCAAAAAGTAGATTGACCGAAAGTATATACCAATCTGTTTTCAAACCCCTCTGGTAGAACAATGGTAAATTTCTTGTTCATGCACTCCTTGTAGCCACACTGTTCACATACATCCATTGCCTGCGGTGGTGCGTTCCATACACTGAATTCAGATACACATCTAACCATTTACCATTCAAAAACCAACTTAAATCTAACAATGTACATCTAATTTTGGTGGCTGAATAAACTTAAATCTAACAATGGAAATCTAATTTCTAAGTCGATCTACATCTAAAATCACAATAATCATCTAACATATAACTCAATCTACATCTAAACCTAACAATGAAAGGTACGGCGGCCGGGGAAACTTACCTGCGGCGCGACGGCTGGACGGCGCGAGGACGACGGTGGCGGTTGCGGCGGCGTTTGTCGCGGCGTCGTTCCGCCGGGTGTCGGTGGGGGATCTGGGGGCGGAGAGGGCTAGCCGTGGCGGCGGTGGGGAATCGGGGGGTGGAGAGGGAGAGGACTCGAGTTCGTGTGTGTAGCAGTTGGTGTGCGTGTAGCAATCGATTAAATTAGAGTATAAATGGTTTTCCTCAAAATTTTCATCATGTGAACGTGCCTCCACATTTGATCTTTCGTAAATTGGTCCTTAATGATGAAGCCAATGATAAACCGTTCCCACCACATATGATTCCCTCATCCTGGTTAAATGTCGTTGCATCGTGGTGTCGCATGCTGGTGGTCGGTTCGTCCGGTGGTTGCGAGGCACCTAGGCGACGGATCGTCAAGGATGATGGTGAGGGTGTGTTTGGGAGAAATCCTTGTCGGAGTACCGATATTAGAGCGGTGTCGCCATCGGGTGGCATCCTCCCTTCATGAAGGGCATCGCGTCTACCCTGCATCCGCCGCCCCGATGTGCCGGGGGAAACCCTAGAAGCGCGACTATCCATGTTGAAGGTGTAGATTGGTATTTGACGTCCCGGTGCTAGCAGCTTGGTTGTAGTTTGTAGGTGGGCGAAGTGGTCGTTTCGTCGATCCACTTGCGTCTCCTTTTATTTTCTTCTTTTGCGTTTATTGGTTGTCGCCTCAGCCGGCGTTGTATCAAAACTGTTGCACCGGGTGGTTGCTATATTAAAATAGCGGTGATTCAGCCTATTTCGCCAGAGCATGGGGAGAATATCTTGTGATACTAGCCCTCTTGCATGCTACCATGGTACCGTTTCGAATAAATGAAGTTTTGGTGATTCAAAAAAATCTAGGAAAAATCACGAGTAGAGTTACTACAATGTGTAATAATTTTATGTCCAGATGCGAAAGTAATATTGACTAACCAAAAAGACAAATCCAAATGTGAATATATAGTGCATATTTGCTGATTTGTACTTTTTGTTTCTCAACGTGTAGGTCGAATTTGGACCTGGTTTTTTTTTTACATTATGTACACAAATTCTTTGGGAACATTAATAATTTTTTCCGGAATTTTATGAAACATCTATAGTTGATTTTTTAAAATGGTAGCATGGGAGAACAAGGGGCTAGTATCACTGGATATTTTTTCCATTGAGCATGTGTGGTTTGCACCCTTGTTTACATTTTTATGAGTCATAAAATCCAATATGGTAAAGCAAAAATGGTAAAGCTCAGCATAAAAAACAAAATGACATCATGAAAGTAGTAAAACTAAAAGAACATAACATTTAAATTGTGCGAGAATTCAACAATCTAATATAGAGTCTTAACACGGTATTTATATTGTAGCAACGGGGCTGCATGCATATAGTTGCACACAGAAACCATCAATATCACTGCATTCCTATTACAGACCAACTTCAGGGAGATGGGTAGCAAACAAGTAGAGCCCTTCAGCGCACTAGTATAGCAAGAACAGCATCTTGTCACCCTGTTTGAGATGACTTTCCTTCGCCATGAACTCTTTCCACCCGCTGACGCACAAGCGACCATCAAGATCAGAAATTGAATATGTCGATGTCACCTCAGTTCTCGGGTAGCAAACAATAGTGATTGTACCATTTCTTGCCATATGTGCAGGAATCAGACGGCTTGGGATTTTCTGTTGCATGCAAAGACTAGAAGTCAAGAAAAAAGCTATCGGGAAATAATCATGTTAAAAGAAAGGAAATTAAATAGAACAAGTGTACACGTATTACTTTGCGCATAAGAGAAGATGTGTTCTTAAAGATTTACCACGTGTTTATTGAAGTTCTCGCTGTTTGTCCAATTCAGAGTATGCAGCACCCCGACAACCAATTCTGCTTCCTCATACTCTCCAGCTCTGTGGAATAGAACAGTGTAATCCAAGTTTTCAACAGCGTCGATCACCGTCTCCATCATCCTCCAGTTAATCATGGTCCCATCAGTGCTAGAGAGTGAGTCAACAATGTGACGCCTCTCAGGGGACATGTGGTAGTATGCTGTAAAAATGTAATACGCCTGAAATTAGTGGATTACACATGCCACAACCAAGTAATATATTAATGTTTATGTGCACAACATAATTATTTTGTATTAAGTAAGAACTTACACGGATGGATGATTGGGTCATTTCCGGTTATGACCTCAGTTTGGCCTCTTTGTGTGTCGGTCTTGAAAACAAGCTCCATACCAACTTCAAGTTTGTAGACCCTACTAAGTTCTTTCCAGTAATTTCCCTTCAGAAAGGTTATCCCGTCGATGTTGCTAAGATCGACAATAAACGAGAAGCCTTCCTTCGTAATAAGTGTGGCTTGAAAATTTCTGTCCTCCATGGGGAAAACAGCATGCATTCTTAAGAAATATTGTCTGATGTAGCACGGGATCACCTAAATAAGAGCATGTATTTTATTAAATTATGAGCCAGTAGTAAATTGGACTTACTAAAAGTAGATATATCCTACAAGAGTAGCTATTTGTACTTTTTCCTATAATTGGACATTGAAGCAATAGTCCTGTACTGCAAATAACTGAACATGCACTCATAGTTTCAGAATGGTACCCTTCAAGTATTGAAATTGCATGTAGGTAGTTCATAAAAAAAACACGTCCAATGCTACTAGAGATCACAGTCCCAAAAAATTTGCTAGCTTGATCAGCTACGTATATTACATCAATGATTAACACATGACACAATGAGTACTAGCTAGGACCGGTAGATATGCTACGTATATTACATCTGAATAATCACGAAAAATCCAAATCCAATTTGTATATGAGTAGATTAGAATCCTTACCGTCTTCTCCTCAAATCCCTCTACAAGGGTTATGACGAAATAATCAGTCGTCATGTCATCACTACCACACATCCCTAGTTTGTCAAAACAAACTGGACACTGCGAGAAAAAACGAACAAAAACGATCAGATCTGGTCTGATAATCACGATCAAAGATGCAAAAAGATGCGTAAGATCAAGTTGGCACGTCTTTGGTTGGCTTCATGATCGAAGTGGAGGGTGCGCCGGCCGGTAGACTAATTCTAGGTCAAAGTTATGCGGAAGGGCAGGCGGCGGCGAACACGTGGAGAGGGAGGAGGCGTGTGAACGAGAGGCGGTTCTTCGTGATAATGATAACGCACGCTGCCTTAGGTCAGGCCGTAGACGTTTGATGGGACAAATCGTCGCCCGCGCTGCCCATTGTGTACGTTTAGTCAACTAAAAAAGGCTTATTAGTTTAGGCCCACAAACAAGTGAGACAATTTTTACAACCTTCTGTGTATGTACACACACGGCACAGGTGTTTCCCAAAAAATTTCTATCGATTTCACACGTCAATCACTTCGACTCTGCTCCTTTCACAATTAATATTAATACTCCCCTGTACTTCCACTCGTATTCTCCACTGCATCTTCTTCCAACCGCTGCACTACACTCTCTTCTTCTTCTTCCATCCGCTCCCCTCTCTTCTTCTTTCAAGAATGGATGAACAGAAGTATTTCTGCCGCACGCTTCAGGTCCCCATCCATGGCGAGGAAAGCATCGACGTCACGTACACCAACGACCCTGCCGAGGTACAGCGTGTCGTAGACATGTACGAGCATTGGATTGATGAAGGAGAAGAAAGATTCATGGGGCTCGATTTCGAGTACACATCCCACAAGGTTGATATCGAGAAGAAGGTCGCCGTCCTTCAGCTTGCATTCCGCCGCCACGTCCTGGTGTACCATCACTCCAGGTTAAAGTCATTTTTCATCTTGTTTTCTGCAACTAGTACTCATCTGCTCCGCCGCCATGTTCTTGTGATTGCTATTTGGTTATTCCTGGTTCTTGTGATTGGTGTTACTACTACTTTTTTCCTCTTTTTTTCGGCAACTAGTACTCATCTAGATTTTCTGCAACTAGTACTCATCCAGACGTGCATGCGTAACAGTTTTCTCACGCACTTTTTTTTCGGATCGGATGGAGTAGTACTTCTCTAAACTCTTGTTACTTGTGTACTTCAGTGGTGACTGGTGGCAATCTGCGACGCTGGCTGATCTTTTTCGTTTTGGCGGCGTCAAATTTGCAAGTGTTGACACCAACAACGACAAGAAAATGTTTGCGAGAACCTGGAATTTTTCTATTCCAGAAGAAATCTATGAGGATATCCAAGATTTATACTTTCATGTGTTCAAACAAAAGAAAGTTGGAATGGCTACCATGGCAGCAAAATTTATTGATCCCTGCTACAAAGACATGAAGAAAAAGGATTACATGTGGCACAGCTACTGGGACAACCAAATGCTAGACATGGAACACATCACCTATGCTGCAATTGATGGGTTCCTCTCCCTAGAGTTGTACCGTAAGCTCAAACCCATGAGTGACGCCAAGAAGGCCAAAGAGGGAGGCAGATCAAGGAGGGCGAGTGCGACCCACACTTGGCACTAGATCACCTGCTGCGGCGTAGTATATATGCTACTTTTGTTCTTTGTAATTAGAGTATATGTAAAGTTATTCGAGTAGTATATATGCTACTTTTGAGCTATGGATTTATCTTGGTACTTTTGTTCATATTGCAAGTGCTATATCTAACTAGTAGTGCAAATTATGCTACGTGAAGTCCGGTTTGAACTCAATGACAACTCTCCCTCGCTGGTGGTGTTCGAGTAGTTCCCTCCTCGAGGCAGAAGTAGTCCAACCGCCATTCTCCTTTGGGTGGTTCGACGACTAGGGATGTCAAGATGTAGTTTGTTATTCCTAAGAGGCACCAGCATCTGTGGCGACGCGGCTCTGATCTTTGTTTAGGAAAGGCCTTCTCTTGTGTTTGGTTTTTGAGTCTGTGGGGCAGTTCTCGGACTAGCCGGTGTGGAGTGGTGTAAGTGATAGTGTTGCTCGCAACGAACTGTCAAGTTCATGTACTCAAACTACTATCTCCTATAAAAATCAGGTGCCAATTGCGTGCCCTCCAAAAAAGAAACAACTCTTTAACAATAATAATAAGCTCTGCTAAACGATAACATAAAAAGGACATAATGTTTCACATAGTGCATCATGCAGGAGTACGGAAAGCAACACATAGTTTAAACAAAAGAAACATTGTCTTCACAGGCACAACTTAGAAGATCTTGTGAACTGGGCCAGCTTCCATGGGATCAGGTATGAGTGGAATGAGTCTATTCACCTTACGGAAGGTGACTTGTTCTCCCTCCCACTCGTACCTCTTCCCGTGACACCTTAGCACATCCTGTCTACGCATCTTGATGTAAAGATACGCGGAGTCTCCCTCTTCGTGAGACTGGACAATGCGCCAGTTGGTAGTACCCAACTTGCTAAGGAGTACACGCGAAACCATGAAAGACGATGGTCGCTGGTTCGGCTTTACCACAGCTTGAAGAACAAAGTCGGTGTGCACCCCCTTTTCTTCCTTTAGCTGAAGTATCACCAGATTGGAGACATGGACGTTGCAAGATGATTTTTCATCAACATTTGGTGATGTTGGAGATACTTCTTCAACATCTTCATCATCTTCTCCAGAGCCTCCATCCCCAGAACCATGACCATCTGACAAGGCCAGTCCGCCATCAGATGACTCTTCTTCAACTCTCGGCTCCTAAAATGCAATAAGCCAATATGTTAACTGAAAACTGAAGTTGCTCATTCGTTTTTAACTTTTATATCATTTATTGCCGAAGAATTCAAATGGATATGAAATGTACAACCTATACTAAACCTAGTATATCATAACCAAATCTGATAATTAGAATCCATGTAGGCATGCACGTTTAATTAACCTAAAAGCTACTGTGTAAAATTATTACAAAATGAGATATGAAATTGCAGTTGTAATTATTACATGATGAGATATAAAATGGCATTTGAACTGATGTAAATAACACTTGAGAAATAAAACAATAAAATTAGAAAGCAAAATCGATCTACTCCCTCTTTCTTTCAATACAAGACCACTATCAAAAATAAAATTTCTATGTATGCAAGACCGCTATCTCTTCCAAAGAGGAATTTATTTCGATTCTACCACATAGAATGGTGCTAATTGATGTCAATGTGTCATGCAACCATAGAGTAATATGCCACAGTATTTCATAACAAAAACAGATAATTAAAATCTTGCGGATCAAATTACCCAAGCTATATTCATTCAATTTTAATTAAACAAAGTACAGAGTGTACAATTATTACAAAATGAGATATGAAATTGAAGTTGAAATAATGTGAAGATTACTGCAACCCAAAAAAAGGTTGTACACCATAAATAGGAGAATCTAGGATGATAACACACTATACAATTATTTCAACATTAGATATGAAGTTGCAGTTGTAATTATTACATGATGAGATATAAAATGGCATTTGAACTAATGTAAATAACAGTTGAGAAATAACAGAATAATATTTGAAAGCAAAATCGATCTACTCTCTCTTTCTTTGAATACAAGGCCACTATCAAAAATACAATTTCTATGTATGCTAGACCGCTAACTCTTGCAATGAGGAATTTTTTTCGATTCTACCACATAGAATGGTGCTCATTGATGTCAATGTGCCATGCAACCATAGAGTAATATGCCCCAGTATTTCATAACAAAAACAGATAACTAAAATCTTGCGCATCAAATTACCCAAACTATATTAATTGAATTTTATTAAAACATAGTACAGAGTGTACAATTATTACAAAATGAGATATGAAATTGAAGTTGAAATAATGTGAAGATTATTGCAACCCAAAATAGGTTGTAACATCATAAATAGGAGAATCTAGGATGATAACACACTGTACAATTATTTGAACATTGCATATGAAGTTGCAGTTGTAATTATTACATGATGAGATATACAATGGCATTTGAACTAATGTAAATAACAGGTGAGAAATAAAATTGCCTAGGCACACACGTGCATATATACCAGGTTGTGCTCCAATCCATCAAAAAATAAAAGAAATTTCCTAGGCACACACGTGCATGCAGTACCATCAGGTTGTGCTCCAATCCACCATAGAACAAAATAAATTTCCTAGTCACACACACGGTACCATCAGGTTGTGCTCCAATCCAGCCAAGAACAAAAAAGAGTAAAGTAGCAAACAGCACACATAGAGGTTTCTATCTTAGTTCTCTCAACTCACAGAAGTCACAACTCACAACCAAAATAAGTGGCAAACATGAACAACCACATAGTGCAAAGCAAAATCGATCTACTACCAGTCTGTGAATACAAGGGCATTATCAAAAATACATGGCAAGTTCACTAAAAATAGATCTACTACCTCAGTCGGCGCGGCAGTCGGCGCAGCGGGCGGCGCGGCGGTCGGAGCGTTGGTCAGCTTAGCGGAGATGGCCCCCCACATGGCGTATTCAGCTGATTGGTCGTAGCTTTCGTCAATCTCCTTGTACGCCGCCTCGAGGTCAGATGGCACGGCGGCGTGGGATGGGCCATCTTCTCCGTCCCCGCTCTTCGTCTTCTTCCGATCTATCTCCGAAGAGACATCACGGAGCGCCTCCTCCACCGGCGTGACCTCGCCGGAAGCAGCAGCCACTGTACCAGAGATGGCCGCGGCTGGGACGACAGCAGAAGATGGCTCGCCGACGACGAACTCCACCTCATTACCTTCCTCGGCGTTGAAGCTTTCGCGAGATCTCTTCATGGCGGATGGGAAGGGCAGGGGAACCGTCGAGGGTTTTGCGGTGGTAGTGGAGGGGAGGATGCGTTTTTTGGGGAAAAGTTGATGCAGAGACAGAGGAAGAAAGGAAGTGGATATGCGTCAAACCGGGTATTTATGGAGTTTCCCTTTTGCTCTCCCTCTGACGCAATGTGCACGCGTGAATCTAGGGTTTCTTTTTGTACAGTTGTTTTTCCATATTTTTTGCACAAAAATGGCTAAAATTGAAGACAAAAAATGAAGACAAAAATGGCTTACATTCTCATCTCTGCTGTTTTCCAGGCATCATAGGTGGAAGGGAACAATGTTCTGGACCGAAAGTGCCCGGAAACGGCTACGACATAAGATTGGTAGGCAACTTGAGAATGGAAGCGGCTTTTTGAGATCCCACACGTGCAATGTTGCTGAAATGAAGCGAGGTTCTTGGAATGCATCATGATTTCGACTATGGGCATGGGAAACAACAAGTTGGCCAAGGAAATCCCCGTTTTCGGCCGTTCCTTCCGCTTTCGAAGGCAATATAAGGCCAGATCACGCATCGCCCAGTCATGGGCAGGGGTAACAAGGTGCAGTGTTGCATGTGGAGTGAGTTGGTTGGAGGGGGTTGTAAGGATGCCCCAGGTGTGGAGGCTGGCATGCAAGAGCGAGAAGCGGCGAGAATCGTCCCGGTTAACGTCCGACGCCACCCAGCGCAACGGCGGCACCATACAAGTCATGCAATGGGGTTCAAGCATTATTTCTGTGGGCCCACATTGCCAAGTGTGGCTTACATTCTAGCCCCCTCTGCGTGAGCCGGAAGTGGGTAGCAAGGTGGAACTAGTTGCTTGGTTGTGTCATGTTAGGCCCAAGGAACACCCTTGACAATGGTAGGGCCCACCTCCTTGCAAGATTCCCCCTGTTACGTCAGATCCGGGAGTTTCGGGGTGTGAGCAGTCCTGGAACCCGCGAGAGAGAATCCTACGTCGGTGAGGCCCCAACACAGAGAGTGATGGTATATTTGGCACCCAACACCCATGATACACTCTAACACACATGGCATGGGAAAACATTGGTTTAGGTGGGATCCCGACGCTCCGGATCCCCTCTCCGGAGATACCCTAGCCCCGGTGTAGAAAAAGACGGAACCGACGTCTAGCCCCCTCTGCGTGAGCCGGAAGTGGGTAGCAAGGTGGAACTAGTTGCTTGGTTGTGTCATGTTAGGCCCAAGGAACACCCTTGACAATGGTAGGGCCCACCTAATTTCAAGATCCCCCCCGTTACGTCAGATCCGGGAGTTTCGGGGTGTGAGAAGTCCTGGAACCCGCGAGAGGGAATCCGACGCCGGTGAGGCCCCAACACAGAGAGTGATGGTATCTTTGGCACCCAACACCCATGATACACTATAACACACATGGCATGGAAAAACATTGGTTTAGCTGGGATCCCGACGCTCCGGATCCCCTCTCCGGAGATACCCTAGCCCCGGTGTAGAAAAAGACGGAACCGGCGTCTAGCCCCCTCTGCGTGAGCCGGAAGTGGGTAGCAAGGTGGAACTAGTTACTTGGTTGTGTCATGTTAGGCCCAAGGAACACCCTTGACAATGGTAGGGCCCACCTACTTTCAAGATCCCCCCGTTATGTCAGATCCGGGAGTTTCGGGGTGTGAGCAGTCCTGGAACCCGCGAGAGGGAATCCGACGCCGGTGAGGCCCCAACACAGAGAGTGATGGTATCTTTGGCACCCAACACCCATGATACACTCTAACACACATGGAATGGAAAACATTGGTTTAGGTGGGATCCCGACGCTCCGGATCCCCTCTCCGGAGATACCCTAGCCCCGGTGTAGAAAAAGACGGAACCGGCGTCTAGCCCCCTCTGCGTGAGCCGGAAGTGGGTAGCAAGGTGGAACTAGTTGCTTGGTTGTGTCATGTTAGGCCCAAGGAACACCCTTGACAATGGTAGGGCCCACCTCCTTGCAAGATTCCCCCTGTTACGTCAGATCCGGGAGTTTCGGGGTGTGAGCAGTCCTGGAACCCGCGAGAGAGAATCCGACGTCGGTGAGGCCCCAACACAGAGAGTGATGGTATCTTTGGCACCCAACACCCATGATACACTCTAACACACATGGCATGGCAAAACATTGGTTTAGGTGGGATCCCGACGCTCCGGATCCCATCTCCGGAGATACCCTAGCCCCGGTGTAGAAAAAGACGGAACCGGCGTCTAGCCCCCTCTCCGTGAGCCGGAAGTGGGTAGCAAGGTGGAACTAGTTGCTTGGTTGTGTCATGTTAGGCCCAAGGAACACCCTTGACAATGGTAGGGCCCACCTCCTTGCAAGATTCCCCCTGTTACGTCAGATCCGGGAGTTTCGGGGTGTGAGCAGTCCTGGAACCCGCGAGAGAGAATCCGACGTCGGTGAGGCCCCAACACAGAGAGTGATGGTATATTTGGCACCCAACACCCATGATACACTCTAACACACATGGCATGGCAAAACATTGGTTTAGGTGGGATCCCGACGCTCCGGATCCCATCTCCGGAGATACCCTAGCCCCGGTGTAGAAAAAGACGGAACCGACGTCTAGCCCCCTCTGCGTGAGCCGGAAGTGGGTAGCAAGGTGGAACTAGTTGCTTGGTTGTGTCATGTTAGGCCCAAGGAACACCCTTGACAATGGTAGGGCCCACCTCCTTGCAAGATTCCCCCTGTTACGTCAGATCCGGGAGTTTCGGGGTGTGAGCAGTCCTGGAACCCGCGAGAGAGAATCCGACGTCGGTGAGGCCCCAACACAGAGAGTGATGGTATATTTGGCACCCAACACCCATGATACACTCTAACACACATGGCATGGCAAAACATTGGTTTAGGTGGGATCCCGACGCTCCGGATCCCATCTCCGGAGATACCCTAGCCTCGGTGTAGAAAAAGACGGAACCGGCGTCCAGCCCCCTCTGCGTGAGCCGGAAGTGGGTAGCAAAGTGGAACTAGTTGCTTGGTTGTGTCATGGTAGGCCCAAGGAGCACCATTGACAATGGTAGGGCCCACCTCCTTGCAAGATTCCCCACGTTACGTCAGATCCGGGAGCTTCGGGGTGTGAGCAGTCCTGGAACCCGCGAGAGAGAATCCGAAGTCGGTGAGGACCCAACAGAGAGAGTGATGGTATCTTTGGCACCCAACACCCTTGACACAGTTTAACACACATGGCATGGCAAAACATTGGTTTAGGTGGGATCCCGACGCTCCGGATCCCCTCTTCGGAGATACCCTAGCCCCGGTGTAGAAAAAGACGGAACTGGCGTCTGGCCCCCTCTACGTGAGCCGGAAGTGGGTAGCAAAGTGGAACTAGTTTCTTGGTTGTGTCATGTTAGGCCCAAGGAACACCCTTGACAATGGTAGGGCCCACCTCCTTGCAAGATTCCCCCCGTTACGTCAGATCCGGGAGTTTCGGGGTGTGAGCAGTCCTGGAACCCGCGAGAGAGATTCCGACGTCGGTGAGGCCCCAACACAGAGAGTGATGGTATCTTTGGCACCCAACACCCATGATACACTCTAACACACATGGCATGGAAAAACATTGGTTTAGGTGGGAACAATGTTCTGGACCGAAAGTGCCCGGAAACGGCTACGACATAAGATTGGTAGGCAACTTGAGAATGGAAGCGGCTTTTTGAGATCCCACACGTGCAATGTTGCTGAAATGAAGCGAGGTTCTTGGAATGCATCATGATTTCGATGATGGGCATGGGAAATAACAAGTTGGCCAAGGAAATCCCCGTTTTCGGCCGTTCCTTCCGCTTTCGAAGGCAATATAAGGCCAGACCACGCATCGCCCAGTCATGTGCAGGGGTAACAAGATGCAGTGTTGCATGTGGAGTGAGTTGGTTGGAGTGGGTTGTAAGGATGCCCCAGGTGTGGAGGCTGGCATGCAATAGCGAGAAGCGGCGAGAATCGTCCCGGTTAACGTCCGACGCCACCCAGCGCAACGACGGCACCATACAAGTCCTGCAATGGGGTTCAAGCACTATTTCTGTGGGCCCACATTGCCAAGTGTGGCTTACATTCTCATCTCTCTGCTGTTTTCCAGGCATCGTAGGTGGGAGGGAACAATGTTCTGGACCGAAAGTGCCCGGAAACGGCTACGACATAAGATTGGTAGGCAACTTGAGAATTGAAGCGGCTTTTTGAGATCCCACACGTGCAATGTTGCTGAAATGAAGCGAGGTTCTTGGAATGCATCATGATTTCGACGATGGGCATGGGAAACAACAAGTTGGGCAAGGAAATCCCCGTTTTCGGCCGTTCCTTCCGCTTTCGAAGGCAATATAAGGCCAGACCACGCATCGCCCAGTCATGGGCAGGGGTAACAAGGTGCAGTGTTGCATGTGGAGTGAGTTGGTTGGAGTGGGTTGTAAGGATGCCCCAGGTGTGGAGGCTAGCATGCAATAGCGAGAAGCGGCGAGAACCGTCCCGGTTAACGTCCGACGCCACCCAGCGCAACGGCGACACCATACAAGTCCTGCAATGGGGTTCAAGCACTATTTCTGTGGGCCCACATTGCCAAGTGTGGCTTACATTCTCATCTCTCTGCTGTTTTCCAGGCATCGTAGGTGGGAGGGAACAATGTTCTGGACCGAAAGTGCCCGGAAACGGCTACGACATAAGATTGGTAGGCAACTTGAGAATGGAAGCGGCTTTTTGAGATCCCACACGTGCAATGTTGCTGAAAATAAGCGAGGTTCTTGGAATGCATCATGATTTCGACTATGGGCATGGGAAACAACAAGTTGGGCAAGGAAATCCCCGTTTTCGGCCGTTCCTTCCGCTTTCGAAGGCAATATAAGGCCAGACCACGCATCGCCCACTCATGGGCAGGGGTAACAAGGTGCAGTGTTGCATGTGGAGTGAGTTGGTTGGAGTGGGTTGTAAGGATGCCCCAGGTGTGGAGGCTGGCATGCAAGAGCGAGAAGCGGCGAGAATCGTCCCGGTTAACGTCCGACGCCACCCAGCGCAACGGCGGCACCATACAAGTCCTGCAATGGGGTTCAAGCACTATTTCTGTGGGCCCACATTGCCAAGTGTGGCTTACATTCTCATCTCTCTGCTGTTTTCCAGGCATCGTAGGTGGGAGGGAACAATGTTCTGGACCGAAAGTGCCCGGAAACGGCTACGACATAAGATTGGTAGGCAACTTGAGAATGGAAGCGGCTTTTTGAGATCCCACACGTGCAATGTTGCTGAAATGAAGCGAGGTTCTTGGAATGCATCATGATTTCGACGATGGGCATGGGAAACAACAAGTTGGCCAAGGAAATCCCCGTTTTCGGCCGTTCCTTCCGCTTTCGAAGGCAATGTAAGGCCAGACCACGCATCGCCCAGTCATGGGCAGGGGTAACAAGGTGCAGTGTTGCATGTGGAGTGAGTTGGTTGGAGTGGGTTGTAAGGATGCCCCAGGTGTGGAGGCTGGCATGCAATAGCGAGAAGCGGCGAGAATCGTCCCGGTTAACGTCCGACGCCACCCAGCGCAACGGCGGCACCATACAAGTCCTGCAATGGGGTTCAAGCACTATTTCTGTGGGCCCACATTGCCAAGTGTGGCTTACATTCTCATCTCTCTGCTGTTTTCCAGGCATCGTAGGTGGGAGGGAACAATGTTCTGGACCGAAAGTGCCCGGAAACGGCTACGACATAAGATTGGTAGGCAACTTGAGAATGGAAGCGGCTTTTTGAGATCCCACACGTGCAATGTTGCTGAAATGAAGCGAGGTTCTTGGAATGCATCATGATTTCGACTATGGGCATGGGAAACAACAAGTTGGGCAAGGAAATCCCCGTTTTCGGCCGTTCCTTCCGCTTTCGAAGGCAATATAAGGCCAGACCACGCATCGCCCACTCATGGGCAGGGGTAACAAGGTGCAGTGTTGCATGTGGAGTGAGTTGGTTGGAGTGGGTTGTAAGGATGCCCCAGGTGTGGAGGATGGCATGCAAGAGCGAGAAGCGGCGAGAATCGTCCCGGTTAACGTCCGACGCCACCCAGCGCAACGGCGGCACCATACAAGTCCTGCAATGGGGTTCAAGCACTATTTCTGTGGGCCCACATTGCCAAGTGTGGCTTACATTCTCATCTCTCTGCTGTTTTCCAGGCATCGTAGGTGGGGGGGAACAATGTTCTGGACCGAAAGTGCCCGGAAACGGCTACGACATAAGATTGGTATAGGCATATCCGTAGAATCTGCCCGGGAATTAATGGAACTCTGCGCTGGGTAGTTAAATCGTCGACTATTGGAACCGAGGAGTCCCCTGCCTCAGCTCTATCCCCTGCCCCTGCCTCAGCTCTATCCCCTGCCCCTGCCACTGTTCCTGGAAAACCCTCGTCGGAATCGCCGCTCGAATCGCAACCTCCTGCAATGGCGAACTTCCCCTGTGAACCGACCAGGTTCGTCCCGGCGGGGATGCATGTTGAGGAGGTATGGGCGGCCGAGCAGCGGCCTGCTCGCCTCTTCATCACCTCCTCTGTGGCTCCACCTCGCCGCCATGAATCCTGGGCCATTGCTCAGTTGGTTCCGCGGCCACCGGTAGAAGAGCTCGACGATATCCTGCAGCAAATCGCCGATTACATCTTTCAGGAATTACATCTGCAAGTTGCCTCCTTCTCGGAGAGCGCTGTGGGAGTTGGCATGTTCCGCATGGCGGATCAAGTTGCCAGAGATTGTTTGGTACACTCTCCTCCTTTTATCTTTCCTGATGGTAGGATGCTATCCTTCGTTAGGCATGATGAAGGAGATAATGTTAGATCAACAACTTATACAAGGACTGGGTGGATTATGATTCTGAATCTGCACATGGACTATCGCACCGATGAGTTTCTTCGAGAGTTTGTGTCCAAGTTTGGCAAGCTCCAGACCTGGTGGAGGGAGGACGCTTCTCCTGTTCGCACCTTGCTCAAGGTTACTTATGGGGGCGGTCCTGATGTTCCCCGCTCGCTTGTTATTAGGGAGGTTCAGCGTTACGGTGGTCACGTTGTTTCCTGGACCTGCCCTGTTTTTATTCTGGACAGTGATGCTGCTGATGCTTTGCCGGGGGAGGAAGACCTTCTCCCTCCTGGGGACAATCCACACCCAGCTTTTGGTGCTCCAGAGGCCCCAATTCCAGATGCTTGGGTGTCGTGGTGGTGTCACGGCAGATGCCATGGGATGGCTAAAGATGTGGGGACGAAGGACGCTGGAGGTGCTCGGGGAGGGATCACGCGACGAGTAGCCGCGTGAGGTACGAAGTAAACACTGCAAACAACACGATCTACCCAGGTTCAGGGCCCTCGTGAGGAGGTAAAACCCCTACTCCTGCCCTTCTCTATGTATTCTGGAGTCTCACCGAGTAGCCACAGTACAATGTTCTTGCTACCGAGTAGCCACTCTCCTCTCTATGTGATGAACTAGGTCAAGAATTAGGTCACCAAGTGTTCGATCCTCACGCAGGAGGCGGCGGGGCACCTTATATACCTGGTGCCCAGCCGGATACGTCAAAACATGGACAAGTGTCGACATAGTGTGCACATCGTCCTTCTTCCGGGTTCCCGCTGACAACTTTGGTTCCTAACCTTGGCCGCATCTGGAAAGTCGTTGGGCAAAACCAGGGGACAGACTGGTATCACTGTGCCAAACACAGAGTAGGGCCCCCTTATCCAGCGACGGCCTGCTTCCATGCTGTCACTGTCAGGCAGGCCGGTCCCAGATGAACAGTTGTTCGAATACTGCCAAGTACGGACCCAGGATACGCGGGATCCTGTGTCAGAACGGCTCCTTTGACTTTCTGGCCCGAGTAGGTTCCCGCCAATTTTACTCGGGCCAACTCTTCTACTCGAAAGGACAGAACGTGATTGATTCTTCCTTCTGGTCATCTTGAGGTGAGACCGAGTAGCAGTCGACCGGGTAGCAAGTACCGGGTAGGCGGCTACTCGACCAAACCTCTCTTCTGTAAGTCGCCTTTACCACTTGCCTTTACCCTACTCGGGGGTAACCCCCCGACAGCAGTCCCCGAAGCTGGTTGAGTCTTGCGAACTCGTTCACTGGGCTCTGCCAGCTTAAAACCAATCTTTGCAACATAGCCCTTGAACCTCAAGATGCCGAGTAAAAGACCTCCGAGTAGTACTCTAGAAAGTACCTTGAGTTTCCTGTCTTCCGAGTAGCGCCAGCTTTCTACTCTGTAACCGAGTAAAAAGACTTAGAGAATTTCTCCTCTGGCGTCTCTGCAGCGCAGAGCGCAATCCAGCCTTCCGTGCCGCAACTGGACACGTGCCAAGCATCCGCGACCCCGACGTCTCGTTGCCCAGGACACGACGTGCCACGCGCCCAGTTTTCACGGAGCGGGCCCACCGGCTCGTCATGTCCCATCAAGCGCAGTAATATCCCACGATCTGGTCGTGGGATCAACTGTGGCCGATACGCGCGCGTTCCGCGCTTGCGTGCGTTTCTATCCGGCCACAGGCCCCACCACACGGGATTCATGGCCACGATTGATCCCACTACCCCGATGGTAACGGTAGCCTGAGGCGAGGGTATAAATACCCCCACCGGTAACTTCCCCTTCTTCCTCCTCCGTACTTTCCCTTTTCTCTGCCCTGTTTCCTCTCCGCCGTTGAGCTCTCCGCCGCCGCGCAACTCCTTGCGCCGCTGCTGATTCGTTTCTTCCACCCAATCTCTCCAACTCTCCACCATCCGCGCTCCCCTTGCCATGGCTGCTCGCGCCGGCTGGGCTGGTTCGCACGTCACCGTCGATGACTGCGCCTGGCTCGTGAACACCCGGAGGGTTCCTCCCGGTGTTCAGTGCCGGCCGTCCGACGGCGAGCTCGTTCCGGCCCCGCGGGAGGGCGAGCATGTCGTCTTCCTCGCGCACTTCGCGCGAGGATTCGGCTTGCCGGCATCGGACTTCCTGCGCTCCTTCCTGGATCACTTCGGTGTCCAGATGCACCACCTTCCACCGAACGCCATTGTCTTCCTAGCCTATCACACCGTGGTGTGCGAGGCCTTTCTAGGCGTCCGCCCCACGGTGGAGACTTGGCTGAAATACTTTCACCTCCGTCTGCAGAGTAAGGGGAAAAAGGACGGCGCGGCCGGTAGCAGTCGGGTAACCGACACCGGCAGCGCCATGATGCTGCAGCGGGCGGGAACCAACCATCCTCGCATCAAGGGGTTGGATTCTGTCCGCATGTGGCAGAAATCCTTTCTGTACGTCAAGAACATCCCCGCCACGGAAGGGGGACCGATAGCGGATCGCATCAATCTGCCCGCGTGGAGCAACCGAGCTCCAACCGGGCAGAATTGGAAGACGAAGCCCTCCAACGACCGCAACGCGATACAGATGGAGGAGCAGCTCGCCTACCTCATCGGCCAAGGGCTCAGGAGCGACGATCCCGTCGCTTACTGGATCAAGAATCGCATGCTGCCGCTGCAGCGGCGCGTCCATCCAATGTGCTACCTGGGAGGCCCTCGTGATTGCACCCGCACGACCACACTCGAGCTCAGCGACGCGGATGTCGCCGATCACGCGAGGTCGATTCTGACCACGAGCCTCCCCGACGACTGGGAATATGGCTTCACCCCTTTCAGTCGCACGAAGCCGATCCCCTGGGTACGTTCTCCTTATTTAGCTCTCAACATATGCCATCCGACTAGAAAATCTTCTCTCTTGGCTGCGACTAGCAGTTGCTTTCTGCACCGAGTAGATTATTCTATCGACCTGCCCAGGCTTAGTATGCTTGATGCTTGCACGCCTTGTCGAGTAGAATACTTGGGAGAAATACTTAGGCTCAATATGCTTGTTGCTTGCACGCCTTGACGAGTAGGATACTTATCAAATTTCCCTAGGCTTAGTGTGCTTTGTGTTTGCACGCCCGTCCGAGTAGAATGCTTCCTCGCTACTCGGCTAACTTGCCATGTTTCTCTCTTTCTCCAGATCCTTGACCGCCAGCTAGCTGAAAGCTTTGCGTGCTTTGAGGCTAATTGGTCAGATGACCGAGAAGAAGATGACCAGGCCTCCCTCGAGACCGTGGATCAGATCAATCTCCCTCACTCCCCCTCGACAGAGAAGCAGCCTGCCGAGACGTCGCTTCGCGACTGGTCTGATGACGAGTTAGAAGGTAACTGAGTTCACGCTTTCTCTCTGCGAAAAGCACAAGCCCTTTTTCTGCTATTTCTGAAGTGTTTTTCTTCCTCTCTATGTCTCAGATGCTGCTAATGCTGAGGATGATGACGAGGATGAGGACGAGAGAGCCCTTGAGGTCAATCCTCTCTCAGTTGCCGCACCTGCTACCCGCAAGCGGGCCGGCAGCGGCGCCCTAGAGCCCCCCGCCAAGAAGAAGAAGGCGACCGAGAAGGCGACCAAGAAGGCGGTCGTGAAGAGAACAAGGCGAACAATTCCCTCCACCACTGCGTAAGTTTATTCTCGGTTGCATGTTTCAGTTCGCTCTGTTCTTCTCGGTTGACTCCCAATCCTTTTCCTTCACTGTTTTCTTTTGTTTTCCTCCGCCCTTTTCTTATCTTCGACCCCAATTTCCTCTTCAGAGCCCCCTTGAACGTGGATGCCGCTCTTGCATCCACCGAGACTCAGAAGAAGACTGCCATCGATGTCGACAAACTAATCGACCTCGATGGCGACGAGAACAATGCCGCCAATGCATCAACAGAGGGCACTGATGCCCAGAACGCTGAGCCAGAGCCGCAGGATGCCGCTCATCAGGAGAAACCACCTTCCCCTCCAGCCGACGCCGCCGAGGGGAATCAAGATCAAGATACAGAGATGCACCATGATGCCGCCGTCGAGCGGTAAGAAGCCGAACCTGAGCAGCCAGCCATAGACGCTGCCGGACAAGAGGATCCCGCTGCCGAGCAGCGGGTAGAAGATACAGCCATGACTGAGGAGTATCCCCTGAGCAGTGCGCAACTAGGCGCTGCACAGAGTAGCGCGCAACCATATGCTGCACGAAGTGGTGGGTCCGTGGTGCCACCCATTGATCAAGGCTCTGCACCGCCAGATTCCTCCTTGGTGCCACAGACCAAGGACGCAGCCAGCCCTCCTGCCGGGCGAGTAACCAGGAAACAAGCCCTAGATGCTCTGAAGGAGGCTGTCGAGAAGAAGGCAGCCGAGGAAGGGAAAACCAAGAAGAAGGAAACCGAGACGCAGAAGATCGAGAAGCCAACCTCCGAGAGGCCACCTGCTCAGAAAGAGACAGCAAAGAAGAAGGCTGCCGACAAGCCGCCGCCGACATCAGCTGGCCAGTCCAAGCAGCTGGTTATCCGCAACCCCAGTGCGGTTCCTGCCGCCGCTACCATAGCTGATCAGCCCCTCTACCCGGATTATATGGTGAAGGTCAGCCAACAGCGCCAGATTGGCCTTTCCGTCGAGGACCGGAAGCTTGCTCTCACAAGAGGAAGGAAAGCCGTGGCGGTGGACTCCGGGCCCCCGGCCCCAAACCAGGACAGATCCGTCTCCATTGCTTCTCGGGGAGCTCAAGACCAAGCGATAACATCCCAGAGCCTCGAGCAAGTACTCGACCTCATTGGCTTCATCGACGCCAAATGGGATAGCAAGATTCTCGGCAACCCCAACTGGAACGGCATCGATTTGGGCGACATCGACCACATGCGCCAAGATTGGAACAAGGTGGACTTGGGTTGCAAACCCATGACCGTCTCGACCACTTCTGCTACTCTGGCTGCCAAGATGTTCGTGCACCGCAAGAACGCAGAAGATCTCGAGCAGTCTTACGCGGTAAGCCTCAACTTATCTTTTTCGAGTTGCATCTTCACTTCTTTTCTTCTCTTCCTCTTTTCCTTATCCATCACCCAGTCCCCGAGATTCTGGCCGAGTAGACGGACACTCTCCCGAGTAGCCGCCTTCTCGGGTGGAATCTCAAGTACTTTGCCTGACACTTGTTTCTTTTGCTTCTCAGAATAGTGTACTGAAGCGGACCAACTTGCACCGCCAACTTCTCTGGAACCACGCCATTGCCAAGAGGCGTATTGCCGCCCTTGAGAAGGAGAAGGTGAGCGCCAAGGAAGCCGACAAGGAAGTTATGAACAGTACCATGAGGCTGTCCGAGGTGGAAGGTGCGCTTCTCGCTTACGCGGTTCTTGCGTTTTTTGTTTACGCCCGCTATTGCTTTTTGCGTTAACCATCTCTACTCTGCAGGGAAACTGAAGGCCCTGGTTGACGAGCACTCGAACTGCCGCGCCTTTGTCGAGAATGGCGAGGCCACCATCAAGAAGCTTGAAGGTAAATCACTGTCTACTCGGTTCGCCCTTGTATCTGTTTCTTCCTTTCGCTTCTCTGCTAACCGTGCTTTGCTCTTTTCAGAAGATCATAAGAAGTTTGTTCTAGAGCATCAAGATTGCCTCAAACCTGCTGAAGTGGAGGTGCGACTAGTAAGCCAATCTGCAGCTCTGTAGAGTGCACACACTACCGAGATGGAGACGCTGCAACTCCAGCTGCAGAAGGCACTCCAGGATACTGTCAAGCTTGGTGACGAGAGGGACAGAGCCATTGCCGAGAAGGCAAAAGCCGAGACAAACTTCAATGCCAAGATGAAAACCCTCGAGCAGGAGTGCGAGGTGCTGAAAAAAGCCAATGCTGGGCTCTTTTCTCAGCTGGATGGGCTCCGCTTGCTCGAGGAGAAGCACGTGTCCAATGAAGAAACATGGAAGATCCAGCTGCAGCAGCTGCGCCACGAGCTGAATAGTAAGTTCTCTCCTTTCTGCATCTCTTCTTCTCGGTCATACCTCTTCTCTGATTCTGTTACTGAACTTGTCGCTTGCTTCTTGCAGAAATCTTTCCTGACATCGTGTCCGCTTGCGCCCCTGCTTTGGCCAAGGCCCAAGCAGCTCGTGTTGAGAAGGGCGAGGCTGCGGACACCAGAGCCGAGATCGAGGACAGCCTGCTGGTGATGCGAGGGCATTTCGAACGCCTAGCCGGCGTGGGCACCGACCTGGTGCACGTCGGCTTCGAGCTCCACAAGCTATTCTGGCCCGAAGATCCCGCGCCGACAACCATTGGTGGCCTTGCTCTGAAGCTGCGCAATGTGAAGGCCGAATTGAAGAAGTGGCGCGCCTCGGGAGCTCGGGCAGGCGCTGATCTGATGCTGCTCTGCGTCGCCTCCTGGTACGAGAATCTGAACATGCAGGTCATCCGCGGGAAGCGCGCCAATTCCAAGTGGGAGATGGATCCCAGCTGCGTGACCACGCGCAAACTGATTGCGTATGAGGTTGCGGAGTGCGCGGATACGGCCACCTTCATCGATGGCCTCCCAGAGCCCGACACCGAGATGGTGGAGGACGAGGAGGAGGATGAAGAAACAGATCCGGAGTTGGACTTCTTCGATTCACCCCAGGGCAAGGGGAAGGCCGCGGTCGTCGCGAGTAGCGATGAAGAGGCCGAGGAGATCGACACAGCTGCCCTCGAGTTCGGCACCTCCTCAGGAGCCGCCCTCGATGACACGGTGCGCCCCCACGCCCCCGAGACCGGCTCTGTTTCCGCGACAACGCCCATCTCGGTGGCACTGCAACTTCCGAGCAGGTCGCCACCGAGCCTGACGCCGAGCAAGCAAGGACTGTTGATGCCAGCGCAGAGGCGGACGCCACCATGGCCACTGAGGAAGACGAAGCAACCAAGGCGAGCGCCGAGAACGCCCCGTCGACCTGAATTTGATTTTATCCTGCAAACTTTTTACTCAAACACTTATCAGATCCCCGGGATGCCGGGAGCAAATGTATCAGACTATTTTATTCCGTTGCTACTCAATTTTATTCCCACTTTGTTATTTCCAACTTAATCAATTTGTTCAACCTGGGCTGGATGCCGAGTTGCGTTATCATGCGAGTCCCCGAGTTGCATTTCTTATTCACTCTCCCTTTTCGTCTCAGCTCTACCCGCAACTTGTTGCTTTTTTGGTATTCGAGTCACAAGAGTTAAAGAGTAGAGCTGCAAATACTTAGCCGCTTAGAAACAATCATAGTAACGCAGCCCACCACTTAGCCGAAAAGACAAGTCACAGAACAATAATAAAAACACCCTACTCGGTTCCTGCATTCTTCCTTTCCTTAGTAATTTTTCTTGTGCTCATGGACCTTTTGCTTGTTCTCTTGCTTGCCATGAAGCCGGGTTTCGGACAGCAGCAAAGTCGAAGAGTTGGCATATAGGTTTAAACACAGTACTCAATGTACCTTTGAATTTTGAAGTAGAGCAACCGAATAGGCAAAAGATAGAGCCGAATAAAAACACTTAGAACAATTTTGGACGAGGGCAGTCCCCGAGAACAATTTCAGATTGCAGAGTAGAATTTCAACTCGGATAAGAGGGTACATACACATCTTTGCTCACGAATGAAAACGACGGAGTAGAGCTACATTCCAAGGGCGCTTGGTTTCCTCTCCAGATTTATCTGCCCTGTTCGCCTGTGGTGGGCGCACATCTACAAGATAGTAAGCATCGTTGTGCAGCGCTTTGCTCACAATGAAAGGCCCTTCCCATGGAGGAGACAATTTGTGCATCCCGGCTGTGCGCTGCACAAGCCTAAGGACCATGTCTCCTTCTCATAAAACCCTTGGGTTCACCTTTCGGCTATGATAACGCCGCAGGTTTTGCTGGTAGATAGCCGAACGTGACAGAGTCAGCTCTCTTGCTTCTTCAAGCAGGTCAACGTCGTCTTCTCGAGCTTCTCTCGCCTCCACCTCAGTGTAGAGGGTTACTCGGGGGGAGTCATGCTCTAAGTCTATTGGCAACACAGCCTCAGCCCCGTATACCAAGAAGAATGGCGTGTAGCCGGTTGACCGGTTAGGGGTAGTCCTTAGACTCCACAACACCGCTGGCAACTCGTCTAGCCAACACCCAGGTGTTTTCAGCAGTGGCTCAATCAGCCTTGGCTTTATGCCTGCCAGTACCATACCATTTGCTCTTTCAACTTGCCCATTGGAGGCAGGGTGCGCGACTGACGCAACGTCTAGTCGGATATGCTTATCTCTGCAGAACCGCACCATTGCCCCCTCCGCGAAATTAGTGCCGTTGTCGGTGATGATGCTGTGCGGGTAGCCATATCTCATGATCACATCTTTCACGAATTTCAAAGCCGTGACCCCATCGCACTTCCGAATAGGCTTCACCTCAATCCACTTGGTGAACTTGTCCACCATGACCAAGATATGCGTCATGTTGCCCTTAGCCGGCTTGAAGGGGCCAACCATATCCAGGCACCAAACAGCAAACGGCCATGTGATAGGAATTGTTTTCAGCTCGGAAGCAGGCATGTGAATCTTACTTGCAAACATCTGGCAGCCATTGCACTTCCTCACAATGTCCTCAGCTTGCTGCAGTGCTGTGAGCCAGTAGAAGCCATGCCGGAAAGCTTTCTGGACCAACGCCCGAGAAGAGGCATGGTGCCCGCATTCTCCTTGATGTATCTCCAACAGAATTTCTTCTCCCTCTTCCGGGCTCACACAACGCTGCAGCACGCCTGTGGCACTTCTCTTGTGTAGCACTTCTCTGATTATAGTGTAGCCCTTGGATCTTCTCTGAATCTGTCTTGCAGTAACCTCATCTTCTGGCAGATTACCGTCCCTTAGAAAGGATAATATGGGCATAGCCCAACTCGGTGTCTCCCGCATGGGAAACACTGGTTCGTCCAGTTCCATTGGGATGGGCACTTGTGGTTGCTCAGGAGGATTAGGAGCACTTCTCTGTAGCCCTGATCGGTTGGCAAGGACCTCCTCAATGAATGCGACAGTTCCCGGGTTAAGGACAGTAGTCCCCGAGTATGGAATGGCAGTCCCCGAGTAAGGAGTGGCAGTCCCCGAGTAGGGAGTGACAGTCCCCGAGTAGGGAGTGGCAGTCCCCGAGTAGGGAGTGTCAGTCCCCGAGTAGGGAGTGGCAGTCCCCGAGTAGGGAGTGGCAGTCCCCGAGTATAGCACGGCAGTCCCCGAGTTGGGAGCAGCAGTCCCCGGGTTTCCTGTAGCATTCTCCCAGTCAATGTCCATGGGATCAGATTCCTCACTTGGCAGAGAAGGAACGAAGATGGATTCCGAGTTGGGGGAAGGCTTGATGGATGGCTTCCTCAAATGCTCCAAGGCAATCCCTGCCGGGATGGACTGCCGAGAAGATCCCAACTTGGATAGTTCGTCTGCCGCTTCATTCTCTGCTCGGTGAATGTGCTGGAACTCACAGCCTTCGAAGAATCCTGTCATAGACTGCACCAGGAAGCGATACGATGCCATATTAGCGTCCAAAGCATCCCAAGTGCCCGAGACTTGCTGCACCACCAGATCTGAATCTCCATAGCATATGATGCGCTGCACTCCAACCTCCTTGGCTACTCGCAAGCCATGTACCACTGCCTCATACTCTGCAACATTGTTGGACGCCTTGAAATGAATCTGCAGCACATACTTGAGTTGATCTCGTTTGGGTGACGTAAGCACGACACCAGCACCAAGGCCTTCCTTCACTTTCGAGCCATCGAAATGCATCCTCCAATAGTTGGAAACTGGAGCAGGAGGTTCATACTGCACCTCGGCCCAGTCCACAAGAAATTCCGCCAGGATCTGAGACTTGATGGCTTCTCTTCTCGCATACGCGGGAGCGTACGCAGCTAGCTCGATCGCCCACTTGGCTACTCTGCCACCCGTCTCCTTGTTACCCATGATATCCGAGATGGGAGCAGAACTCACGACAGTGATGGCAAGCTCCTGGAAATAGTGTTTCAGCTTCCTGGCGCCTAGGTACACCCCATAGGTCATCTTCTGGTAATGCGGGTAGTTCTGCTTGGAGCTGGATAACACTTCACCGAGATAGTATACTGGGCACTGTACACTCTTGCCTTCTTCTTCTCGTTCCACCACAATTACCACACTGACCACTCGGTTAGTCGCAGCAATGTACAACAGCATGGGCTCCTTGGGTAGCGGACTAGCCAAGACGGGAGCGCTAGCCAGCATTGCTTTCAGCTCATTGAATGCCACGTCCGCTTGCGGAGTCCAGACAAACTTGTCACTTTTCTTCATCAGCTGGTATAGAGGCAGGGCCTTCTCGCCCATTCGGCCCAGAAAACGGCTCAGAGATGCCAAGCAACCTGTGAACTTCTGCACATCCTTCAAGGATCTTGGTAAAGACATGCTCTCAATAGCTTTTATCTTTGAAGGATTAGCTTCAATGCCCCGACTAGAAACTAGAAAACCGAGTAGCTTTCCAGCCGGTACACCAAAGGTGCACTTACTCGGATTCAGCTTCATTTTGTACTTGCGTAGGTTAGCAAAGGTTTCCTCCAGGTCGGCAAGCAGAGTATGTGTTTTATTCGTTTTGATGACAATGTCATCTACGTACACCTGCACATTCTTGCCGAGCTGATCGTGCAAGCATTTCTGCATGCATCTCTGATAGGTTGCACCCGCATTCCTCAAGCCAAAACACATGACACGATAGCAATAAGCCCCGTACGGGGTAATGAAAGCAGTCTTTATTTGATCAGCAGGGTTGAGTGCAATCTGGTGAAAACCAGAGTAGGCATCTATGAAAGACAGCAGTTCACAACCAGCAGTTGAATCGATCACCTGATCGATGCGAGGTAGCGGGAAAGGATCCTTGGGGCATGCCTTGTTCAAGTCGGTGTAGTCGACGCACATACGCCATGCGGTAGCAGCCTTGGGATCCTCCTTTTTCTTCTCGACCATGACCGGGTTGGCTAACCAATCCGGATGCAGCACCTCCATGATGAAGTTACTTATCAGCAGCTTGGTGATCTGGTCACCGATGGCCTTCCTTCTCTCATCTCCGAAACGGCGCATAGCCTGCTTCACGGGCTTGGCGTCAGGACGCACGTGTAAAGAGTGCTCAACCAACTCCCTCGGGACTCCTGGTAGATCTTCATTGGTCCAGGCGAATACATCCCGATTCTCACGGAGGAAGTGGATGAGCTCGCTTTCCTATTTCTCCGCCAACCCGGAACCAATGATGGCTACGCGGTCGGGGAACTCGGGGTCGACCTGGACCTTCTTTGTCTCCTTGGCAGCTTGGAAAGCAGTACCGTGCTGGGTACTCGGCACACCTTGTGCAGCAGCTTGTGCGGACTGAGCCATGGCCACCACCTCGTACATCTTCTTCTTCTCGGCCTCAATCACCATCGACTCTGCCAGCTTGGAGCTAGCTGAGGCACACTCTATGGACTTCTTGTAATCGCCAGCGATAGTGATTATGCCATTGGGACCAGGGATCTTCATCTTCAGGTATGCAACATGCGTAGAAGCCATGAACTTGCTCAGAGCAGGCCTGCGGAGTAGAGCATGATAGGGGCTCTGATGATCAACCACTTCAAACTGCAGGCGCTCTGTGCGGCAGTTCTCCCGGGTACCGAATAGCACATCTATCCATACTCGGCCAATCGGGTTGCATGAGATCCCAGGCACAATGCCATGGAAGGTGGTCTTGCTGGGCAGCATCATGTTCTCGGCCAGGCCAAGCTTCTCTAGTGTGTCCTTGTACACAATGTTGATGCTGCTGCCGTTGTCGATTAGCACCTTGCTGAACCTCACATTCTTCTCGGGACCCAGGAAAGTAGGATCCAGCACCAAAGCGTAAGTACCCGGGTTGGGCATCACCTTGGGATGATCTACTCGGGACCATCTGATCTCCTGGTCGCACCAATACATGTAGTGAGGAACAGCAGGAATCACTGCGTTGACCTCCATGGCACGCCTGTGCTGTGATTGCTTGTCGACTGCCTCAGAAGTGAAGATCATGTAGCTCTCGTGGTGCTCTTGGTACTGGTTGGAGCCTCCGCCCCCATTGTTGCCGTTGTTGTTGTTGCCCTGATAGTTGTTGTTGTTGCCTCTGTTGTTGTTGTTGCGGTTGTAGTAGTTGTTGTTGTTGCGGTAGCCCTCATTGTTGAAGTTGCGGTTGGCTCCTAAAGCCACCTGGTTCACATTCTCCCTTCTCGGGTATACTGGCGGCCGAGCTGCGGGTGCGCGAGTAGGCTGCACATTGGCATTGGCTGCTGGCAGAGGAGGAGGAGGAGGCAAGCCATCACTCTTGATCACATCCCACCATTCGCATTGCCGAGTAGTATGGTTTGCAGGCCTTGAGGGGTGGTGAGTGTGAAAACTGCATGGGCCATCCTTCATGTCATCAAAGACAAACTTCTTCGGCTGCTCGGAGTTCCTGCTACCCGACTGAGAGGTGCGAAATGGCTTCTTGTTGCCTTGGCCCTGGTTCTGGTTCTGCCCGTAGGCTCCAGCAGGTTTCTGCCTCTGGCTGCCACCAGCTCTAACAGTCACTGCATTCACCTCTTCAGGATCATACCGAGTATCTACTCGGCGCTTGTTGCGGAACTCGTTGCGCTTGCTGTTGCTGAAGTTTCTTCTCGGCTCAAAGGAGTCCATCAGTGGCTGAGTGGGATCACCAAGTGCGTACTGATCCGCAATCTTAATGGTCTCCGCCAGAGTGTTTGGCATCTCCCTCTGCAACCTCTGCCACAACATACTGCCATGTCTGCATCCCTGCGCAAACCAAGTAATGGCCTGTGCTTCATTCACACCTTCACATGTGTTCCTCAAGGTGCTCCACCGAGTAAGATACTCGCGGTCTGTCTCATCCTCTCGCTGCCTGCAAGCAGACAGCTGCTGTGGCCTATTCGGCCTCTTGTATGTGCTGGTGAAGTTGCTGATGAAGGCATCCGAGAAGTCCAGCCAGCAGTTGATGCTGTTCTTGGGCAAGTTGTTGAGCCAAGTGCGAGCTGGACCCTCTAGCATCTGCGGAACATAGCGCACAGCCCATCTTCTGTTGCCATTCGCGATATGGACCGCGGTGACATAGTCATTGAGCCAATCTTCAGGCTTGGTGCTGCCATTGTAGCTCTTGGTGCCCCTTGCAAGCTGGAAGTTCTTCACGGACGGCTCGTTCATGATGCGCGGGCCAAAGCATTCGGGGCCGGGAGGACCCGTGCTCTCAAGCCGCGCCGACAAGCTGATCCGGTCCAACTGATGCCTCGCATCTCCAGGCGCCATCATGCGCTCGCCAACACGATCATGTACATCATAGCCAGCCATCTCCATAGCCGAGTAGCCATCATCATACCTGTCCACCTGCACAGCTGCAGGCTGCTCCACCGGGTTGGCGACTGGTGCCGCTGCGCCCGGATGCTGCCTCTGCCGAGTAGGCGGAGCAGCGGGACGCTGAGAAGGACCTGGGCGCGCTTCATCTCGGGCTCGGCTTTGAGCTTGATGGGCTTGAGAGCCTGCTCTTGCAGCGTTGTGTTCCTGCCCGGGCTGCTGCGGCACAGCAAGCTGTCTCGCGGCAGCAGCCGGGTCATACACCTGCATTTGCCTATCTCTGCCCGAACGCCCGCTGCGGCTCTTCTCGCGGCTGGGATGCGGAGACGAGGCCTGATCGTTAGATCTAGCCGCGTGCGAGTGAACCATCCGCGAAGCCCCAGCACCCGGGTTGGCCTTCCGGAACTCCTCGTTCTGCCTAGCAGCCTCCAACACCAACTCGTTGAGTCTTTCTTGCTGCCTAACACGCGCATCGCCATCTAGGCGAGGCAACTCGGCAGCTACAGCCTCTGCAGCTCTGAGTGTCTTGGCGGGTGTGCTATATCTGGGCCTGGTGGAGGTGTTTGCGGTGGCGGACTGAGCAGGAGCCTCTACAACTGTCGCCATCTCGGCACCAAGGTTGCGCCGAGTGGCACCTACTCTGCTAGCCCTCCTAGCGACTGGCGTGAAGCCGTGAGCCTTGTTGTACTCGAGCTGATCTAGACTCAACTCCAACCTCACCTTATCCAACTCCGCCTGCTCGGCAAGCAGCTCCAAGCGTTGCCGCTCGAGCTTCTCCCTCATGGCTAGAAGCTCGATGTCGGTGGGAGTCGGCATGCCAGGTCGCGTAGCCGACGCTGGAATAACCGTAGAAGTGGAAGGCGGCAAGTTGCTCTCCCTTTCGTAGGGCCGGTGAGTCCTGCCACCAGCAGCCGGTTCATCAAGATCCTCGATGACGGCCGCAGCGCCAGTAGCGGCCGCGCCAGTGTTTGCCGCCAAGCCCGTCACCATCACCTCAGCGCAGTTCGCAGAGCGGCACGCGGGCCTTCCGCGAGCAGCAATCACCGCGGGAGGATCCTCCGCATCATGCACCAGCTCGGGGTACGCGCGGTTGGCGACGGTGGCGACGTAGACGAGGTGAGAGCCGAAGGAGATCACCGAGCCGCCCTCCGGCATGGCCATGCCGCCGAAACAGCCGGCGTTGTCGGTGACGAAGTCGAAGGAGCCGAATCTGTGGACAAGGCCACAGACCACGCGCTCTGCTGAAGAAGATCCCGTCCGAACAGAAACTCCAGCCAGCGCCGCTGGTTGCCCCACGGTGGGCGCCAACTGTCGTGGTGGTTTCACGGCAGATGCCATGGGATGGCTAAAGATGTGGGGACGAAGGACGCTGGATGTGCTCGGGGAGGGATCACGCGACGAGTAGCCGCGTGAGGTACGAAGTAAACACTGCAAACAACACGATCTACCCAGGTTCAGGGCCCTCGTGAGGAGGTAAAACCCCTACTCCTGCCCTTCTCTATGTATTCTGGAGTCTCACCGAGTAGCCACATTACAATGTTCTTGCTACCGAGTAGCCACTCTCCTCTCTATGTGATGAACTAGGTCAAGAATTAGGTCACCAAGTGTTCGATCCTCACGCAGGAGGCGGCGGGGCACCTTATATACCTGGTGCCCAGCCGGATACGTCCAAACATGGACAAGTGTCGACATAGTGTGCACATCGTCCTTCTTCCGGGTTCCCGCTGACAACTTTGGTTCCTAACCTTGGCCGCATCTGGAAAGTCGTTGGGCAAAACCAGGGGACAGACTGGTATCACTGTGCCAAACACAGAGTAGGGCCCCCTTATCCTGCGACGGCCTGCTTCCATGCTGTCACTGTCAGGCAGGCCGGTCCCAGATGAACAGTTGTTCGAATAATGCCAAGTACGGACCCAGGATACGCGGGATCCTGTGTCAGAACGGCTCCTTTGACTTTCTGGCCCGAGTAGGTTCCCGCCAATTTTACTCGGGCCAACTCTTCTACTCGAAAGGACAGAACGTGATTGATTCTTCCTTCTGGTCATCTTGAGGTGAGACCGAGTAGCAGTCGACCGGGTAGCAAGTACCGGGTAGGCGGCTACTCGACCAAACCTCTCTTCTGTAAGTCGCCTTTACCACTTGCCTTTACCCTACTCGGGGGTAACCCCCCGACATTGGGCTCCACCGGCTCAGCCTGAACCACAGCAAGATGGTTGGGGAGAGTGGAACAATGAGGAGCAGGGAGAGAATGCTGCGCCGGAGGAGCCTGTTGATCAGGCACCGTAACCTGAGCAGGTGCAGTCTTCTGTATCTGTTCAATTCTCTGGCGCTTCCATTGACTCCATGAATGTTGCACGAGCTGAGGGCCCGGAACAATTTATGGATATGCAGCAACAGGTGGAACATAACCAACTGGCTATGGTTCCTTTTGTTCCACCACCCCCTGAAATTGGTGCAGATCAGAACAATGAAGTGCAGATTCTTCAAGTCCTGTTGCCTGATCCTGTGGTGGAGTGGTCCAGATATTTTCTGGAGCACAAAGCTCGGGTTATTTTTGACAGAAGATTTGAATTTCTGTCGTCTCTGCTGCCTTTCGAGTTGCCAGTTTCCTCTGCTGCTCCTGTTCCTTTGCTGCTGGATTCATGCCCTGCTACTGAACCGTTGACTCCCGAGCCGGTTACCAAGAAGAGGACCAGGAAGGTGTCTACTCCACTTGTCATTGAGGAGCGTAGAGTGACGCGTAGCCTTGCCAAGAATGCTGGGTTCAGGGTTTTGCCTGCATCAGACAAGCCAGAACCTAGGAAAAAGGCCAAGTCTGCTCGTCCTCAAGACTCTACAGGGGGAGTACCTCCTTTCACTCCTGTTGCTGTTCTGCAGAGGGCGGGAACCATCCTCCAGATAGAAGATTTGGAATTAACGGTGTAGAAGCTTGAAGCTGCTCCAAAGAAGCCCACCACTCCATCAAGTTCTGATGATTAGTGGGCCTTCTTTATATCTTTTGGGCCTGTTTGGTCCCTGGAGTTGTTGCTGGGTTTTCCTGTTATATTTTGATCATTCCTTTATTAGGTCGTTCTGCCCTAAAAGATTTGATCAATTTGTCTTCTCTCCCTCTGTTGGAGCTTCTGGAGGTTTAATTGTACTATGGAACAGGTCCATCTTCAGTGGAGAATTGTTAGAAGTTCATCTTCAGTGGAGAATGGGGTGGAAAGAGAAGATTTTGTTAATTGGTTATATAATCTTTTCATTCCGATTCATCAGAACTGGATGATTCTTGGTGATTTTAATTTCATTAGATCACTGGATGATCCACTTTTGGTTCAATTGGATTGGTTCTTTACTTCATGCCAGTGGACACTAGATTTCCCTAATACCATGGTGTTACCCATGTCTAAAATAACCTCTGACCACTTGGCTTGTATGGTTAAAATTGGAACAAACATCCCAAAGGCAAAGATTTTTCGGTTTGAAAATCATTGGGTTAAGCAACATGGTTTCATGGACCTTGTGACTAAGATTTGGACCTGGTTTCATGGACCTTGCTGTAGCTGCTGAGTTAGCTTTATGGATTAATTCCTTATTTTAGCCTGGGATAGACTGTCTTAGTCTAATTCCATGTATATTTGTACATATTTGTAACTCTAACGCTTGTGGTTGGTAATAAAGGGCTGTGGGGGACTCCCCTGCAGTAGAAAATGTTTCAAAAAAAATAAAATAAAGCCAGATCACGCATCGCCCAGTCATGGGCAGGGGTAACAAGGTGCAGTGTTGCATGTGGAGTGAGTTGCTTGGAGTGGGTTGTAAGGATGCCCCAGGTGTGGAGGCTGGCATGTAAGAGCGAGAAGCGGCGAGAATCGTCCCGGTTAACGTCCGACGCCACCCAGCGCAACGGCGGCACCATACAAGTCCTGCAATGGGGTTCAAGCATTTTGTGTGGGCCCACATTGCCAAGTGTGGCTTACATTCTCATCTCTCTGCTGTTTTCCAGGCATCGTAGGTGGAAGGAACAATGTTCTGGACCGAAAGTGCCCGGAAACGGCTACGACATAAGATTGGTAGGCAACTTGAGAATGGAAGCGGCTTTTTGAGATCCCACACAT
The DNA here is from genome assembly GCA_028641055.1 of Alopecurus myosuroides. NCBI lineage: Eukaryota > Viridiplantae > Streptophyta > Magnoliopsida > Poales > Poaceae > Alopecurus > Alopecurus myosuroides. Next base: position 39,446,403 of record CM054060.1, read on the forward strand.
GCAATGTTGCTGAAATGAAGCGAGGTTCTTGGAATGCATCATGATTTCGACTTTGGGCATGGGAAACAACAAGTTGGGCAAGGAAATCCCCGTTTTCGGCCGTTCCTTCCGCTTTCGAAGGCAATATAAAGCCAGACTACGCATCGCCCACTCATGCATGGGCAGGGGTAACAAGGTGCAGTGTTGCATGTGGAGTGAGTTGGTTGGAGTGGGTTGTAAGGATGCCCCAGGTGTGGAGGCTAGCATGCAAGAGCGAGAAGCGGCGAGAATCGTCCCGGTTAACGTCCGACGCCACCCAGCGCAACGGCGGCACCATACAAGTCCTGCAATGGGGTTCAAGCATTATTTGTGTGGGCCCACATTGCCAAGTGTGGCTTACATTCTCATCTCTCTGCTGTTTTCCAGGCATCGTAGGTGGAAGGGAACAATGTTCTGGACCGAAAGTGCCCGGAAACGGCTACGCCATAAGATTGGTAGGCAACTTGAGAATGGAAGCGGATTTTTGAGATCCCACACGTGCAATGTTGCTGAAATGAAGCGAGGTTCTTGGAATGCATCATGATTTCGACTTTGGGCATGGGAAACAACAAGTTGGGCAAGGAAATCCCCGTTTTCGGCCGTTCCTTCCGCTTTCGAAGGCAATATAAGGCCAGATCACGCATCGCCCACTCATGGGCAGGGGTAACAAGGTGCAGTGTTGCATGTGGAGTGAGTTGGTTGGAGTGGGTTGTAAGGATGCCCTAGGTGTGGAGGCTGGCATGCAAGAGCGAGAAGCGGCGAGAATCGTCCCGGTTAACGTCCGACGCCACCCAGCGCAACGGCGGCACCATACAAGTCCTGCAATGGGGTTCAAGCATTTTGTGTGGGCCCACATTGCCAAGTGTGGCTTACATTCTCATCTCTGTGCTGTTTTCCAGGCATCCTAGGTGGAAGGGAACAATGTTCTGGACAGAAAGTGCCCGAAAACGGCTACGACATAAGATTGGTATGCAACTTGAGAATGGAAGCGGCTTTTTGAGATCCCACACGTGCAATGTTGCTGAAATGAAGCGAGGTTCTTGGAATGCATCATGATTTCGACTTTGGGCATGGGTTGGAAGCGGCGCGGTTATTACAAGCGGGCAATGCGGCTGTTTACCAAAATAATTGGGAATGGAATACTTTTGTACCAACATTTCTAAAATTGAACACACCATTGGTCTGGCTGCTCCATGGCGTGGAGTAGGACGAAGATCGTCAGTGGAGAAACAGAGGAGAAAGCAGGGGAGGGGAGGGGAGACGCTCGGTGGCACTTCAGATAGGAACCATAAAAATGGCAACTGCCCCGCGGAAATGTACCCACCATTAGTGGTAACAGACTTACAGGTGGGCCCAAGTATCATCTTCCTCTCGTATTGTCACGTCAAGTTCGCACTCCTCCTCTTTGTGTACCTACAGTTATTTGCTCCGAGAAAACCCTTATTCCGCAGTTCACCGACACCGTCGCCGCCGCCGCCGCCATCCATCTCTCGACCTCGCCGCCCCTCGATCAGCATCCCTCTCTGGGCCGCCGCATTCTCGCGACCGCCGTCGTCGCCAGTCTCTTCATCGCGCTGTAGATTGACCCACGGCGCGTCGATTCACCACTGATCCATCGCGGGCGACACTCAGGTTAGAACTTCACCTCTTGTGGATGCATTGCAGAACGATTTAAGTTCAAACACTCATTTTCTATAAGGTAACTAGTGTCCTACTTGTCTAGACAGGAAAGAAATGTGAAATCTTGTGCTACATATAGATGGTAGCACGTATTTATGTTTGATGTCATTCATGACTGATTTGTCTATTACACGTTTATGACTAAAGTAAATGGTACTTACATGCATCTGATTGAGATGTTGCACTATACCTTCATGTTAATTTTGATAGTTCCAGGTGCCCAATTGATGTTGGTAGCTGTTGTTGTGTGTGTGCCTTTTTCTAGGTAGGTAATTAGTGATGTTGAAAGTAAGACCTCTGGTACTCACACTGGCATATCTAGGACCAGTACCTACTTTTAGTAATTTCCCTTTTTACTATTCACAAGTACAGCTGACTTTACCCCTTTTTAGGTTCACTAGCTATTTTTAGTAATTTCCATTTTTAATCTTCAGCAGGACAATAGATGTGAGCCATTTTTTAGGACCAGTAGCTATTTCAATTAATTTGCTAAAGCAGTACAATTGATTGTCGGCACACCATTTCCTTGACATACTAGTAGATTTTCTTTTCTGAAGTTCCGTACTTCCATGAAATTCTTGAATGCATGTCAAATTTAAATTGCACCTGTGTATGAATGTCTCTGAACCATGATGCTGCTAGACTGCATTTAGTCCTAAATTTGTAGTGAACCTTCATGTTTCTTAACCTCTGCTGTTTTGGCACGTCTGCTAAATGTAACTGAAGTCATACTTTTTAGTACGATCTACAGGCGGGTTTGCATACGATGGACTACGAGTTCCTCGCTTACGTAGATGATGCTTCATCGGACAAACAGGTATTGTACTCATTTTACTTGTCATTTTAGTCAGATAGGTGGAATGATGTTCATGGTTTGCTCTATCCTCTGCTGCAGTCACTGCCTAAGAAGTTCGCAGAGTTGCTAGGGGACCGTAAACCCCGTGCACTGAAGCTGCTTGAGGTCGGCCATCGGCGTAGCACCACGTGGGACGTTGATGTGTGGTTCAACAGCACTGGCCGCATGTTCCTAAAGCGCGGCTGGGAGTGTTTCGCCCGGACCTACAAACTGCAGAGAGGCTTTATTCTGATCTGCAATTACGGCGGCCGCAATGTCATCACAGTAAAGATGTTCGACCTAAGCAGTTGCCGCTTGCAATACAACGCGGCATTCAGTACGTGGACTGTATCACCAAAATGTTAATTCTCGATTATATATGTAGCCGGAAATTGATTTGCATTTCTATTATATGATGAACAGAGGGATCTGTTAAGATGGAGTTGGCATACTTTGAGTTCTACTCCCTCGTAGTAGACGCTACATCGCACAAACTGGTACGCTTCATCGACCCACACCTCCACTTCAGTTATTTAGTCTGACATAGTGTCTGAGCTATGATCCTGTAGCTAGTTAAATTTGTGAATCAAATTAAGGTCTAGTAGATGGGTTTTAGTAGCACAATTGCTCTACGTTAATATGTTCACTCTATTTGGTACATTTCAGCTCCCACTGAAAGTTCATCTTTTTGAATTAATGTGGCAAACACCCTCATTGCTCAACTAAGATTTTGTATAACTGATTACTAGGTACTACTTGTTTACATTTTTATAGTACTCATCCATCATCAAACAGTAAACTTATTTCTAGTAAGCACTCTTTTCTATCTATTTAACTTTCATATTGCTGCAGGTGCTGCCTAAGAAGTTTGTGGAGTTGCTGAAGGGCCGTGAACCACGTGAACTTAAGCTGCGTGAGGCGGACGATCCGAGTAGCAAGAACTGGGACATGGATGTGCTTTCCGATGAAGCTGGCCGCATTTTCCTCGGGCACGGCTAGGACCAGTTCGCCCAATATTACTTCCTGCAGCGCGGCATGTTCCTCCTCTTCAGTTACGACGGCGACGCCTTGCTCACCGTCAAGGTGTTCAAGTTCGACATGTGCCGCAGGCACTACTTGTACGACCACGACGCTACTACAAGCAATGAAACTGACCCAGATCCCAGGACTGATGAGGAGTCCACGGATGAGGAGTCCACGGATCAGCAGTCCATGGATGAGGATGACCCATTCGACTCTTCTATCATCTTCTCCCAGAGAGCTGATCTTGATGACGATGAGAAGGACCACGTTCGTGAGCTTCTACCCACGATAGATGAGTACATTGGAGTGCCATACGTGACTCGTTTGACGTGGACAAATGTGGCCAGATATGAGATGGTACGTAAGGTGCCAATGCTATTTATGTTTTTCAACGCAATTTATGCTTACAACGTGTGCCTTACTATGACCTACTTCTTTTTGTATGTCATCCACACGCTCGAAATCCAGAAACTACCTCAGTCCATAGCGGACAGTGCTGGCATTCCGTCTTCAGGCCATGCTGGGCTATGCCTCGGATCATCAGAGGCGTTCACCACCGTTCCATACAACACGGACAGGGACGGCCGCATTATGTTTGGCAGGAATGCATGGCGGGAATTCCTTGAAGGAAAGCATTTATATGAAAAGCAAGCTATTCTCATTACACTTAGGAGCACCCGTAACCGCCACTTGGACGTGAAGATCGTGATGCGGGCGGTGTCGCCCTGGTTGTAGTACGTAGTCTGCCAACTTGGACATTCTCATCGGATCATGAACGTATGGATGTATGTAATTATCGTACTGCCATCAGCGATGTGCTTCAGTGGTTTGATCACCCAAACCTTCATCTGCAGTGAAGATTACTTGTCTTGTTTATATTTTCAGTGGCAATTTGAAGTTTGCAGAAATAAACAAGGCGGCGGCAGCTAATAAGTTGCATGCAATAATTGTTCAGTGACATTACATGACTCATGCGAGACTTCCACATGTTTTCAATCCTACGTTGTAAGCGCTAGGGAATAAATCCGATTAGTTTTCCCTCGATAGTTAAGAGCCTGACGCCTTGAAACTCAATGCAAAATATGCCTTCTATCGTGGTGGCGATTGCATGCATTGTTTAACTGCTCAATTAGCGCCTATATTGTCGACAAGGCGTTGTGGTTGCTCGAATACGATGCCCCACCAAAAAAATTTAAATCCTCCCGCTAAAACGCCAAGTGTAGCGAAATTTTGTGTTCCCACCAAAAAATAAAAGCAGTCACTTTAAATTTCCCGCTAACGTGTATGTATAAGTGCACGATGCCCCTCCTGTTTCGCCATAGCACAATCTACGGGCCACCTCTTTCGCCATTGCAGATTAGATCTCATCTCGCCCTCATCACGTTCGGAGCTCTACACATGTCGATCTCGCGATCGGACTCCATGGAACGCGAATCCTCTCAGGTTTTCCTGTCTAATCTGCTTCTCGTCCATCTCCGTGATCTCGCCGTCTCTTATATGGTCTCGATATTGGTTGTTATTCTCTGTTCTTCCTCTGGTTGAAGCGTTAATCCGTGTATGAACACCTAGTCGATCATATGTGTATCTGGTTTTCTATGTGAATAATGCCATGTAACTATTTTTTTTTATTTCAGTTCTGCTAACTCACTGATTATTTGGGTTCTCATTTTTTCCTTCTATCTAATTGTAGACGACCGAACCCATTTGGAATGTTAGACTTTTCTATAAGGAGGGTGATAAAAACCAAAAAGTTGTGGTAGCAGCCATGGAACCGGAGGAAATCTGCTATATGGAATTCTTCAATTTGATTGAAAACGTTGGCTTCAGTGGCGCGCGTGATTACCTGTACTGCAGGCTAAATAATGGCCCTGGCAAAGGAAAACTTGTTCCAATAGAACATGGTAGTGATTTCGAGCTATTGAAACGCAGGCACTCTAATGATAAGAAGATCTCCCTGTGTGTGTTTAGGGAGGAGGCCACGGCGGTTGATATTGCACCAATAGAGTCTCTGCTTGATGATGCAACTGGATCCACCAGAAAAAAGCGACAGATCATTATGACAGGTTATACTTTCATGCCAAATCTCCAACTCGCAACTCCTTCAATACAGACTTTAATAAATATTTTCCCCGGTAACTATTTTATGCATTCCTTACCTAATCCACAATTTTGATAAACATGCAGTTAGGGATGCAACCGAAGAGGAACAAGCTTCAAACGAAGAAGAAGATACAGATTACTCCTTTGGGAATGGTACACAAGTTCATTAATTCTTAATCAGCTTGCTGAATTATGCACAATGTTAATGCTTTGTCCATTTATTGTTAACATTTTCAGTAATAAAGAAAGGATCTGTCTGCATGACAAGGGTTGAAAGTATACTACAATATAAAAAAAGTCAGGGAAAACGTAGACGTGGTAATTTATTTTTGACATTTAAGCTCTGTCTAATATTTGTTTTAATGGATAAAATCTAGGATTGCTGATTCAGTACAAATGTTAACCCTGAAACAGGAACTGAACCTAACACTGATGTGTCTGAAACTGACATGTGTTCCGTTGAGGATTGGCCTTCCCATGCACGCTGCTATCGCCCGAAGCTACAACTACAAGAAGGTACTAGCTATATTTTTTACCGCTGTGTCCTAATTTCTTTCAATCAACTACGAAATAAATTGTTTCTTTGTGTGTGTTTTGGGATGTAGGTGATGACATACCGAAGAAGAAAGGGCGAGGTGTAGTGAAAGGTTTGAAAGCCAGTAAGAAGCGTCATGCCAATGGAGCTGCAAAGCTAGGTGTTGATTTCTCTGAAACATTGGGTGGTCCAGTAGGAATGAACAACCGTTCATTCAAGGATGAGGTGGTAATCATAATGAAAAGAAGGTTACCAATTATTGGAGTGAGGAGGTGGACAGACATTCACCCTAACATCCATCGCATGATCGTCACAGATATGTTGGTGAGTACAACCTTTCTCACATGTGTTGTCTGCTTTTTTCGTCCATAATTAATGTACTACTACTAAACTAAGTCTATCTGTTTGTTCTACGCATTACAGGACAGATACGATATGCCAGATACAGACGAAACACACGGAAAAATTCTTAAAATTGCAAAAGAACGCTACAGAGGCTGGCGAGGAGACCTAAGCAGCACTTACAAGGCATACAAAACAGATGATGCCAGAAGGGCAGTTGTCCCAGAAGATTTACAAAAAGAAGAGTGGGAATGGTTGATCGAGTACTTTGGCACTGATCCGAAATTCCTGGTTATTTCTATACTACCTGTTTGTGAATTTTGTACTATCATCAAATGGCTTGTCTGACAAGTTTTTTTTTATAATTGAATGAGCAGGAACTCAGCCAAAAGAACAAGGATAACCGTACGAAGATGAAGACAAAACACAGAGTAGGATCAAAATCCTACTCTCAAATCAGTTTTGAGAATGTATGGGCCTACTCACTATGCATGCGTCGGTGTTCACTTTGCTTTAATGTTTATAGTATCTAATTGTTGCACTACTTGCAGAGGAATTCGGAAACTGGAGAAGAGCCAGACTGTGTTGCTCTCTGGAGACTGACCCACACAAAGAATGAAACATGGACTACAGAAGAGTCCAAGGATGTTTACGTGAGTTAACTGACTTAGGAGCTACTCTAAACATATTTACTGTTCTCCTTCTTGGATGATATTACATCTGATTTGAGATTTTTTTTCCTAATCAGGAAACAACATTGTCGTGGTGGTGTCACGGCAGATGCCATGGGATGGCTAAAGATGTGGGGACGAAGGACGCTGGAGGTGTCCGGGGAGGGATCACGCGACGAGTAGCCGCGTGAGGTAAGATCCACACAACACAAACAACACGATGTACCCAGGTTCAGGGCCCTCGTGAGGAGGTAAAACCCCTACTCCTGCCTTTCTCTCTGTATTACGGTGTCTCTCCGATTAGGTACAGTACAAATAGTAACGCTACCGAGTAGCCCCTTGCCCCTCTCCGAGTAGAGCTAGGTCAAGGACTTAGGGTTTCTAGGGTTTCCAGTGAGAGCGTTCGTGAGCATATGAGCCTGCCTCGCGCAGGAGGCGGCGGGGCACCTTATATACATGGTGCCCAGCCGGATACGTCCAAATCCTAGACAAGTGTCGACATAGTGTCCACACTGTCCTTTCTCCGAGTACCCGCTGACAGCTTTGATCGTTGGTCTTGGCTGCTTCTGTAAAGTCGTTGGGCAAAACAAGGGGACAGACTGGTATCACTGTACCTAGTCACAGAGTAGGTCCCCCTTATCCTGCCACCGACTGCTTCCATGCTGTCACTGTCAGACAGACCGTCCCCACGTGAACAGTAGTTCGAATGCTGCCAAGTACGGACCCAGGATACGCGGGATCCTGTGTCAGAACGGCTCCTTTGACTTCCTGCCCGAGTAGTTTCCCGCCAAATGTTCCCGCCAATTGTACTCGGGCCAAACCTTCTACTCGACACGGTAGAAACTGATTGATATCTCCTTCTGGCCATCTTGAGGTGAGACCGGGTAGCAGTCGACCGGGTAGCGAGTACCCGGTAGTCGGCTACTCGGCCAAACCTCTCTTCCGTACGCGGCCTTTACCACCTGTCTTTACCCTACTCGGGGGTAACCCCCCGACAGCAGTCCCCGAAGCTGGTTGAGTCTTGCGAACTTGTTCACTAGGCTCTGCCAGCTTAAAACCAGCCTTTGCATCTCAGCCATCGAACCTCAAGATGCCGAGTAGGTCCTCCGAGTAGCTATCCGGAAAGTATCTTGAGTCTCCTCTTTCCGAGTATCACTTGCTTTCTACTCTGTATCCGAGTAAAAAGACTTAGCGAATTTTTGCAAACTGAGCCTCTGCAGCGCAGAGCAACATCCAGCCCTTCATGCAGGCACTGCCTACGTGTCAAGCATCCACGACCTTGTCGTTTGGTTGCCCAGGACACGACGCCACGTGTCCAGTTTTCACGCCGTGGGCCCACCGGCCGTCATGTCCCATCACGCGCAATTACTGGCCACGATCTGAAGGTGGGATCAAATGCGGCCGTTACGCGCGCAGCCTGCGCTTGTGTGCGTTTCTATCCGGCCACAGGACCCACCACACGCCACAGCCGATCCCACTACCGTGGTGGTAACGGTAATCTCGCCGAGGAGGTATAAATACCCCCGCGGTAACTTTCTTTTCCCCTTCCCTGCTCATTTCCTCTTCTTCCTCCCGTTCTTCTCCGCCACCGAGCGCTCCGCCGCCGCGCTAGCCTCTGCGCCGCCGCGGACTCGCTCCGCCACCAACCCCGTTTGATTTCCGATTCTTCCACCCGCAACCATGGCCAAGTCCTGCTGGGCCGGTTCCTCCATCACCCAAGCCAACCTCGCCTGGCTCGTGAACGAGAGAAGGGTTCCCCCCGGCGTGGAGTGCCGGGCACCCGACGACGAGGTCGTGCCCAAGCCCAGGGACGGAGAGCGCGTGGTGTTCATGTCCCACTTCGAGCGCGGGTTCGGGCTGCCAGCATCGGACTTCATGCGTAAGTTCCTGAATCACTTCGGGCTGCAGATGCACCATCTGCCGCCCAATGCAGTCGTTTTCCTCGCATACCACGCCGTGGTGTGCGAGGCTTTTCTCGGCATCAGGCCCACCGTGGAGACGTGGCTCCACTACTTCCATCTTCGCCAACAATCCGTCGGGAAGAAGGACGGCGCGGGCGTTCCTCGTGCCACCGACGTCGGCTGCGCCATGATGGTGCAGCGGAACGGGACGAACCACCCCCGCATCCAGGGGCTGGATTCCTGCCGAATGTGGCAGCAAACGTTCTTCTACGTGAGGAACGTTGCCGCCGCTGATGGAGCCCCCGTCGACGATCGGATCAACCTGCCCCCTTGGAGCAAGCGTGCTCCACTCGGGTCGAATTGGAAGGAGAAGCCCGTCAACGACGAGAACGCCACCGAGATAGAGACGCAACTCGCCTGGCTGAAGACACATGGCCTCAGGAATGACGATCCAGTAGCGTGCTGGATCAAACGCCGGGTGCTCCCTCTGCAGGAGCGATGCCACCTCATGTGTTACATGGGAGGGCCTCGCGATTGCACCAGGACCACCACCGTCGAGATCGACGACGCTGACGTTCCCCGGCTTGCCAGGAACATCCTGAAGACCAGCCTCAACGAGAAGTGGCGGTACGGGTTCCTCCCGTTCAGCCGTAGGACTCCAATCTTACGGGTACGTCTCCCTTACTCTGTTTTCGTCTCTGCCTTCCGAGTAGATAGCTTCTCTTTTCGCCTCGACTAGCAATCGCCTCGTGCACCGAGTAGGACACTTAGCTAAATCGCCTTAGGCTTAGTGTGCTTTGTGCCTGCACGCCTCGTCGAGTAGGAAATTTAGAAAAAAGCCTAGGCTTAGTGTGCTTCGTGGGTGCACGCCTACCCGAGTAGAGTTCTTTTCTGGTACTCGGCTAACTTGTGATCCTTCTCTGCCTTTCAGACTCTTACTCGCCAGCTCACTGAAAGCAGCGAGGTCTTCGAGGACAACTGGTCCAAGGATCGCGAGGAGGATGATGTACCCCCCTCTGATGACGCGGAGCAGAGCAGCCCCGTTCCCGAGAAGCGCGACGTCCTTAACACTTGGGCGGACGACGGCTCTGACGGTAATAGCATCCTCATCTTGCTTGTTTCCGGGAAGCATCAACTCCTTGTATTGCTATTTCTGATTCACTTCTTCTTTCCTTTGAATTTCTCAGATGAGGCCGCTGCGGAGAAGGACGACGAGGATGAGGACGAGAACGAGGGCGATGCGCCCCTTGTCGTCAAGCCTCTGTCGGTTGCCCCTCCCGAAACTCGCAAACGGACAGGCGGCGAAGCACGAGCGCCCCCTGCCAAGAAGAAGAAGAAGCCCGCCGAGGAGGGAGAGACCCCCGAGAAGAAGAAACCCACCAAGCTCACCACGAAGAGAAAGAGGAAACAGCTCTCTTCCACTACCGCGTAAGCTTCCTTCCCGGTCGTCTTTCTTCTCGCGCAGTACCACTTTCCCCATTTTCTTCCAATTCCTGATTCCCTTCTCCTCTTTCCGCAGAGCTCCCCTGGACGTGAACGCCGCTTGCGCGTCCGGCCAAGCCAAGGAAACTCCAATTCCTCTGATCAACGTTGATGACGACGAGGAGGACAACACTGCCCACGCTGCTGCCGCCAAAGCACCGATCACTTCCGCTCAGGGAGCAGGATCAGAAGCGGCAGCTCAGGACGCTGCCGTCCACCCCGAAAGACCACCTTCTCCTCCGGCTAGCAATGCCGAGGAGGTCCGAGACCAGGATATGCAAGACACTGCCGCCCCCGAGCGGCCTGAAGTAGAACAAGAGCAAACCAGCACAGAGGCTGGTGCACGAGACAATCTTGCTGCCGAGCAGCAAGTAGGAGACAATACCGCTGCGGACGCCACCGTCACGGATGTTTATCCGTTGCCAGGCGGCGCTCCGAGTAGCGCCCAGCTAGAGACTGCACTGGGCGACGGGTCTGCAGCGCCACCAACTGCGCAAGACCCTACACCGCCGACGTCTTCCTTGTTGCCACAGAGTAAGGACACATCCAGCCCTCCTGGGCGAGTAACCAGGCAACGGGCCCTTGATGCTCTGAGGGATTACTGCTCCGAGAAGGGCCCCTCTGAGAAAAAGACTGCCGATAAGGTGGCTGCCGAGGAGGCCAAGGCCAAGGAGGAAGCCGCCGAGAAGGCCAAAGCCGAGAAAGAAACTGCTGAGAGAGCCAAGGCCGAGCAGAAGAAGGCCAGGGCTGAACAGAAAAAAGCCGAGAAGCGAGCTGCCGAGGAAGCAGTTGCCGAGAAGGCAAAGGCCAAGACAGAGGGGAAGAAACCCGAGGATCCCGAGAAGCAGAAGATCGAGAAAGAGCAGACGAAGAAAAGGGCCAGGGAACAAGGCGCATCCGCAGGCGGAGCACTCGTGATCCGCAACTCCGGCCCGATTCCTGCTGCACTCTCTGCGGGCGCTCGCGCTGCTGGCCAGCCTTGCTACCCGGAATATATGATTGAGGTTAGCCACCAACATAGCATCGGCTTCCCTCCCCAAGATAAAGCTGTAGCTATTCAGAAGGGGAGGAAAGCAGTAGCCAGGAATACTCCTCCCTTCGATCCAGCCCAGAATAAACCCGTCAATATTGCTTCTCGGGGACCCCAAGACAAGCCAATAACCTCCAAGGGTCTTGAGCAGGTACTGGATACTGTCGGCTACATCAGCGCCAAGTGGGACAGCGGGGTTCTCGGAGAGGATAAGTGGCACGGCTTGACCCTTGGCTCCGTCGACCACTACCGCGTGGAGTGGAACAAGATCGACCTGGGACACCAGCCCATGTCCGTCTCCACCGAAACCGCAACCCTCGCAGCCAAGATGTTCTTGCACCGCAAGAACGCCGAAGATATCGAACAGAGCTACGCAGTAAGTCTTTTTGCCTTTTCCGAGTTGAATTTTCTTCTCTTCTACTCGCCTTCCTTCTTTCTCACCATCACTCCCAGTCCCCGAGATTTGGGTCGAGTAGGTGGACACTCTCCGAGTAGCCTCCTACTCGGGCCGAATCTTCTCTGCTTTGCCTAACTCATTTTCTTCTCGGTTTTCAGGATAGCGTTCTCAAGCGGACCAACTTGTACCGCATCCTTCTCTGGAACCACTCCATCGCCAGGAGACGCATCACCGCACTGGAGAAAGAGAAGGCAGATGCCGAGGCCGCAAGCAAAAACGCCAATGAGAGCAGCCAGCAGCTGGCTGAAGTGCAAGGTAGGCCTTTTAGCTACGCGGTTTCTGCGTTTTATTTTTACGCCCGCTCCTGCTTTCTTTGGCACTAACCTTTCCTTCTCTGCAGCTAACCTGAAGGCCCTAGTCGACGAGCACGAGAAGTGCCGTGCTTTTGTGGCAGACTCCGAGGCCACCATAAAGAGACTTGAAGGTGAGCTTGTTGTTTACTCGGTTCTGTCTCGAATTTGTTTCTTCTCTGCATATCTGCTGACCTTATCTTATCTTTTCGCAGAAGATTATAAGTCATTTGCTGAGGCGCACCAAGATTGCGTCCAGCCAGCAGCGGTGGAAAAGCAGCTGTCCGATCAGGCCATTACTCTGATTAAGGACCACACCACCGAGATGGAGAAGCTGCAGGTCCAGCTTCAGAACGCGCTCCAAGACGCCGTGAAGATTGGCGCCGAGAGGGACGCGGCCATCGCCGAGAAAGCCAAGGCCGAGACTACTTTCAAGGCCAAGGAGAGGGCCCTCGAGGCTGAGTGCGAGACTCTGAAGAAGACCAATGCCGATCTTTTCGCTCAGATGGACACCCTGCGCCAGGTTCAATCAAAGCAGATTAACAACGAGGAATCCTGGAGAGCCAAGCTGCAGCAGCTGCGCCGCCAACTAATCGGTAAGTTCTTTTCTTCATTGCATCTTTTCTTCTCGGTCCTATTCCTTCTCGGCTTCCTCTTTTCTTTCTCGGTTTTTGATCTTGCCACTTGCTATTTCAGAAATTTGGCCTCGTCTTGAGTCTACCTCTGCGCCCACGATAGCCAAGGCCCGAGCAGTTCGCCTCTCGCTGGGTGAGCCGATTGACACCAGGGCTGATATCGAGGACAGCTTGGTGGTGCTCAAAGGTTACTTCGAACAGCTGGCCGGCTGCGGGACTGATTTGATGCATGCGGGCATTGAGCTCCACCGGCTGTTCTGGCCCCATGATCCTGAGCCAAAAAGCATGCGGGCGCTCGCCCTCAAGCTGGAAGGCGTGAAGGCCGAGTTGAAGAAGTGGCGAGCCTCCGGAGCCCGTGCTGGTGCGGACGTGATGCTTCTCTGCATTGCGTCCTGGTACGAGAACCTGGACATGCAGCTCATCCGCGGGAAGCGCAATAATTCCAAGTGGGAGACTGATGCCGACAGCGTGGCCTTGCGCAAGCAGATTGCATATGATGTCGCAGAGTGCGCCGAGACGGAGGTCTACATCGATGGCGTCCCCGAACCCGACACCGAGTACGAGGACGACGAAGATGACGATGAGGAGGAACTTGGGGAGTACTTCGAATCTCCCAAGGGCAAAGCCGGGAAGGGCAAGGCCACCGTCGTCGCGAGTAGCGATGAAGACGAAGGGGCGCACATCGACAGCGAGCCACTCGACTTTGGCACCTCCTCAGGTGCTGCTCTCGACGACACGGTGCCTCCTCCTGGCCACGCTTCAGGCTCCTCCTCGGCTCCAGGACCCGTCTCGGTAGCCACGGCCACTTCCGAGCAGACGGCCACCCAGGAGGATGCCGAGATGGAGGAATCCACCGTCGTGCAGACGGGAGCGGATGCCACTCAAGCCGGCACCGAAGAAGCAGCTACCGCCACTGCTACTGAAGAAACTGCTGCCAAGGCCGCCGCCGAGGAAACAGCCGCCAAGGCCAGCGCCGAGAACATCTCCTCTTCAACTTGAAGCAACCTGCAATCTTTTCTTTCACTTGAACATTTTATCAGATCCCCGGGATGCCGGGAGCAGATGTAACAGACTACCTTTATCTTGCTTGCTACTCAGTTTTTATGCCCACTCGGTTTATGTTGACATTAATCAATTTGAACGACCCTGGCTTAATGCCGAGTTGTGTTTCCATGCGAGTCCCCGAGTAGCTTTTCTCATTCACCCTGTCTTTTCATCTCTGCTCTACCTGCGACTTGTCGCTTGTTTGGTATTCGAGTCACAAGAATCAAAGAACAAGGCTGCAAATACTTTGCCGCTAGAAAACAATCATGATAACGCAGCCCACCACCCAGCCGAGAGGACGAAAACAGGGAACAAAAAGTAACCGACAATCTACTCGGTTCCTGCACTCTTTCTTCCTTAGTGATTTTCGTGTGCTTATTGACCTTTTGCTTGTTCTCTTGCTTGCCATGAAGCCGGGTTTCGGACAGCAGCAGAGTCGAAGAGTTGGCATATAGGTTTAAACACAGTACTCAATGCACTTTTGAGTTCTGAAGTGAAGCAACCGAATAGACAAAGGAACAAGCCGAGTAAAAACACTTAGAGCAATTTTGGACGAGGGCAGTCCCCGAGAACAAATTTAGATTGCAGAGTAGAATTTCAACTCGGATAAGAGGGTACATACACATCTTTGCTTACGAATGAAAACGACGAAGTAGAGCTACATTCCAGGGACGCTTGGTTTCCTCTCCAGCTTTATCTGCCCTGTTCGCCTGCGATGGGCGCACATCTACAAGATAGTACGCATCATTGTGCAGCGCTTTGCTCACAATGAAAGGCCCTTCCCATGGAGGAGACAACTTGTGCATCCCGGCCGTGCGCTGCACAAGCCTAAGGACCATGTCTCCTTCTCGGAAAACCCTTGGGTTCACCTTTCGGCTATGATAACGCCGCAGGTTTTGCTGGTAGATAGCCGAACGTGACAGAGTCAGCTCTCTTGCTTCTTCAAGCAGGTCAACGTCGTCTTCTCGAGCTTCTCTCGCCTCCACCTCAGTGTAGAGGGCTACTCGGGGGGAGTCATGCTCTAAGTCTATTGGCAACACGGCCTCAGCCCCGTATACCAAGAAGAATGGCGTGTAGCCGGTTGACCGGTTAGGGGTAGTCCTCAGACTCCACAACACCGCTGGCAACTCTTCTAGCCAACACCCAGGTGTTTTCAGCAGTGGCTCAATCAGCCTCGGCTTGATGCCTGCCAGTACCATCCCATTTGCTCTCTCAACTTGCCCATTGGAGGCAGGGTGCGCGACTGACGCAACGTCTAGTCGGATATGCTTATCTCTGCAGAATCGCACCATTGCCCCCTCTGCAAAGTTGGTGCCGTTGTCGGTGATGATACTGTGCGGGTAGCCATATCTCATGATCACATCCTTCACAAATTTCACAGCTGTGACCCCATCGCACTTCCGAATAGGCTTCACCTCGATCCACTTGGTGAACTTGTCCACCATGACCAAGATATGTGTCATATTGCCCTTAGCCGGCTTGAAAGGGCCAACCATATCCAGGCACCAAACAGCAAAAGGCCATGTGATAGGAATTGTTTTCAACTCGGATGCTGGCATGTGAATCTTACTTGCGAACATCTGGCAGCCGGCGCACTTCCTCACAATGTCCTCAGCTTGCTGCAATGCAGTGAGCCAGTAGAAGCCATGCCGAAAAGCCTTCTTGACTAAAGCCCGAGAAGAGGCGTGATGGCCACATTCCCCTTGATGTATCTCCACCAGGATTTCTTCTCCTTCCTCTGGGCTCACACAGCGTTGCAGCACACCAGTGGCACTTCTCTTGTGCAGCACGTCTCGGACTAAGGCGTAGCCCTTGGATCTTCTCTGAGTCTGCCTCGCAGTCACCTCATCTTCGGGTAACGTACCGTCCCTTAGAAAGGATAATATGGGCATTGCCCAATTCGGTGTCTCCCGCACGGGAAACACTGGTTCGTCCATTTCCATTGGGACAGGCTCTGGTGGTTGCACAGGAGGAGTAGGAGCGCTTCTCTGCAGCCCAGATCGATTGGCGAGAACTTCTTCAATGAATGCAACAGCTTCTGGGTTGAGGGCGGCAGTCCCCGAGTAAGGAATGGCAGTCCCCGGGTAAGGAACGGCAGTCCCCGGGTATGGAGTGGCAGTCCCCGAGTAGGGAACGGCAGTCCCCGAGTAAGGAACGGCAGTCCCCGAGTAGGGAGTGGCAGTCCCCGAGTAGGGAGTGGCAGTCCCCGAGTAGAGGACGGCAGTCCCCGGGTTCCCTGCGGCACTCTCCCAATCAATCTCCATTGGGTCTGATTCTTCACTTGGCAGAGAGGGAACAAAGATAGATTCCGAGTTGGGGGAAGGCTTGATGGATGGCTTCCTCAAATGCTCCAAGGCAATCCCTGCCGGGATGGACTGCCGAGAAGATCCCAACTTGGACAGCTCATCTGCTGCTTCGTTTTCTGCTCGGTGAATGTGCTGGACTAGCCAAGACGGGAGCGCTAGCCAAGACGGGAGCGCTAGCCAACATTGCTTTCAGCTCATTGAATGCCACATCCGCTTGCGGAGTCCAGACAAACTTGTCGCTTTTCTTCATCAGCTGGTACAGAGGCAGAGCCTTCTCGCCCATTCGGCCCAGGAAACGGCTCAGAGATGCCAAACAACCCGTGAACTTCTGCACATCTTTCAATGATCTCGGCAAAGACATGCTTTCAATAGCTTTTATCTTAGACGGATTGGCTTCAATGCCCCGACTAGAAACCAGAAAACCGAGTAGCTTTCCAGCTGGTACACCAAAGGTACACTTACTCGGATTCAGTTTCATTTTGTACCTGCGTAGGTTAGCAAAGGTTTCCTCCAAGTCGGCAAGCAGAGTATGTGTTTTATTCGTTTTGATGACAATGTCATCTACGTACACCTGCACATTCTTGCCGAGTTGGTCATGCAAGCATTTCTGCATGCATCTCTGATAGGTTGCACCCGCATTCCTCAGGCCAAAACACATGACGCGATAGCAATAAGCCCCGTACGGGGTAATGAAAGCAGTCTTTATTTGATCAGCAGGGTTGAGTGCAATCTGGTGGAAACCAGAGTAGGCATCTATGAAAGACAACAGTTCACAGCCGGCAGTGGAATCGATCACCTGATCGATGCGAGGTAGCGGGAAAGGATCCTTGGGGCACGCCTTGTTCAAGTCGGTGTAGTCGACGCACATGCGCCATGCGGTGGCAGCCTTGGGATCTTCCTTTTTCTTCTCGACCATGACCGGGTTGGCCAACCAGTCCGGGTGCAGCACCTCCATGATGAAGTTACTGATCAGCAGCTTGGTGATTTGATCACCGATGGCCTTCCTTCTCTCATCCCCGAAACGGCGTAAAGCCTGCTTCACGGGCTTGGCGTCAGGACGCACATGCAAAGAGTGCTCAACCAACTCCCTCGGGACCCCTGGTAGATCTTCATTGGTCCAGGCGAACACGTCCCGATTCTCACGGAGGAAGTGGATGAGCGCGCTTTCCTATTTCTCCGCCAACCCGGCACCAATGATGGCCACGCGCTCCGGGAACTCGGGGTCAACCTGGACAGTCTTGGTCTCCTTGGCAGCTTGGAAAGCAGTACCATGCTGAGTACTCGGCACACCTTGTGCGCCAGCTTGTGCGGACTGAGCCATGGCCACCACCTCGTACATCTTCTTCTTCTCGGCAGCAATCACCATCGATTCCGCCAGCTGAGAGCTAGCAGAGGCACACTCCATGGACTTCTTGTAATCTCCCGAGATGGTGATGATGCCATTGGGCCCGGGGATCTTCATCTTCAGGTAAGCCACATGAGTGGAGGCCATGAACTTGCTCAGAGCAGGCCTGCCGAGTAGAGCATGATAGGGGCTCTGATGATCCACCACTTCAAACTGCAGGCGCTCAGTGCGGCAGTTCCCCCGAGTACCGAATAGCACATCGATCCACACTCGGCCAATCGGGTTGCAGGAGATCCCGGGCACGATGCCATGGAAAGTGGTCTTGCTGGGCAGCATCATGTTCTCGGCCAGGCCAAGCTTCTCGAGTGTGTCCTTGTACACAATGTTGATGCTGCTGCCGTTGTCGATCAGCACCTTGCTGAACCTCACGTTCTTCTCGGGGCCCAGGAAAGTGGGATCTAGCACCAAGGCATAGGTACCCGGATTGGGCATCACCTTGGGGTGATCTGCCCGAGTCCACCTGATCTCCTGGTCACACCAGTACATGTAGTGAGGGACAGCCGGAATTACTGCATTGACCTCCATGGCCCGCCTGTGCTGTGACTGCTTGTCGACTGCCTCGGAAGTGAAGATCATATAGCTCTCATGGTGCTCTTGGTACTGGTTAGGGCCATTGCCCCCATTGTTGCCATTGTTGCCATTGTTGTTGCCCTGATAGTTGTTGTTGCCTCTGTTGTTGTTGTTGCGGTTGTAATTGTTGTTGTTGTTGTTGCGGTACCTCTCGTTGTTGAAGTTCTGGTTGGCTCCTAAAGCCACCTGGTTGACATTCTCCCTTCTCGGGTACACTGGCGGCCGAGCTGCGGGAGCGCGAGTAGGCTGAACAGTGGCATTCGCGGCTGGCAGAGGAGGTGGAGGAGGCAAGCCATCACTCTTGATCACATCCCACCATTCGCATTGCCGAGTAGTGTGGTTCGCGGGCCTTGAGGGGTGATGAGTGTGAAAGCTGCATGGGCCATCCTTCATGTCATCGAAGACAAACTTCTTCGGCTGCTCGGAGTTCCCGCTACTCGGCTGCGCAGTGCGGAACGGTTTCTTGTTGCCTTGGCCCTGGTTCTGGTTCTGCCCGTAGGCTCCAGCAGGTTTTTGCCTTTGGCCACCACCGCCTCCGACGTTCACTGCATTCACCTCTTCGGGATCGTACCGAGTATCTACTCGGCGCTTGTTGCGGAACTCGTTGCGCTTGCTGCTGTTGAAGTTTCTTCTCGGCTCAGAGGAATCCATCAGTGGCTGAGTAGGATCACCGAGTGCGTACTGATCCGCAATCTTGATGGTCTCGGCCAGGGTGTTGGGCATCTCCCTCTGCAATCTCTGCCACAGCATGCTGCCATGTCGGCAACCCTGCGCAAACCAAGTGATGGCCTGCGCTTCATTCACACCCTCACAGGTGTTCCTCAAGGTGCTCCACCGAGTAAGGTACTCGCGGTCCGTCTCGTCTTCTCGCTGCCGGCAAGCCGACAACTGCTGTGGCCTATTCGGCCTCTTGTAGGTGCTGGTGAAGTTGCTGATGAAGGCATCCGAGAAGTCCAGCCAGCAGTTAATGCTGTTCTTGGGCAAGTTGTTGAGCCAAGTGCGAGCTGGACCTTCTAGCATCTGCGGCACATAGCGTACCGCCCATCTCCTGTTGCCATTCGCGATATGGACCGCGGTGACGTAGTCGTTGAGCCAATCTTCAGGCTTGGTGCTACCATTGTAGCTCTTGGTGCCTCTCGCGAGCTGAAAGCCCTTCACGGACGGCTCGTTCATGATGCGCGGGCCAAAGCACTCGGGGCCAGGAGGACCCGTGCTCTCAAGCCGCGCCGACAAGCTGATACGGTCCAGCTGGTGCCTTGCATCTCCAGGCGCCAACACGCGCTCACCCACACGGTCATGGATGTCATAACCAGCCATCTCCATAGCCGAGTAACCATCATCATACCTATCCACCTGCATAGCGGCAGGCTGCTCCACCGGGTTGACGACTGGTGCCACTGGGCGTGGCTGCTGCCTCTGCCGAGTAGGCGGAGCTGCGGGTTGCCGAGAAGTACCCGGACGTGCGGCTTCTCGGACACGGCTTTGAGCTTGGTGGGCTTGAGAGCCTGCTCTTGCAGCGTTGTGTTCCTGCCCGGGCTGCTGCGGCACAGCAACCTGTTTCGCGGCAGCAGCCGGGTCATACACCTGCATTTGCCTGTCTCTACCCGTACGCCCGCTGCGGCTCTTCTCGCGGCTAGGATGCGGAGATGAGGCTTGATCGTTAGATCTAGCCGCGTGCGAATGAACCACTTGCGAAGCTCCAGCTCCCGGGTTGGCCTTCCGGAACTCCTCGTTCTGCCTGGCAGCTTCCAGCACCAGCTCGCCTAGCCTCTCCTGCTGCCTGCGACGCGCCTCTCCCTCTAGGCGCGGCAACTCGGCAGCCACAGCCTCCGCAGCTCGCAGCGTCTTGGCGGGTGTGCTGTACCTTGGCTTTGTGAAGGTGTTCGCGGTGGCGGACTGCGCGGGCTCCTCCGCCACAGTCGCCATCTCGGCGCCTAGGTTGCGCCGCGTAGCGCCTACCCTGCTGGGCCTCCTGGCCACCGGCGTGAAGCCGTGAGCCTTGTTGTACTCGAGCTGGTCCAGGCTCAGCTCCAACCTGATCTTCTCCAACTCCGCTTGCTCGGCGAGCAGCTCCTGGCGTTGCCGCTCGAGCTGCTCCCTCTCGGCTAGGAGCTCGAGGTCGGTGGGAGTGGGCATCCCGGTTCGCGCAGCTGACGCGGGGATGACCGTAGACGTGGAAGGCGGCAGGTTGCACTCCTTCTCGTAGGGCCGGCGTGTCCTGCCACCCGCGGGCGGGTCGTCGACCTCCTCGACGACGGCCGCAGCGCCAGTAGCAGCTGCGCCAGCGTTTGCCGCCAAGCCAGTCACCATCACCTCAGCGCAGCATGCAGAGCTGCGCCCGGGCCTTCCACGAGCAGCAACAACCGCGGGAGGATCCTCCGCGTCGTGCACCAGCTCGGGGTAGATGTCGTTGGCGACGGTGGCGACGTAGACGAGGTGAGAACCGAAGGAGATCACCGAGCCACCCTCCGGCATGGCCTTGCCGCCGAAACAGCCGGCGTTGTCGGTGACGAAGTCGAAGGAGCCGAATCTGTGGACAAGGCCACAAACTACGCGCTCCGCTGAAGAAGATCCCGTCCGAACAGAAACCCCAGCCAGCGCCGCTGGTGGCCCCACGGTGGGCGCCAACTGTCGTGGTGGTGTCACGGCAGATGCCATGGGATGGCTAAAGATGTGGGGACGAAGGACGCTGGAGGTGTCCGGGGAGGGATCACGCGACGAGTAGCCGCGTGAGGTAAGATCCACACAACACAAACAACACGATGTACCCAGGTTCAGGGCCCTCGTGAGGAGGTAAAACCCCTACTCCTGCCTTTCTCTCTGTATTACGGTGTCTCTCCGATTAGGTACAGTACAAATAGTAACGCTACCGAGTAGCCCCTTGCCCCTCTCCGAGTAGAGCTAGGTCAAGGACTTAGGGTTTCTAGGGTTTCCAGTGAGAGCGTTCGTGAGCATATGAGCCTGCCTCGCGCAGGAGGCGGCGGGGCACCTTATATACATGGTGCCCAGCCGGATACGTCCAAATCCTAGACAAGTGTCGACATAGTGTCCACACTGTCCTTTCTCCGAGTACCCGCTGACAGCTTTGATCGTTGGTCTTGGCTGCTTCTGTAAAGTCGTTGGGCAAAACAAGGGGACAGACTGGTATCACTGTACCTAGTCACAGAGTAGGTCCCCCTTATCCTGCCACCGACTGCTTCCATGCTGTCACTGTCAGACAGACCGTCCCCACGTGAACAGTAGTTCGAATGCTGCCAAGTACGGACCCAGGATACGCGGGATCCTGTGTCAGAACGGCTCCTTTGACTTCCTGCCCGAGTAGTTTCCCGCCAAATGTTCCCGCCAATTGTACTCGGGCCAAACCTTCTACTCGACACGGTAGAAACTGATTGATATCTCCTTCTGGCCATCTTGAGGTGAGACCGGGTAGCAGTCGACCGGGTAGCGAGTACCCGGTAGTCGGCTACTCGGCCAAACCTCTCTTCCGTACGCGGCCTTTACCACCTGTCTTTACCCTACTCGGGGGTAACCCCCCGACAAACATGTAAAGAGATTGAAAACAGATTGAAGGAAACTGATGTCCCATTGTCAGCTGAACAAAGAATCAATATTTTCCAGAAAGCATATAAATCTAAAGTTCAATGCAAGTCATCGCAGCCTCGTGGGTTCGGATACATGGCCCAGGTGCAAACTAGTTCTCAGCGGTCTAAGTTGCTGTTAGAGGAGCAAGCTCGGGCTGCGGCAGAGACCCAAAAAGTTAACTCCCAGCTCACCACGAAGGTCAGTACTTTAGAACAGAAGTTACTAGATGAACGTGCAAGCATGGAAGAGAAGATTAATGTAGAGCGGGCTGAGAGAGAAAATCTTGAGAAGAGATTAATGGAAGAGCTCTCTCAAAGGGAACAACTGATGGAGTCGGAGAGAAACTCAAGAAAAGAATTTGAAAATAACTTGCTTGCACAGTTTAACTCACGGATGCAGGCAAAGTTTGACGAGCTCTCCGCACAGATGGAAAAGCAGAAGACGACTACACCTCAGGTGATGATAGTCATACAATTGCAAACTAGTAAGATTTAGTTGTTTACTTGCGTTGCTAACAGTGCACTTTGTTTTTCCAGACGTCTAAGAAGTCGAACCAGCAACCATCACTTACCAACAGTCCTGCTAAGAAAATAGTTCCTCCGCACAGCACGATACAGAAAAGTCGAATGTTTAAGTCATATGTAAGTCACAATCTTGTACAGTTCGGTACTAGTACATTCTGTTTTTGCTTCACCCACACTATAGCGTTGCTGCACCCACCCTATACTTGCTGCAGTTTATGTTTCACTATGGGTTGTGGCTTCGTTGAGTTACAACAACTGTTTTTGCTTCATCCACACACTATAGTCTGCTGGTTCTTATGTTTCAGCATGTGTTATTGCTGACTAGACTCACACCTTTTTTTTTTACAATTGATTGCAGGACGTCAATCAAACTTCTGATGGAAACAAATAGCTGCACTGGATATTTCAGTTTGATTTGATCTTGATTTGATCCATGTTGTACGAGAATTTCATTTGTATATATTAAAAATAGCTATGAGAACTATTATTTTGTGTAAATAAACATATTTTACGTACCCTTTTGAACATTTTAATTCAATGCCCGTATTTTTTGTTTCCTTATTTTTTTTTAATTTTTTTTTCTATAACGTGGCAATAGGTAATTTACCACGATAATTGTAGTGTTGCGTGAAGCCTCAGTCGCCACAACAAAGTATTTTGTTGAAATAGACTCTCACCACCATGAGGGAGACATCGTCGCAATATTTTTTCTCCACCAAACTAACTTTGTTGCGATAGTTCATTCACGCCACCAAACTATGTTCGTTGCAATACAGAATTCCCATACTTCTCGCCACGAAACTAAATTTTGTAGAAATAGAAAGGCGCAACGAATAGTTGAAGTTGTCGCAGTTGTTTATGGCTACTAAAATTTTTACGTTGCCAATAGTACATGTCGCCACGAAAATAAAATTTGTCGAAATACAATGGCGCCACGACAAGTTGTTATTGTCGCAGTTGTTTCTAGCAACATAAAATGTGGATGTTGCGAATACTACATCTCGCCACGAAACTAAAATTTGTAGAAATAGAAAGGCGCAACGAATAGTTGAAGTTGTCGCAGTTGTTTCTAGCTACTTAAATTTGTACGTTGCGAATTGTATATGTCGCCACGAAAATAAAATTTGTCGAAATACAATGGCGCCACGAAAAGTTGTTATTGTCGCAGTTGCTTCTAGCAACATAAAATGTGGATGTTGCGAATACTACATCACGCCACGAAACTAAAATTTGTAGAAATTGAATGGCGCCACGAATAGTTGAAATTGTCGCGATTGCTTATGGCTACTAATATGAAGGCCGTTGCGATTACTATTTTAAAATCATCTTACCACGATTGATTGTGTGTGGCAAAAAGTTGTTCCCACGCGTATAATGTTTGTTGCCACACAATTGGACGTGGCAAATAAACTCGACTTTTGCAACGAAAGAACAAGCGCAACGGAACACTCGCCGTTGCCACATTGGTCACTCGCCACGTTTGGGTATTTGTTGCACTAGAGGTGTACCAACGAAATACGTACGTTGCGTTATGTGCGAGACGCGACGGAAACGTGCGTGACAATTGGCCTAGGAAATGGTTGCAACTGGATTATTTTTTAGCGACGAATCTATGTGCGCGGAGACAGGCTTCTACCACGGAGGTTTTCGCGACGCCTCCCAACGAAACCGATTTCGGTGCAACAGAACCCTATTGCGACGATAAGTCACTTTTTACAACGACTAGTTTCGTTGCAATAGACCGATTCCGTTGTAGTGAGGTGATTCAAATTTTCGGAGTTCATGTTGTAGTAGACACACATAGGATTATGTTATATTTTTGAAGTCAAAAAACTTCGAATGAATCTTGCCTGCCAAACCACATTTAATCTACTTTTCACTAATTTGTCTCATACTCTAGCAATTGGATATGGTTAACTTACAATTGGATATGGTTAACTTACAATGTTGTTCATTCCAAGCTCTAATTTACTGTCAATTTCTGAAAAATTGTGTTGCTCAAAAAATTATTCAACATGCTAATCTTTTATTCATTACCACACAGAGTACATACATATACAACAATGTGGGCAGGATGCACATATCATATTATTTTCTCTTCATTACAAGAATCTAGCACTTTTAAAATAGATGGAAGGTAAACCAACCTAATGAGCTGCTAAGATTTTTCTTTTCTTGGAAAGGTCTGTTAAGAAATTGGAAGTAAGCAAAATTTTCCTTTCCCCTTTTCAGTCCATGGTTTGGCGCACTTAACACAGTTCATGTCTTCTTGCATGTATAACATTGTTCCAACCCCTCTCTGAAAATCATGTATTGTAACTTGATTTACGATTTTGCCAAAAACCAACGGACAAAGAAAACTCCTCCTAGGTTTAGAGTGAATTATTTATTGCGCTCACCTAATCTCACACTATCGTTCACAATTGCCCAAATTTAGCCCTTCAATCTTACCAACCCTATATTATTGGTTAATGTCAAGTTATGGCCTCATAATACAGTGTGGTACAAGGAGAATTAGCTCTTTTGTGCCTCAAGACCATGCACCTAGATTCAAATCCTTGTTGTTTAGCACTATTATGGTTATTTCTATTTATTCCAATCACTGCTTGTCAAGGTGCAACTGATCTATTATTTTCTTAAGACTCACATGGCTTGTGATGGTTAATAATTTTGATTCTATCTATAGTATTCAGAGGTAGGTTTTCCTGAAGACTCCCATGATTTATGATCTTTTTCCCACTATTTGTGTTTCCATTAATTATTTGCATGTTTTGGAACTCATTAGGAACAAGAATTTTAAGTTAACTTCATTATATTTACTCAAATATGATTCCTTTTATCTTGAAAGTTGCTGTGAGCGAGTTCCTTACTCATGAGAACAGTGGCGGAGCCAGGATTCAGACATTGGGGGGGGGGGGGGGGGGGGAGGGGGCGAAAAGTCGACGACCATCAAAGAGAATAAACATTATAATATATTAAGTCACAAAATATATGATAGAAAATCCATATAAGTATTCGAATATATATGTTTTTCTGAAACTCATATATATATTAAGCAAACAAGTCTGCCTCATTAAAAAACTTCCAGTCCCCTTAGGTATCCTGGTAAGAAAAATAGTGCGTCTGAAAACTTGTTGCTGCCCGGACATCAAGTTCCCTCAAAGAGAGTTACATCATTTGCTAACAGACTATGAAGGAAGAAAGGAGGATCCAATAGAGAACATCAGCGGCTGTCTGCCTTTTTTTTTGTTTAGTTTCTATTCAACTGAGAAGTGATGCAACAACATACCGAGATCAACTTTTTGCATATGTTCTGATTCACATCGGTGCATATTATCTGCTAATTCACCATTGAACTCATTTTAGTCAAATGATTCATGTGTTTCTTCCCTATATGTAAGCATTAAATGTGAGAAACACTGTAACTTGCACGTCAGTACTTCGAGTCTTACGTTGCTTTTGTTATGTTGCCACTCTTGGTTGTTTGCGTTTCTCTTGAAACTGATATATTGTATAATGTAAAGGTGATGTCCAAACGGATATGTTGTATACGTAAACCTGATGTCCAAACTTTGTCTGCATTTTTCTGCACTAAAAAGGTAGTTCTTGTCAAGGTGATGTTCATGTAGGTCCTGTCAATATCTACACTCGGTTACATTGCAAAAAACTGACCGTGGATGCATTAATTTGAACTGCATAAATTATATAATGCCAAATTTAGCTTGAAGTGAAAAAAATAGAAATAAAAACAACATGAAAACGAACTCAATTAAGATGAACCAAATTCAAAAAATGTGCGTTGTATTTTGGAGACGTGCATTGCACGTGCACGTATACTAGTAAGAATAGAGAAGGGAAATATCCCCAATCCTCCCGATACTGAAAATGGCGGAGAGCCCACGGCAGACCGGCGCTACCTCCACGCATGCCGATGCTCACCGGCGAAGAGAGGCGCTCCCTCCGTGCACGTCCTCGTCCGAGGAATCTCCAGGGAGTAGTGTGCTCGGCGCGACGCTGTTCGCGAGCCTGAGCGCCGCGGGGCTCCATGTGCCGGAGCGGCTGCTCGACTGCGAGCTCACTAGCGGGACGCCAAGGGCTATGAGGCGACGGCGAGCGCCAGTGCGCGGTGAAGGCGTAGGGGTGGCCGGCGTCGGGGACGACAACTGCTGCGCGACGACATCGATGTCCACAACCGTGTGGTTGGAGGAGCCGCCCGTGCCGGAGCCGACAACAAAGGAAGACACCCCGGTCGGCGCTGAGACGAAGGAAAGCGCGGGAATGGCGGCGACCTCCACGACCGCGGGGTCGGAGATGGCAGCGGGGCAGCCTCGTCCATGACCGGCCCAGCCCCGACGGTGAAGTCGTAATTATGCAGGGGGCATACGACCCAGCCATGCGCCGCACCAGAAGGGCGACGACGGAGCCGCCAGCGCTGGGTCAATGTTCTTATCGGCCTCGTGCCTTGGTGCATCCGGACTTGTGGGAGGCCAGGCACACACATCGGGCTGTGGCAGCGCTGGCGCGGGTGGCGGCATGGACTGGTCCGACGGCCCCGCGCTGTTCCGGTGGTGGCGACGAAGAACGGGGAAGCTGCGATGTGTTCCTGCACCGTGGCGACTACCGGCGAAACGATGGGCATTTTCTTTCTTACCTCTATGTGTGGATCTTGTTGTTCCGGCAATCGCCGGAATTTATCAGACTTGCTCAACGGCGAGCATGCTGATGACGTGTTTGAAGTAATTGAGAGAAACAAGATCGAAAAAGAATGAATCAAACTGTTATTTCATTGATCATCAACATGGGTATTTATTCCCGTCTGTTCGGGATGGCAGTTACAAGTAGAGACGTCTATAGGGTACGTCAGTTTCTACTGGGAGGCGTCTGTTTGGCTCGGCCGTAGATTAGGCACGATCCACACACACTGTAATGGTTGCTTCAAGCCGTAGAAGGATGGGTGGTACACCTTGGTCTCCATGTCGTAGAACGCCGCTTGTTTTCCATCCTCGGAGTACCTTGGAAAGTAGATCCTATTGCCATACCCAGCTTCCGGCAAAACCACAGAGTATGATACCCTAAAATCAAGAAACAAGGCCGCGCCACCAATGTCTTGCACCTCTCTCCAGACCATCTCCTCCTTGCTAAGCTTGAATACCCGCGGCGGTTCGTTGGCATTACGCACAAACACACAGACTAGCTCCCCTCCCACTTCAACCAGGTAACAGAACTATGTGCCCTCGTGGTCAACGTTTAAGGCGTCCATCTCCATATGGATCGGATTAGGCTTCTCCAAGATCGTCCATGTGTCACTTGTCGGGTCAAAGGTGGCGAGATTGCCCTTTCTACCAAGGCAGTAGAACTTGCCATGGAACAATACGGGATTGTCTCAAATTAATTGTCATAGATTTGTTAAAATATTTATGTATCTAGACATATTTTAGTGTATTGATATATCTATATTTTAACAAATTCATGACATCTAACTTGCGACGGAGGGAGTGTTAGGGTGCGCCTGGGTAACGGTTGGCTGGGAAATTCTTACCTCTCAGTCGACGGATGGGAAACCAAGTGATTTTCCTCTACTCTCTCCGATCCTAAAGAAATGTCGCAAATTACACTATGAGCTATATCTATTTTCGTTTTTTTCACGACACTTTTCTAGGACCGGAGGAGTATATTCCATTCTCCTCTCGTATTTGTGTACAGCCCATTGCTTTCTTGTGTTTTTTTACAGCCCATGTATCGGGCTTTGTATTTGTGTGACCATGTATTGGGCCGAGTGGTCCACTGGACTCCAGACTAAGCAATGAAAATAGCTGGTGTGATTGTTATTGACTTAACTATCACATCCTACGTACTAGCCATTCACCTTTTTTTCTTGTAATAAAATATCTAAAATGAACATAACATGGCATGCGGCAACACAGCGCGGGACATGCATCCGACAAAATTTAAACCAGCTATGTCTCATAATTTTTTTGCAAGGCTTATAAACATCTTAGTTATACCCAACTATTTTCCATATCGCTATTTCACACTTGGTGCAATTTTCTGCTGAGGTAGTTGCACATTTTAAAAATACTTGCAATTACGATATAACAAAAGGTGCTCTAACTAGACAAACGAGATGCAAAAAATTACATACAGGGGCTTGAGGTGGTTGGACATTAAAAAAAATAAAAATATCTAAGGTAAAAAGGGCAACTGAAAATAAACAAGATAAAATAAAATGAAAAATAAATAATTGACCATGATTGCACTTTTCCGATGAAGTAGTTTCCTTTTCATTAAAAAATGTAAGCTTTGGAAGACCGATTAATAAAACGGACAAAAAGACATGGAAAATACATAATGCGATGAGATAGTTGCACATTTCTAATGAAGTGCATATTTTTGTGCAAATTTTCGCCATTCGTGGGCGAAATACGACGAAGAATTATGGGCAAAAGTTTTGGCCGTGCCACAATTTTTGGTGAACCACCCCCTTTCGCACCAAAATGTTGCAAAGTCAGTTGTACACGATGAGATTATGTGTGTGGAACCTGTTGGGGGGATGATAACCCGGCAGGCCCACACCCCGGACGAGACTCGGCCAAAGGGGAGCTGCGCGAGACCGTGCGTTGTGATGCTAGGCCAGATGTTATTAATGGGCCAGCAACTGCATAGGAGACCTGGCCCAAGGGAAGAGAAGGTCTAGAAGGCCTAAGAGGCGGCGCAAACCCTGTGATCCGTGACTTGGGGGTTACGGTAGGTAATTTAGGGCTATGTATGGATCCCGAGTAGGATTCCGGATGTATTTGGTAAGGAAAGGCAGAAAGCCGGGTATTATATAAACCGGCTTCTAGGGCATAGAGATCGAGAGAGATAGAAGGATTCACGTATTCTAGGTATTTGAGAGCTAGTCTTTGTAACCCTAGATCGGAGTCTCGGCGACATTGCAGCCCGAGCCTTTAGATCACGAGTTGATATGATTTCTCCTGAGCTAAACCCTCTCCCAAACACCAGATTCGATTTGCCCATACTAAGTTACCCCTGGTAACGTCTGCCGTGAATATCCCACGAGAGTTGGCGCCCACCATGGGGCCTACGTCCAAAGGTGTTTACATCACGGGAGAAACTCGGGAAAGAGTGAAGAACCTCGTTATCGGCGAGATTATCACCAACCCCGAAGGAGAGAAGATCGTAGACGACTTTGGCTGGGGGCCAGAGTCGGATCAGCTGGAAACCGGATCTGTCCTCACGATCGGCCGGGTCAACGTCTTCGTTGGTATGGTACGTGCGTCTGGTTTTATTTCTGACAATAATGAGTATGGTTCTGTGTCAGGGGATGCCACCTGTGTTCAGTCGGACGGGGAAGAGTCGGTTGGGACAGCAGAGGCGGAGAAGGAACCCACCACGAAGAGAGAACAACCGGAGGAGCCGGTATGGACCCTGCGTGGCCGGGCTATTGGAGAGGACG
The DNA here is from genome assembly GCA_028641055.1 of Alopecurus myosuroides. Lineage (NCBI taxonomy): Eukaryota > Viridiplantae > Streptophyta > Magnoliopsida > Poales > Poaceae > Alopecurus > Alopecurus myosuroides. The sequence continues at coordinate 39,476,289 of CM054060.1, forward strand.
ATACCGAATCTATCTTGCATCTGCTCGAAGATCGGTATGAAGAAGATAGATGCGAAGAGGAAGAGTACGAATCTTCACCAGGCATTGCGCGCCGAGTCGCGGTCTACACAGCCCCTGCAATAAATTTTAATAAGGGCGATGTGTCGGCAGCCGCGACTGGTGCGGCGCGAGCGCTGGCCCAGCAACAAGCACCGGTTAATGGAAACCCGGTTGTAGTCCGGGTCGATGGTGAGCCGGCATCTGTTACCAGCAAGACAGGGGAAAGTGCTCATCTCAGGAACATGTTCGGATTCAGGACGAACAGAACAGCTGTGGCAGGAACATCACACCCACAAAACCCGGCTCTGTTTAGCAATAACCTGATCCTGGATCCCACAGTATTGGCAACGGTGATAACTCCAGAAAACGCAGCGGCACGCACCAGAGATCTGGATGTAGCTCACCGTGCGTTGGAACAGTAAAGAAGAATTGTAGAAGCTGAGAGGTAAGGGATGGCCGCGCGCCAGCGCAAGTTGGAAGAATTGGAGGATCGTATTCAGGCTCAAACAACTAGGATATATAATCAGAGGCATCAGACGATACTACCTGTGGCAGGCGGAAATCTACAGCCGGCCACGTTGTTCATCACGCCTCAGGACCAACCAATCCCGACCATAAATCAAGGAACCGGGTATCAAGGTGCGACGCTAGGAGGACAACCGGCAAACATGCCAGCCGGGTCACCCGTGTTACCCGCTGGGGCCGTCGGAGGAAATACCGAACCACCACTGTCGCGATTTCACACCCCACCGGGTCACTTCAATAACCCCATGGATAACATGTACGCCGCAACTTTAGCGCTCGACCGTATTCCTTTGGGAAAATCACCTCAAGCGATAGAGACCCGGCGGGCTATAGACATGTTACGCACCGCGGTTGCTCAGCACGCCAATTACCCGGACAACAGGAGTGGCATGCATAGGACGCCGTATGTTAGCCGACAACATGGGAATACAGGCAACATCCAGTCAAACTCGGCATGACGGAGGGTAGAGCAGCAGCAAATGCCGCCTCCTCCTCGTAGACCAGCAACTTCTGCAACTTCGGCTGCACATGCAATCGTGGATAGTTCCCGGACAAGGCGCGCAGCGGCCGGGTCTGCGGTACGAGGACGGATAGCAGTCGTGCCCCCTGCTGCGCCCGCTGAGGCCTCACATGCTTCAAGAGTAAGGCCAACACCGGCAAACTTAGCCGGACCTAAGTGTTTGTCGGATGGCATCAGGGATGAACCTTACCCGGATAAATTCAAGGAGCCGGGTAAAGTGGTTAACTATGATCCAACCATGGATCAAGAGACCTGGTTGAGCAGTTATGAGATGGCTATGTCTATTCGTAATGCTTCAGAAAGACTTCAAGCCAAGTTTATGTATCTGATGATGTCTGAAGGAGCAGCGAAACTATGGTTCAATAACCTGCCTGAGAGGTCCATCAATTCGTGGAGTGAGTTAAAGACAGCTTTCGTCAAGCATTTTCATGGGACATGCCGGAAACTATATTCACGATTGATGACTTAGATCGATGTGTTCAGAGAAAGAGAGAGTCGGCACGCAGCTGGGTGCGCCGAGTCATGGAGATACTCCACTCTTCCACTGATATTCAGCCAAAAGACGCGATACAAGCCATGGCGAAAACATGCAGATACACGCCTTTGGTGCAAAAATTGACGCGCATGAAATCCAGTCGGCATGTGTCAGAAATTACAATGGGAGAGTTGATGGATGCGTGCAACAAACACGCCTCCACTGACACCACCGAAGAGGATGTCGAGGACAAGAAAAGGAAGGCTAATGCGAACAATAACGGAAGACCCGGCAACGGGGCTGCACCGGGTAATAATGGCGGCAGTAATGGAAACAACCAGCATAAACGTCCGTATGAGGGGAGCTCCGAGTTAGTCGCCAATACCGAGGCCGGGTTTCCAAGGCCTAGAGCAGATGGAAACTTTAACAGAGGAAACTTCCCGTGCGCGCCGACTCCATCGTTCGCTTCGTCCGCTCGTGCGCGCCGACATGTGGACCTGCGAAATCGACTCAAGTTTCTCCCGTTATTCTGACCCAACTCGACTTCCCGTCCTCTCTCGTGCGGAGCCAGCACTGGCGGCTAGGGTTTCAGCAGGCCACGGCCGCCGCCTCCAAATCGCCATTCATGAGCCCTTCCCTCACGTGTGCGCCTCCAAGTTGCCATTAACGTCCACCGCATCAAGAAGCCCACCTCTGTTGCGCTTCTAATCCACGATCAGCACCTAAGGTAATTGGCGCGTCTGCACGCCCGCTGCCGCGGAGGCCTCCTTCGCCCTTGTCAGAGTACCTCGTCGTTCATCTTCACGGCGTCGCCGCCTGACGAAGACATGGATCTTGGACCCTGCGGGTAAGGACACCCCCTCTCAGGCCCAAGGTCAAGGCCCAAGAAGGGACGCCCTTGGAAGACTCCAGAAGGCCCACCTGAAGCCCACCCGCGCTTAACTTGAGGGTTAAGTTAGGAAGTTTGTAACCGACCTAGCTAGGGTTTGAATCCTCTCCGGGTAGAACTCGAGACCTGGCCATCTATATAAGGCCAGGAGAGCCCCCAAGGAGAGGACCAAGCAATCACCGCACGACCCAAAAGCCTTGAACTCGAGATCTACTCTCGATTTGAGCACACCTTTGTAACCGATCTAATCTTCAATACAGATCGACAAGAGGCAGGAGTAAGGGTTTTACCTCTACGAGGGCCCCGGACCTGGGTAAATCTCGCCCCCTGTCTAGCCGACGATCTCACCAGCGCTCATGAGTTCTCCTAATCGAAACCCGATAGGGTCACCTAAGGGACTTGTCGAGTCAGGGATTCGACAATTGGCGCCGTCTGTGGGAACCGCGGGCGCTGGATCACCGGTATCTTCGGCTTCATCGACGTCCAACTCCCGTTGGAAACCAACGACTACGGCTCCGAGCAATCCTATACGGATCGGATCTGTCGTGATCACGCCTCACTCGCCGGAATCACGCCCGGCGTTCGAGGAACTGGAGAAGAGCGTCACCCTGACGTTCGGAAGCTTCAACCTCATGGCGAACAGAGACGGGATCCTCCACTTCTCGGATGAATCTGAAACCGAATCTGGAACCGTCAACTCGCGCTTTCCTACGGGGAAAAGCGGCGAGTCCATCCGCTACAACGCAGTCGACTACCACACCCTCTCGACAGAGGAACCCTCTCGGGTACGGGAAGCCTTCCGATCTGCGCCTAGGACGCACGGGCCACGGCTGGCCCAAGTCTGCATGGCAGGGTCGGAACAGCTCTCGGAAACTGAATTCAGCGCAACCGAGCGCAATATAATCGGCGTTTCGCGGGAAGCCTGGAACAAAGCCAAGGAATCCATGCGAAAGAGTCAGCCACCTGCAGCGGGAGCCACGCAGGAAGACCTAACCGCCTACCACTATCACTTAGTAAGAGCGGCCTCAAACATCAAAGACGCCCGAGCAGACCTAGCCCGTCGCAGGAGAGCGGCGGACGAATCAAGCTTACGTCGAGCCGAACCATCCCACGCACCTTCGGTCGGTACCCGATCTGGGAGGAAGGGACAAGCAGCATCGACAAGGGATCCCGAATCTATGGCTGGGACCAACAGGTCTACCACATCTTCTTTCATGAGGGTCGACGACGATGGAAACGTCTACCCGCAAACCCCAGCCGCCGCGATCCTAGCCGCAGCAACTTACATGCAGATGAACCAGCCGACGGATAGCGACCCCCGGGTGGAACAATACAAGCATATTCGCAAAGGCCTAGGGCTGGCGGCCGCAAGGCTCGCCTCTCACGATCGCAAAGAACAACTGGAGAAGGAGCGACTAGAGAGAGACAAGGACAAAGAAACGCCCCGCAGGCACAGAAGCTCCTCCCCGAGAAAAGACAAGTCGCCACGTCGTGGTCGAGGAAAAGAAGCCCGCCGCCGTGATGACAGTCGAAGCAGCAGCGACGACAGTCCGAGAGAAAAAAGCTCGCGACACCACGGCAGCCGCTCACAAAAATGAAGCAAGGAACCACGGAAGGACGCTGATCGCGATCAGCCCGGACGCGACGCGCGATCGGACATCGCGCACAACAAGGTGGATAGAGCAAGGGCGTCAAGGTATCGCGACCGATCATCATCCGGCTCTTCGGATGACGAAACCTGCGGCGCACTCTGTTTCGCCCGTAGTATCCGCGAGGCGCCCCTACCCAAGCGATTCAAGCTCAACACAGAAGTGACAAAGTACGACGGCTCACTGGAGCCCTCCCAATGGTTAAGTGACTACCTCACGGCAGTAAAATGCCAACGTGGGAACAAGAACACGGCTATCCAATACCACAATTTGCACCTAGCCGGAGCGGCCCGCAGCTGGCTGGAGAGGAGACCGCGATCTTGCTACGCATCGTGGGACGATTTACACCGTGATTTCTGCAAAAACTTCCAATCGACCTACAAGAGGCCGGCCACAATCGAAGAACTACGAGCCTGCAAACAGAAAAGCGGTGAGTCCACCCGAGAATACATCCAGTGGTGGAACACGCTCAGGAACACCGCAGGGACAATCTCTGAAGAAGTGGCGATTGAGGCCTTCGCCAAAGGAGCGAGAAGAACCGCGTTTCGAGAAGAGCTCGGCAGAGCCGCGCCCAAAACCATTGGGGAGCTAATGATCATAGCCGAAAAATGGGCCAACGGAGAAGACGCGGTGCGCAATGAAAGAGCGTCGTCGCCCGCACACGAGGATGACCGCCATGGACGAAGAAAGAGAAGGAAATACTACGACCACGAGGACATGGAGGAGTTAGTGGCGGCGGAATTCACGCGAAATCACGACTCCGGGCGCCGCGGAGGTCGCGAGTGGAAACCAAAAGCAGAAGAAAAATCCCCCGAGGAGGATCTTGATGCGTACTGCTCGCTACACCTGTTTACGGATAAGCGCACGGGCAAAACTAAGGCAACACACCTTCTCATGGACTGCCGAAAGTTTATTGACATCTCAGATGCCCTCGCGAGGAAAGATTTGCATCCACCCAAAACTAGCCGCCGCTACCAGGAGGAGGACAACAATTCCAGCCACCACCGCCACCGCCTCCACCAGCAAATCCAAACATGGCGCTAGCCGCACTACCTGCGCCACCACCACAAAACAATGGAGCCAACGCATACCCGAATTCGGCAGGACAACTCGCGATGATACAGAAGGTATGCCCCTCTCGCAGAGCTCAAAAGACTAACACGAGGCAATTGTGCATGGCAGTGCAGACACCACCGACAAAAACCGAGTACCTGAAAATGGCGGATCAGCCAATCACGTTCTCAATGAAAGACCATCCGCCACGAGTCTATCGACCAGGACACGCCGCCCTTGTCATCCAAGCTCAAATTGGCCATTATGACCTGGCCCGCGTATTCATGGACGGTGGCAGTGGAATTAACATCATCTACGCGGACACACTCCGTCGAATGAACAAAAACCTGGACGGCCTAACGGAATCAGAAACATCCTTCCACGGGATTGTTCCGGGCAAGGCAATCCGTCCACTCGGAACAATCAATCTAGAAGTCGTATTGGGCTCTCCGAGCAACTACAGAAGGGAATTCCTGGACTTCGAAGTCGTCGACTGGCCCTCGCAGTACCACGCCATTCTTGGTCGAACAGCGTTCGCCAGATTCATGGCCGTACCACATTACGCGTACTTGAAACTCAAGCTACCCGGCGAATACGGTGTGATCACCAACGACGGAGACTTCCAGAAATCGGACAAGTGTGACATAGAATTTAATGAGATCGCAAAATCTTTCGGGATGCAGGAAGAACTTCAAGAGCTGGCAAAAACCACGGACCACTCCGTTATGCCCCTCACGAAGAAAAACGCACCTGAACTGGAATTCAGCGCCAACAGCGACACTCGCAAGCACCAAGTGCACCCGACAGATTCCGCGAAGACGGCGATGGTTTCCACAACCCTCTCGCCAGCATAGGAAGGCGCGCTCGTCAAAATCCTCCGTGAGTACGGGGAGATTTTCGCCTGGCAGCCCTCAGATATGCCAGGAATACCCAGGGAGTTTGCCGAGCACTCACTCGAAGTTTTTCTCGACGCCAAACCCATCAAACAGACGACTCGACGATTTTCAGAACCTAAGCAGAAAGCGCTTGGAGAAGAAGTAAACAGATTGCTAGCCGCAAACTTCATCAGGGAGATCAAGATATCCACCTGGTTAGCAAACCCGGTGTTGGTCCCCAAGAAAAACACGGATATCCTTCGGGTGTGCATCGACTATACGTCGTTGAATAAACACTGCCCCAAGGACAATTTTCCTCTACCACGAATCGACCAGATCGTGGACTCTACGGCAGGTTGCCAACGCCTCTCCTTCCTAGACGCCTATTCAGGATATAATCAGATCCGAATGAAAAAGGAAGAAGAGGAGAAGACGGCATTCATCACACCCCACGGTGTATACTGCTACACGACAATGCCCTTCGGGCTGAAGAATGCAGACGCAACATATCAGCGCTGCATGCAAAGATGCCTCGCCAATCTCATCAGCAAGAACGTACAGGTGTACGTCGACGACATCGTCATCAAAACTCGAGTGGAGGACACACTCCTCGAGGACATCAGAGAAACATTCGACGCCCTTAACGCATATCGGATCAAGCTCAATCCGACCAAATGCGTTTTCGGTGTCCCCGCAGGCAAACTCCTCGGGTACCTGGTATCCGCCAGAGGCATTGAAGCCAACCCGGAGAAAATACAAGCCATATTGACTATGAAGGAGCCAACCAATCTACGCGGAGTACAGCAGCTCGCAGGACGACTAGCAGCCCTGAGCAGGTTCATCGCAAGATTGGGAGAGCAAGCGTTACCTTTCTACAAATTACTGAAGAAGACGGACAAATTCGAGTGGACACCCGAAGCTAAACAAGCGTTCGCAGATTTGAAGCGATCCTTGCAAAGCAGGCGCATCCTTGCAACACCGCAAGAAAGGGAACCACTCTTCCTGTACTTAGCCGCTACAAACCAGGTCATCAGCACAGCGATCGTAGTCGAACGACCTGAAGACGGCAAAGCATACGGAGTTCAAAGACCAATATACTACATCAGCGAAGTACTCTCGCCATGCAAACAACGCTACCCTCATTACCAGAAGCTCGCATACGGGGTTGTTCTCACAGCTCGAAAGCTCAAACATTATTTCCAGGAACACGCCATCACAGTGGTTAATGATGCGTCACTCGGGACAATCATGAACAACCCTATGGCATCCGGAAGAATAGCAAAGTGGAGCATCGAGTTGGGCGCCTGGGACATCACCTATGCTGGACGCAATGCAGTCAAATCCCAAGTTCTCGTGGAATTCATCAGCGAATGGACAGAGCTACAAACACCCGGGCCACCCGAGTATACAAGCAATTGGATAATGTACTTCGAAGGATCCAAGAGAAACGAAGGAGCAGGAGCAGAAATCGTCCTTATCTCACCTCGTGGAGACAAACTGCAATACGTCCTGCGACTGGATTTTCCACCCAATGAACCAGCATCGAACAATGACGCAGAATACGAAGCCCTGTTGCACGGAATGAAGATGGCAATCGCCTGCGGAGCTACCCGATTAATGATCTACGGCGACTCCAATCTCATAGTACATCAAACAATGAAAGAGTGTGATGCCATTGCTGAAAACATGGTTGCATATCGGGACATGTACAACCTACTCGAAGGAAGCTTTAAAGGGTGCGAACTAAGGCACATCGCAAGATCTAGCAACGAAGAGGCAGACTGACTGGCCAACATGGGTTCCACGAATACACCCATACCGCCAGGGATATATTTCGAGCGGATAATTAAGAGATCAGTCAAAGTAAAGAAAGCCACAGAAACACCTGCAGCGCCAGAAACAGAGGTCAGCCCGCAAATCGCGCTTCTCGAGCTTACCCACAATCACGACAGGTTTTTCTGGTCGAGCCAGTCTGGACGCAGAAATATCTCGACTACCTGCTCAACAAACAGCTCCCGGCCGATCCGCGTGAGGCTCGACAGCTAATCAGGCGTAGCAAATCCTTTCGGGTGGTTAACGGAGAATTGTACAAACAAAGCATCTCGGGAATACTTCAGCGCTGCATCGCACCCGAGGACGGCAAGGAATTACTCCGGGACATACACCAGGGTGATTGCGGACATCATGCTAGCTGGAAAGCAATACTGGGAAAAGCCTTTCGAGCAGGATTCTACTGGCTAACAGCAGCCACCGATGCAAAAAGCCTGGTCGATAGGTGCGACGCCTGCCAGCGATTCGCACCAAAGCCGCACGCACCCGCCACAGAGCTACACATGATACCCATTGCCTGGCCCTTTGCACAATGGGGGCTAGACATGGTTGGACCATTACGCAGATCCACACCCGGTGGATACACACACTTGCAGGTCGCAGTCGACAAATTCACTAAGTGGATAGAGGCAAGACCCGTTACTTCGGCTAGCGCCCAATGCGCCGTGGAGTTCCTCGATTCCATCATATGCAGATTTGGTGTGCCACACGACATCATTACAGATAACGGCACAAATTTCACAGCAAAGGAAACACAGCAGTTCTGCGAGGAGAAAGGCATCAACTTCAAGTTTGCTTCAGTTGCCCACCCGCAAACGAACGGACAAGTCGAAAGATCCAACGGCTTAGTTTCGGCTGGAATCAAGAAACGCCTACTCGACCGTCTGCACCCCGCAGCAGGACATTGGGCAGATGAGCTACCCTCCGTACTCTGGAGCCTCCGGACAACCCCAAACAGGTCTACAAAATACACGCCATTTTTCATGGTATACGGGGCGGAAGCAGTCCTTCCTGAGGAAGTTCGATTCGGCGCCCCACGAGTTGTGGCCTACAGCGAAGAAAACTCCAACAAAGCACTTGCAGAAGATATGGATGCACTCGACGAAATGCGGGACATCGCACTCGCAAGATCCGCAGTTTATCAACAATCACTACGCAACTATCATGGTCGTCGCATATGCCACAGGTCATTCGTGGTAGGCGACTTAGTGTTGCGGCTCAAGCAGAAGGAAGGACACAAGCTCGAACCGCCCTGGGAAGGACCCTTCATCATACACGAAGTTATCCCGGGAGGAGCCTACAGGCTGAAGAATCCAGAGACTGGAGGAATCTATTCCAATCCATGGAATATTGCACAACTTCGCAAGTTCTACCCCTAGGATTACTTGTTTTTGCAAAATAAGGCTATACTAGCCAATCCCGTAGCTCGAATACATGACTTCTCAGTCATCGCAATAAAAAGACATGATTTCCTCATCATATTCACTCAAAGCTTCTAGTTCTCTATATGCTAAAAGTTACAGGTACAAACCCCATAAAACACACGGGGGCTACACCTAAAACTGAAAGTGCAATATGGTCAACTAGAGGAGGGGGGGGGGGGTGAATAGGTGACCTACAAATTTTACTTCTTTTCAACTTTTAGAGGGGGCTTTTAAGAAAGTAAATACTTGATTACCTAGATGTGCAACTAAGTGAGTAACCTAGGTGATACAAAGCAATTAGCAACGGAAATAAAGGAACGGTACAAGATAACAACAAGTGAAAAACACGGAGACAAGGATATGTTTCCCGTAGTTCCTTCTTAAAAGAAGTACGTCTACGTTGGAGAGGTGGGGAGCCACCTAGGCGCTCCTCAATAGCACGGATGTGCACACCTTGTTCTCCTTGAGCTTCTCCGGTGAGAGAGATGCTCGTTTCCACTATGAGGTCGACTTGAAGGCGTTGACCAAACCTTTACAAGGGGGTTGAGGCTACTCCACAAGTGAGATGGAGGCTCTCAACAATCGAAGCTTCTTGCTACAATGTGGAAGCTACAAGCACTAGGTTTTCCCTTGGATGACAAAGCAACCAAGAGATTACAAGATCCCAAGAGTTGTGGTGTGGGTACACACGTTTTGGCTTGGTGGAAAGGTAGATCTAGTCCTCCTCCATGAGATCCTTGAAGGGCATCGAGTTTGGTTGGAGGAGGAGAGAGATCGGGTCGTTTTGAGCTCTACAACAATGGAGGAGAGAGAGGAATGGACGAGCTACCTATCTAGAGGAAGAAGATAGCTATTTATAGGCTCCTCCAAAATCTGACCGTTGCAGTCCTGTGGGACCGGAAATTTCCAAGGTAAAGGCCGGAATATTCCGGTGTGAGTTGGCCGGATATTTGAAAACTCCGGGGGGCGGATAATTGAAATATCCGGGGGCGGAAATTTCCGCCCCAATACTCCGCCCCCATCTCTGTGCGCAGGCATCAACATGTTGATGAAAAACTGCTAAGGACCAAGGGCCGGAGATTTGCTCCGGAAATTTCCGGAGCAAATTTCCGCCCCACCTTCTGTGCGCGGGCATCAACTTATGATGGAAAAATGGCTAAGGACCTCGATGCCCGGAATATTGAAATATCCGGGGGGCGGATAATTGAAATGTCCGGCCCCGGAAATTTCCGGACTGAATCTCCGCCCCCATCTCTGTGCGTGGGCAACATGAAGTAGTCCAATTTCTGCTAAGTCCTTGAAGGCCGGATTTTTGGCCCGGAAATTTCCGGGGCAAATTTCCGCCCTGGCTTCTGTGCGCGGGCAGACCAACACTTAGTCGTTTTCGTGGAAGCCAGATGGGAGGCCGGAAATTTCCGGTGAGAGGGCCGGATAATCCGCCCCTTAAGTACCGGAATTTCCGCCCTTTAAACTGAAAAATCCGGTGGCTGTAATTCCACAATAGAGAGCTTCTCTTTGATCTTTTGATGTGTATATAGAGATGATCACCTGAGATAATAGCTGCACATTCTAAACAACATTGTTAGATAGGATATATCCGTGTTATCATCATCACCAAAATCATTATAGGGATCATGAGCTTTCAATCTCCCCCTTTTTGGTGAATGATGACAACACGGGTATTTGCAGGGAATTAAGCTAACAATGCAGGATATGAAAACATCACAGATAGCATATATAGGAGACATGCCTCCCAATAATAAAAGTTCAACATAAATGACGAGTACGGTAGAACGAAGTTCGAAAAAGACGCACGACAAACGGAAATGGCAACAAAGAACGAAAGAAACCCTCCCAAGCAAATCCCCACGATCATCTAAATCTTCTCCCCCTTTGGCATCAAGACACCAAAAAGAGAAAAGAGAGAGAGCTACGTCCCATGGAGCAAACTCTAGGCCTGGGTGTCCTCCTCTTCCTCTTCAGCTTCATCCTCGGTGACATCCTCCATGTCCTCATCATCATCCACACCGATGTCCCAGTCAACGTCGCGGTTGTTCCAGTTCTTGTAGGCAATCCTGGGAGGAGGAGGTGGTGGCACATTGGGGGCACCAATAGCAGTCATGATGTGATGCTGATTCTCGAGGATGCTGCGGCGCTCCACATAGGCGCTGTAGTTCTCCTTGTGGAGGCACACATTCATGCACAACACCTTTTCAATTGCGCGAGCAAGCCAGGAGCGCTTCTTCTTGCCAGGAGGAGGGGGACGCATGCGAGGGTCCCGGTGGCCTTGACCTGTGGCACCAACGTCATGTGCAGCCTGCTGAGTGTGGGCAGCCTTCTTGTACAGGGTGACGTCCTTGTGCTCCTCACAGTCAAGTTCAAGGTCCTCACGAAGAGCTGCGGGATAGCGGGCCTTGATGAGCTTCATAATATAGGGAGCATATGGAGGCACTTTGAGGTGGAAAAGAGCAAAGTGGAGCTCATGGAAGATGAAATCCATCACATCAATCCTGTGGGCCTCCATGTCAGTCATGTTGCTCTCAGTGAAGGTCAAGAAGGCGTGGTGCATGAGGTTGACCAAGCCACCACGAATAGCATCATTATTACCACCACTTGGGGCAATAGACTCCCGGAACATGCGTAGCAGAATGTCATATACGGGATACAGTCCTTTGGCCGAGCCAATCACACCGGTGGAGCCATACAACTCAGCTAGCTTGTTCTTCTCATACTCAACCCCGTGAATATGCATACGGTGACCCTGGGGAGTGTTGAGGCCAGAAAAAGGATACCCAAGCTCAGTAGCAAAGTCATGGAAGTTAGCTGTGAGCAAGTGCGGGCCAGACATCCAGGACATCCCAATTTCTTCAGAATCATCAATGACCAGTGTGGCATAGAACTGCTGAATGAATGTGGTATTGAAGGAGCACCTAGTCTCCATGAGCGGACGCAGCCCAAGAACCTCAGCAAGCTGAACAGAGTTGTTGAAATAGGCAGGGTTGGCAGCCAGATGAGCAAAATTGATCACCTTCATGGGGCACACGGGCTTGCTCATCACAGTGTACACATGCCTTAATAGAGTCTCCTGCTCAGCATGCCAAAAGCAGGAATCAATGGTGGGGTCCTAAGGACCCTCTGTGTACCAAGCCTTGGACCTCCAGGCCTTGAACTCCAGAATTGACATTGTGCCCACGTTGAGAGTGACCTTGCCTTGCTGTCTGCCAGCCTTGCGGGCAGCCCTTTCAGCATCACGTTGCTGCTAATATGCTCTCTGAGTATCTCTTTCACGCCGACGAGTTTCATTGTCTTCTACATAGGTCCCCTCCTCATTTTCTGTCAGGTGACGGAGGCGCTTGCGGGAACTGAGGAGCTTGCCAGACCTAGAGGTGGAACCATCGGGATCCATGAGCAGGAAAGGACGTGTGGTCTCTTGATCCGCAAGGGAAGAGGAGAGGATGAGGAGGGGAGGCGAATAGGCCTCCCGGAAGTCTCGGAGGCGGCGGCGGCGGCTGGGGGCGAGTGGAAAGACGAGGGGAGGGAAGCAACGTGGACTGCTCCCTCCCGTCGTTCTTATATAGCCCCAGACCAGGAGCACCGGAAATTTCCGGTATTAATACCGGATATTCCGGGGCCCGGAGATTTGGGCCGGAATATTCCGCCCAAATATCCGGTGTGCCTTCTGCAAGCGGGCACACTGGATAGTTGGGGGATTATTCGAGTCCAAATCTTCCTCCGGAAATTTCCGTGGCTTAAGACACGGAATATTCCGGGCCCCCGGAAGTTTGTACCGGAAATTTCCGCTGAAATTTCCGGTGTGCCTTCTGCGAGCGGGCACAGCGGAAGTTAGCGAAATTTCTGAGTCAAACGTCGGGGGGGCCGGAATATTCCGGTCCTGAGCCGGAATTTCCGGAGTGCCAATGCCATCCAAGTTTTGTGGAAGATGGATCAAATCGTGAGCCTCCAAAGATGCAAAAAGACACAAACAATCGAACAAACACGAGGAAAATATCAAACAAAACACATTCAAAGGAAAAAGTTGGTGGCCGGAGCCACCGTGTTTGAGTGACACCAAGGAGCCGCGAAGATGTATCTTGGACTTAAGAGTATCACTCACGTTTTAAGCACAATAAGTCACGAACTGACTAGATATGCATTACGTTTTGATTGTTTTACGCATGATAGGTGGAGTGTTTGTCCATGAGTTGAACTACGCTCCCCCTATGTCCATGCCTACATCTAGACTAGATAACACATATAGTGAAGGTATGCATGCAAGGGTTGAAGAGAAGTTAGACGCATCGATCACATTTAGTTCATTCCTCAAACCCCGAAATCTTGGTTCATCAAGGGCCTTCGTGAAGATATCCGCGAGTTGATCCTTGGTCGCAACATAGGAGAGGTCAATAGCACCCTTCTCAACATGATCCCGAATGAAGTGATGCCGTATCTCAATGTGCTTCGTCTTGGAGTGAAGAACGGGATTGTAGGCGATCTTGATGGCACTCTCATTGTCGCACAAGAGGGGAACGTTGTCGAAGATGATGCCATAATCTCTCAATGTTTGCCGCATCCAAAGTAATTGAGCACAACAACTCTCCGCGGAGATGTATTCGGCCTCAGTGGTGGAGAGAGCAATGCAGTTTTGCTTCTTGGACGACCAACATACCAATGAGCGGCCAAGAAATTGACAACTTCCGGATGTAGATTTCTTATCCGTCTTCTCTCCCGCATAGTCCGCATCCGAATACCCAATGAGCTGAAAGCTTGAACCCTTGGGATACCAAAGACCAAAGTTTGGGGTATGAACTAAATATCGAAAGATACGCTTAACCGCTTCAAGGTGACTTTGTCTTGGGGAGGCTTGAAACCTTGCACATTTACCAACGCTATACATAATATCGGGTCTAGATGCACAAAGGTAAAGCAAAGATCCAATCATGGAGCGGTATACCTTTTGATCCACCTCTTTACCATTCGGATCGGGTTTCAAATCAATAGTCGTGGACATGGGGGTCTTCATAGGTTTAGCATCATGCATATTGAATCTCTTGAGCATATCTTGAGTATACTTGGCTTGCTTAATAAATGTGCCTTCGGGATGTTGCTTGATCTCAAAGCCAAGAAAATACTCCAATTCTCCCATCATAGACATTTCAAACTTGTCCGTCATAAGCTTGCAAAACTCATCATTGAATGCAACGTTAGTGGAACCAAAGATGATATCATCCACATAGAGTTGGCATATGAACAAGTCGCCTCCGACCTTTTTGGTGAAAAGGGTGGGATCGATTAAACCAACATTGAACCCACGATCTACCAAAAACTCTTTAAGGTGCTCGTACCACGCACGTGGAGCTTGTTTAAGCCCATATAGTGCCTTATCGAGTTTGTAGACATGATCGGGGTGGTTGGGATCTTCGAAACCCGGAGGTTGCTTGACATAAACCAACTCATGGATGGGACCATTCAAAAAAGCACTTTTAACATCCATTTGTTGCAATTTGAAGTTATGATGAGAGGCATATGCAAGTAAGATACGAATAGATTCAAGACGAGCAACGGGAGCGAATGTTTCACCGAAATCGACACCTTCGACTTGAGAGAAGCCTTGAGCAACCAATCTAGCCTTGTTGCGGATGACGATGCCGTCCTTGTCTTGTTTGTTCTTGAAGATCCACTTAGTGCCGATGACGTTCTTGCAATCTTTGGGCCTTGGAACCAATTTCCACACTTTGTTGCGCTCGAAATTGTTGAGTTCATCGTGCATAGCTTCAAGCCAATCTTGATCTTCAAGAGCTTCATAGACCTTCTTTGGCTCAATGTGAGAGACGAATGCATGAGCTTTGCTAAAGTCCGCTAGTTGCCTTCTTGTGACGACCCTTCCACGAACTTGTCCAAGAATCATGTCCTCCGTGTGACCGGCACGAGCAAGATTATCTAGCCTTCTCTTTGCTCTACGAGCTAGCATCTCCTCCAAAGTTTCCTTGGATAGGACTTGATCATCACCTTCATCATCGGAGACATGTCCACCTTGGTCTTGATCATTGATGGGAGGTGGATCCCTTATGTGATGAATTGCATCATCACCATGTGTATCTTGTTCTTCATTATGAGCTTGGCCTTCATCATGAGCTTGGCCTTGATTGTTTGCTTGGCCTTGTGGTGAGGCATGAGGGCTTGGTGCATCTTGTTGGGTAGCATGGTTATCAATGGATGTAGTCAATGGCTCCACTTGAGTAGAGCATAGTCCTTCTCCCTCCGTCATCCGGTGTCCCTCAATGGGGATTATTTCACCAATCCCCATTCTTCTTATGACGATGGGAGGAATTGCATCTCCTACAAAACCATGATCTATACGGCCCCCTTGGGACCCATTATCCTCATCGAACACCACGTCTATAGCTTCTTCAACTTGTCCGGTGGATTTGTTGTAGACTCTATAGGCGTGTGAGTTTGTGGCATAACCAACAAAGATACCCTCATAGGATTTAGTCTCGAACTTTGACAAGCGTTTCCCTCTTTTGCGAATGAAGCATTTGCATCCAAAGACCTTGAAGTATGAAACGTCCGGCTTCTTGCCCGTGAGAATCTCATAGGGGGTCTTGTTCAAAATCTTGCGGAGATACAATCGGTTGCTAGCATGACAAGCGGTGGAGACGGCCTCGGCCCAAAAGTTATAAGGAGAAGAGAACTCCGCAATCATGGTACGAGCCGCATCCATAAGAGTCCGATTCTTTCTCTCCGCCACACCATTTTGTTGAGGAGTGTAGGGAGTGGAATATTGATGAGCAATGCCTTCCTCACTAAGAAAACCCTCAACGGTGTAGTTCTTGAACTCGGAGCCATTATCACTTCGGATAGCCATGATGCTTGTATTATGTTGTCTTTCCACCAAAGTGATGAACTCGATGACCCGCTTTTGAGTCTCACTCTTTCTCTTGAAGAAGTACACCCAACAATATCGTGAGTAATCATCCACAATCACCAAACAATACTTCTTGCCTCCAAGACTATCATATGATAGAGGACCAAAGAGGTCCAAGTGAATGAGCTCGAGGATTCTTGATGTAGTGATGTTCGTCTTGGTGGGATGTGCTTCTCCATGTTGCTTTCCTAGAACGCAAGTGCTACACACACGATCTTTGGCAAACTTAGCATTTGTTAGTCCTAGAATGTGATTGCCACTTTGAAGGTCATGCAATGTCCTCATATTGGTGTGGGCTAACCGGCGATGCCATAGCCAACCCACATCAACTTTAGCCATTAGGCATGTCGCGGCACACGTGTCTCCTTTGGAGAAGTCCACTACATACATGCCGTTCTCGACATGCCCAACAAAGGCTACTTTAAGAGTCGTTTCCCAAGTGACAATCACATTCTCCTTATTAAAGAAAGAGGTAAAACCACTTTTAGCAAGTTGAAGAACCGAGATGAGATTGTAGCCAAGGGACTCAACAAGAAGAACATTCTCAATTGACAAGTCATTTGAGATTGCTACCTTGCCTCGTCCCAATACCTTTAGTTCGGAGTTGTCACCAATAGTAACGCAATTGCGATGAGGTAATGGAGGATGAATATCACTCATTGCGTCATTGCTTCCGGTCATATGTTGGGATGCACCACTATCCACCGTCCATTTGCTCGAACCGGAAGCACTTCCCTACAATAGATTAGTTGCTTGATTTAGGGACCCATCTTTGAATGGGTCCTCTCATGTTAGCGACAAGGGTCTTAGGAACCCAAATACTCCAATGATAATCGTCACCATAAGAAGTACCAACATATTTAGCATATACATGACCATCTCTAGACTTCATAAGAACATAAGATGGATTATATTTCCCGGCAAAGTTATTGTGAGTGGTGCTCCCCCTAGAGGTCTCACCACCCACAATGGTGTTGGTCTCCTTCCCTTTGGTCACCTCTCCCTCTTTCACAAATCTTACTTCTTGTGAGGAGGAGGTGACTCTCTTCTTGTTCTTCTTCTTGTACTTCTTCTTTGACTTGGCTATGTAGCCAAGTCCCTCCTTTCCATTGTTGGCACGTTGAGAAGCAATCTCATGGGAACTCTTCTCATTTCCTACAAGATTAGTTGTACTACAAGCATTGCTAGACAAGATATTCAAGCTAGAAATTGAAGTGGATACAACTTGTTTGTTTGATTGTTGAGCTAGAAGATTGTCACGAGATTTGGTTAACTTGTCATGAATTTCCTTAAGAGACATGAACTCCTTTTCAAGTTTTTCATAACGAGTACCAAGTTCCTCGTGAGCAATTCCTAGCTTCAATTCTTCATGCTCAAGAGTTTTAATTAAGGCAAGAGATTGAGCATTTTCCTTCCTAAGCTTAGATACACTTATGGCAAAGTTTTCTTCAAGACAAGACAATTTCTCCTCAAGTGAGGCACGAATGGAACGCTCATTATCAAGAGCTTTTTCAAGCTCTTGCTCATTGCAAGTGTGACCTCCATGGCTTTCTAAGGTCATGATGATCTCATCCTTTTCATCAACAAGAGAGTTAGCCTCATCAAGTTGCCTCAAAAGGGAGTTCACCTTTTCCTTAGTCTCACCCTTAAGGCTAGATAGCCATATGCTTAACTCATTAGACTCACTATCCTCCTCACAAGCATTTTCAACACAATCCAATAACGAAGGAGGGTTAGTGACAATGGTCTTGGAGTTGGGAGAGCATACCGAGGTGGCTTTTGCCATAAGACATGTAGATCGGGTAGCCACATTCTCATTGGGGGATTCAAATAGGGAGATCGAAGGTGATGATGCGGTGGCCTTGGCGATGTGAGCAACTCCAACTACCTCATCTTCTCCTTCATCTCCGGAGATGTAAGTCTCAAGAACCGCCCCTTCTTGAACGTAGAGAGCTCTTGGCACCTTCCTTGCAAAGTTCTTGTTTTGAGGAGGCTTGGTCTTGTTCTTGCGAATGAGCTTGCCTTCGTTTTCTTCTCTTGGCTCAAAGGGGCACTCCTTCACGAAGTGGTTAGCGCTACCACAATTATAGCATGTCCTTGGTCGCTCCCCCTTCTTCTTGTAGTTCTTGTTTCATGGAGGCCTTGGAGATCCGGTCTTGTGAGCTTCCCATCTCTTCCAATATCCATGCATAGCAAGGGCAATGCACTTGTGTGCTCCTGTGTAAGTATCTTCATAGTCTTCCTCATCATCATCATCTTCTTCACTTTCATCAACTCGAGCCATTGCCTTTGACTTCAATGCAAGGTTGGGAGACTTTCCTATCCCTCTAGAGCGAGCTAGAGCATCATCCGCACTCTTGTGTGAGAGAGAGATTGCGATGAACTCACTAAGAAGACCAATGGAGTTGAGAGTATTGTAGTCCGCTCTTGTCCGGATGCTAGTGGTGAGATTCTTCTCGAAGGGTGTGATAGCCTTGACAAACTTCCTCTTTATCCATTCATCAGTGATCTCTTCCTTGCCAAAGTCTCTCAGTTGATTGGCGAGAGTGACAACTCGTCTATAGAGCTCTTCAGGAGTCTCATCCTCTTGCATAACGAAGTTCTCGGAGTTGTCAATGGCCACATCATACTTGGAGGACTGAATACTAGCATTTCCTTGAAACAAGGTATCAAGTTTGTCCCAAGCTTCCTTGGCGGTCTTGCAACCGCGAATGTGAGTGAGATGCTCCCTTGGGAGAGCCTTCTGGATAATAACAAGAGCAGTTTTGTTGAGTTGAGATTCAACATCCTCCCTTGGAGTCAAGTTGCTTGGGTCATGAGGATGAAATCCATGAATCACGCTTCTCCACAATGCCGTACATGATCCTGAAATGTGAGATTCCATTTCAAACTTCCAAGAGGAAAATTCGTTAGTGTTAAGGATGGGTGGAACTCCAACATTAAGGATGTGTGGCATGGAAACAATTGGGTGGATAGAATCATAGTTTTGTGGTGGTGGAACCCCGAACCATTAGCCGTTTGAGACTTGGAGCCACCGTCACTCTCCTTAGCTTTGGCTTTAGCCTTTTGTGCGGCTTTAGCCTTAGCTTTCGCAATGTTCTCTTCGATTTCGGAAATATCTGGATTTGTTTCCTCATCCGAACTATCCTCATCGGTGACATGGGGAGAGTGAGACGGCTCCTTGGTTCTACCCATCATGTTCTCCAACATCTTCTTGATGGAGGAAACCTCCGAGCCCACACTAGAGCTAACCTTGGACAATTGGGTTTGAATGGTACAAACCGTTGTCTCTAGGTTGGCTATAGTGTCGGCCATTTTGGAGAGCTCCTCCTTAGAAGATTCGGGAACATCCTCGTTGACCATGATTACTCTTAGGCGGTTAAGCCCGATAAAAGAGCCGAGGCTCTGATACCAATTGAAAGTGCAATATGGTCAACTAGAGGGGGGGGGGTGAATAGGTGACCTACAAATTTTACTTCTTTTCAACTTTTAGAGGGGGCTTTTAAGAAAGTAAATACTTGATTACCTAGATGTGCAACTAAGTGAGTAACCTAGGTGATACAAAGCAAGTAGCAGCGGAAATAAAGGAACGGTACAAGATAACAACAAGTGAAAAACACGGAGACAAGGATATGTTTCCCGTAGTTCCTTCTTAAAAGAAGTACGTCTACGTTGGAGAGGTGGGGAGCCACCTAGGCACTCCTCAATAGCACGGATGTGCACACCTTGTTCTCCTTGAGCTTCTCCGGTGAGAGAGATGCTCGTTTCCACTATGAGGTCGACTTGAAGGCGTTGACCAAACCTTTACAAGGGGGTTGAGGCTACTCCACAAGTGAGATGGAGGCTCTCAACAATCGAAGCTTCTTGCTACAAGGTGGAAGCTACAAGCACTAGGGTTTCCCATGGATGACAAAGCAACCAAGAGATTACAAGATCCCAAGAGTTGTGGTGTGGGTACACACGTTTTGGCTTGGTGGAAAGGTAGATCTAGTCCTCCTCCATGAGATCCTTGAAGGGCATCGAGTTTGGTTGGAGGAGGAGAGAGATCGGGTCGTTTTGAGCTCTACAACAATGGAGGAGAGAGAGGAATGGACGAGCTACCTATCTAGAGGAAGAAGACAACTATTTATAGGCTCCTCCAAAATCTGACCGTTGCAGTCCTGCGGGACCGGAAATTTCCGAGGTAAAGGCCGGAATATTCCGGTGTGAGTTGGCCGGATATTTGAAAACTCCGGGGGGCGGATAATTGAAATATCCGGGGGCGGAAATTTCCGCCCCAATACTCCGCCCCCATCTCTGTGCGCAGGCATCAACATGTTGATGAAAAACTGCTAAGGACCAAGGGCCGGAGATTTGCTCCGGAAATTTCCGGGGCAAATTTCCGCCCCACCTTCTGTGCGCGGGCATCAACTTATGATGGAAAAATGGCTAAGGACCTTGATGCCCGGAATATTGAAATATCCGGGGGGCGGATAATTGAAATGTCCGGGCCCGGAAATTTCCGGACTGAATCTCCGCCCCCATCTCTGTGCGCGGGCAACATGAAGTAGTCCAATTTCTGCTAAGTCCTTGAAGGCCGGATTTTTGGCCCGAAAATTTCCGGGGCAAATTTCCGCCCTGGCTTCTGTGCGCGGGCAGACCAACACTTAGTCGTTTTCATGGAAGCCAGATGGGAGGCCGGAAATTTCCGGTGAGAGGGCCGGATAATCCGCCCCTTAAGTACCGGAATTTCCGCCCTTTAAACTGAAAAATCCGGTGGCTGTAATTCCACAATAGAGAGCTTCTCTTTGATCTTTTGATGTGTATATAGAGATGATCACCTGAGATAATAGCTGCACAGTCTAAACAACATTGTTAGATAGGATATATCCGTGTTATCATCATCACCAAAATCATTATAGGGATCATGAGCTTTCAAAAACTTAGCATTTCAAAGATATATCACCGAATACAAGGTTACACACCTTACTACAGTTTTTTACAAACTATAAACAGTTTACAGGATACTTACATCCGACAAATCAGTCAAAACGCTGAGCATTCTCAGTCGCTAAGACCCTATCTACCTCTTCAGAGGTCATTCGGATAATCTTCTCGGCTGCAGGACATACATCATCATAATACGGCGCGATGTCCTCGATTGCATAATCTGGGCGCCGAGCTACGGAGTTCAAGTTTATCTCAGGATGCCATATTCGGACAAAAGAAAGAGCCACAACCGCGCCGCACGTCATTTGGTTGCGTACGCACGAGCGAATCTCTCCTTCCCGTCCAAACAACCTGAGCAAATAGCTCCAGTCTTCGGGACCCCTTTCGAGTGGATAAAAAGCAGCATTCATCGCAACCAAGACCTCGTGAAAAGAACTCACGAGAATTCTCGCCTGGAGGACTCGAAATTTCAAGCTGGCCATCACAAACCCTTGACTGCGATCAGACCAGAAATTATTCGCATGATGTTTTGAGCTGTTAGCCTCTTGATAAATGTGGTTTTCCACCCACTGCTTTTCTTCCCTGTCATCCGGTTTTACAACTGAAGAGCAGACGTACTTGGTCAGCTAAAGAAAAACGAGGAAGAAAAACGCATGGGGGCTGCACTACTTACATAGCAAATCTCTTGCGACTGAAGCCAATTCATCCATCAGAAATTGTTCGCGTTCAGCCGCCAATTTTTGTTTGGATTTCGCCACATCGGCCACCCCGCGCAGAGCTTTCAGCCTGCGTTCACCCTCCTGGACTTTATCGCGGAGGCCCGCAAAAGTACCGACAGCAGCCACAAGTGGATTTACTGGATTATCACGTCCACCCGAAGTTTCCGCGGCAAACACAGTAGCCTGGAAGATTACAAGGAAAGAAGTGAGATGCCCTACTCGAGTTATTTCTAGTCACACATCTGACAAAACGCTCGGGGGCTACTCCCATCGGGAGACAAGGCACAGGCAAAAGGAATAGATTCCAAAAGCAAATACTTCAATTAACGACAACAAAGGTACGGTAATACATCCCAAGGTTCATTACATTCAAGGAAGGAAATAAAAAAACTACGAGGCTACATTGGTGCTCCCACTAGCGGCAGTCGACCCTCCCTTCTTCCGAGCAAAAATCTCAGAAAGCTTCCGAGCAAGAATGGCGGCTTGCTCGCCAAAACGAGAGAGCCGTACCTTTTTGCCCGTGGAAGGATCGACTGGAATGGACGAGTAAGCCTCCTCCAACCCTTCGACTCCGTGCGCCAGAGCGAATTGGATCGCAGTCTTCGCGCCAGCCTCTGATTGAGCGACTGCAAAGGCATCCAGAAGACCGCCTTCAGAAAAAACCTTCAGCAGATCATCTAGCGCAGGCGCAGGAGTGCCGCTGGCGACGAGGCGACCATGCACTTGCACCAATGCCTGAGAGGCATCGTTAATCAGAGAGAGAATTCCATCGGAATGTCTCTTGAGTTGTGCAAGTGTGTCGGTTAGCACGTCCACCCGCTGGAGCCCAGGGATCTCTAGAGGGACGTCCAGAAGACCTATGAACAAAGAGGATCGTACTTAGCAAAGTTCAGCGGAATAAAAGATCAGAAGTCGCAAAATACCAACATACTTACCCGCAAAACGTTCCGCGAGGGGACGGAGGAACTCGACAATGTTATTATCGGCCTTACTGCCAGCTTCAACTTGCTCCTTCAAGGCCTTCCGCGCATCCGCAAGCTGTCGACTAAAATCTTCCGATTGCATGCGGGAAGCCTCCAGCTCTTGTCGAATGGCCGTCAGGTCAGCCTCCCGAGCAGTTACCTGCTCAGAAAGTTTGACCCTTTCGGATTCCGAAAATTCAAGTTGAGCTGCAAAAAGATGCTTATCAGAAATCAAGAATTCACAGGACAGTGAAGACAAAGAGATAATAGAACTTACCCTTGAGGAGGTCGTTTTCAGTTTGAAGTCGGCTACGGTCCGTTCGAAGGGACTCGCAATCCGATTCAGCGAGAACGACGCGGCGACCAATCGCCGCAAGAGAATCAACAAGCAACTGCAAAAGCACGAAGACGAAAGAGTTAAATGGATTAAATTTGAGTCTGTACCCGATTATTTACAATTGACTACAGCCTCGGGGGCTACTCCCATCGGGAGCACTGCCGTGCACCCGATAAAAATACAAAGATGAAGAAGAAAGGAACCAGATTCAGAGCCTGTAGCCGATCGCTTGCAATCGACTACAGCCTCGGGGGCTACTCCCGTCGGGAGCACTGTCGTGCACCCGATAGAAATTTGAAGACAGAAGATGACGTTTACCTGGCCAGAGGCGCGAAAGAGCGGATCCGCGGAGCTGTCCGTCACTTCTTTAGAGGCTGAAGTCCTGGCGGCAAAGCTGGGGGCTTCACGTTCCAGAGTCGCAGCCTCAGGGGCTGCTCTGGGAGAGTTTTGGACGGTGCCCGCGGTGGGAGTTTCACCCGCATCTTTCGCCTTATTCCTCTTTTCGGGAGGAACGGTAGCGGCATACCTACGTGGACTGATCGTCTGCAACCTGTAGCAAAAGACAGAAAACGTCAAACGATGAAGCATAGAAATTGTTCGACTAAGAAAAAAGAAGAAGCACTTACTCGTCATCTTCGTCGTCGTCATCCAGAGTATCCGCGTTCCAAGCAGCCGTCATCACTGGGAATGAAGCCGAAGGAGGACGAGATTGAAGTGGAGTCGCAGAAATTGGGGCTTGACTGGGCGACGCTTCTAGGGATTTGTCCTTAGAAGTGGCTTCGTCCTCATCTACCCGACGACGTTTCGGAGGGGCGCCATTCGAGTCTTCAGCGTCATCCGAAGAATCTTGCTCTGAACTCGAAGAGGCGTTGGCGACGCTAGTATCAACTGCGCCATCCTGATGACTTGACACTAATCCTGAGGCAGCCTCTCCCGCAACAGGCGGGTAGCAGTTTGCCACAGCTAAGCTCTACAAAAGTAGAGAAGATAAGAAGAAATATCATCGGTTAGGATTCAGAACTTGAAGAGATGCGACTCAAAAGGCAATAAGGAGAAAGCTAACCGTGGCTGGAGGAGGATTCGAGGCGGCGAAGGCTTCGACCGAACATTCAGGGAATTTCTCCCCTACTTTCAGTCGGGTAATAGCCGCGATTTTCTTCTCGAATTCCACATTCGAAAGTTCCTCGCAGCTCACTCGGCTGGGGTCCTCCGAGCCTTGGTACTCCCACATAGCGGAAGGTCTCTGTTGAAGGGGCTGCATCCTGCGCTTCAAGAAGATGCCCGCCAGATGTAGCCCGTTGAGCACGACTCCCGCAGTTTGGTCTCGAAGAGCGGCTACTCTTGCGAGTAAGGGCGTAACCATCTGATTTTCTTCGGCTGACATCTTGTGGCCCCAGGACTTGCGCCTCGTTAGAACATCGAACGGGTGGAACTCTACAAGCCCACCCGAGCTGTTATCAACAACATAAAACCACTTCTTTTGCCAGCCTTGGGCGGAGTCGATGAAGTGCATGTTGAAGTAGCTGCTCTCCTGGCGCGCCTGGATTCCGAAGCCACCCGTACGAAGTGGTTCGCCGGGCTCAGATTCCACCCGCGATTTCTCGCGGAAGATCCTGACCTTGAAAAGCGCCTTCCAGAGCGCCCAATGCGGGCGAATGCCGAGATAGCACTCGCAGAACACGATGAAGCACGAAATGTGCTGCACCACATTCGGGGGAAGATCGTGAAGCTGTATGCCGTAGACATACAGCAACCCGATGAGGAAGGGGTGAAGAGTAAAAGAAAGGCCCCGAGTCACGTGGTCCACGAAGACCACGCGCTCGTTCGATTGAGGATTGGGTACCTCTTCCTTCTTCCCGAGGCGGACTCGTTTCTCCGTCTCCGCCGGCAGCAACCCTTCCCGCTGCATCTCCTTAATGCTTTTCGCGGTAGTGTTGGGGGAGCGCCAGTCGCCGGCGCGGGGCGCGGGTTGCGCGGAAGGCTCGCCGGATGCAGAGGTCACGGCGCCACGCTTCTTTCCCCCAGCCATTGTTGCAGCACGAGCTCGAGCGCGAGGAAGAAGAAGATGGATGCGAGGAAGACGACGAAGGCAAAGAGCTGGGAAAATTTCACCGTAACACC
This sequence comes from Alopecurus myosuroides, assembly GCA_028641055.1. Lineage (NCBI taxonomy): Eukaryota > Viridiplantae > Streptophyta > Magnoliopsida > Poales > Poaceae > Alopecurus > Alopecurus myosuroides. Next base: position 39,501,561 of record CM054060.1, read on the forward strand.
AAGTCCAGTACTTATACACTGAGTAAGATGATCTCCGCCGTACGATGCGCTACGTGGCGCCCATCGCAATCGCCACGCGTGAAGGTAAAACGAAGAGGCGGCGGACGCTGTTTCGTGCCACGATCTTAACAAGAGATCGTGCGCATTTACTGCGCGGTTCACGTGAAAACCGGGAACGACGTCTCGTTTTCCCGGTCAAAAAGCTGACATGGTGGGCCACCATCTGCTACCACTCCGTCACGTCCCATCGGGAGAAGAGAAGTGCGCCATGACGTCATGGCATACGTCATCCAAGATCAAGATCTTTCGATTGGAAGTTCAAACGCGAAAATACCTTCGTACGAACAACAATTCCTTCGAATAGAAGCGACATTTCTGCGAACCATTCATAAAACAAAACCTCTTCGAACAAGAGAAAAAATACCCTACACACGAAAACTCTTTCGTATGGGCACGACGTTCCAAACATGAAAACTCTTTCATATGGACTTAATTTTTTCCAGCACGAAATTTCTTTCGTACGGAATTCAAACAAATCAATCGGGTAGAAAAAACCTACCTCTCCTATACATGATAACTTTACATCATAAAGAACCTGGATTGTTCAGCCGACTAGGCACATCCGGATGCCATATTCTTCGAATATGAAGGTAAGACCCGAAAAGATCTCTCTTTTGGGCCTGGAATCGCACTCGAAAGCTGCGTCCTCCGGTATAATTCCGTGTCAACAACACGAAGAAAAATCCTAGCGGACGCGCCGGGTACCCCCATAGGTTAAGTTCGATTCGATAAGTCCACAACGGCCCAGTCGCAACAATCACCTCATCGGGTTCGAGTCGGAGGTCTCGAATCTGTGTAGGCCAGGAATGTTTTTGCCCTAGTCGCAATTAATTGGCCCTGATCTCTCGGGAGAGCCAAGCTACTGTGCCACATCCTTCTATGAAAAAGCCGTAAAAACAGGCACTTATATTGCTTGATACTCAAGCGTGAAGACCCATGATACAGGGAACACACCCTTTAAAAACAATGATTGTCAAGATGGTCCTCCATAGAAGGCAGGAAAGAGTTGACCGTCTACTCGACTGTAAAAATCCCAGTCGAGCACACGCTCGGGGGCTACTGACGAAGACATGGATCTTGGACCCTGCGGGTAAGGACACCCCCTCTCAGGCCCAAGGTCAAGGCCCAAGAAGGGACGCCCTTGGAAGACTCCAGAAGGCCCACCTGAAGCCCACCCGCGCTAAACTTGAGGGTTAAGTTAGGAAGTTTGTAACCGACCTAGCTAGGGTTTGAATCCTCTCCGGGTAGAACTCGAGACCTGGCCATCTATATAAGGCCAGGAGAGCCCCCAAGGAGAGGACCAAGCAATCACCGCACGACCCAAAAGCCTTGAACTCGAGATCTACTCTCGATTTGAGCACACCTTTGTAACCGATCTAATCTTCAATACAGATCGACAAGAGGCAGGAGTAAGGGTTTTACCTCTACGAGGGCCCCGAACCTGGGTAAATCTCGCCCCCTGTCTAGCCGACGATCTCACCAGCGCTCATGAGTTCTCCTAATCGAAACCCGATAGGGTCACCTAAGGGACTTGTCGAGTCAGGGATTCGACACTGCCACACCGTCGTTAATCGTTCCAATGTCGACGCCGTCGTTACTCATAAGCCTGTTGCGTCGCTTTGCAGGATAAGGTCGCCTCCCCTCCAGAACCACGATGTCTTGCCTTCTAGGTTGCTGGTAGCTTCTCCCCATCCAGGAATGCTCCAGCACCTCCAATACCATCGTGTAGCAACTCCATGGATGGGACCTCAGCCCAGTTTTCTACCGTGAGTGTGCAAGCCCTAGGTACAGTTAGTTTTGGGGAATATTCCTAGGAATAAGTGATCTACACACAAACAACAGCACACTTATTGAAGCAGTTGTCTTGTATTGTTTTCTTAAGTTTTTATCAAGGAAGTTACCTAAAATTAAGTTGTTCTTGCTTTTCCCTGCGTTAACTGAGAAAAGTTATTTATGAAGCAATTTAACAAGCTCAATATTTTGATATCAATCGCTCCTTTAAATTGCTAATGCAATTGTCTGTAAATAGTTGATAGTTTCAGTTCCATGAAGAAGAGTACCAGATTCAGTACTTCATACTACGTTCAGGTTGCTGGCATTGCTCATGATTACCACCGAAGGGACAAAGAGAATTTGGAATCACACCTGTTACTATCTACGATATGCTGCGCACTTCCATAGTAAGTCGACCATGCTTTCTAAATAAAAAAAATCTCATTTATGTTGTTGCAAGCATATGCAGTATCGGGCTATTGGCCATCCACTTGAAATTCGTTTTGACTCCTTTTCATAATACTGTACCTACTATGTACAATTATCTGAATATATTTGGTCACTATAGATTTCTAATCTAGCTTTATTCATGTGCATTTTCAGAAAACGAGAGAAATTGTTTTTACATTTTTTACTGCCTTCCTGATAATATGGGATTTATCCTACAATGGTTTCTTAAAAAGGTATCAATTTCATTCTATATTTTGTCTTGGTTTAGATTTTTCCTCCCTGACATCAAAATGATACGGTTTTGTTATGAAGATTTCATGCCAGCCAGCTTCTTACATACTTTTTCTTCTGTTATCTTTACTGATAATGTTAGATTGGTGATGGTTCATCCACACACATCTACGCAGGCCCCTAATTAAATATTTAGGCGAATTAAGCAACCCAAATCCTAGCTTCAATCCAGGTCCGATGTTTCATAGTCCCATGGCCCAAAAAAAAATCCCTATTGCAAAGATTCCAGATGCATGGGGTAGCAACAGCCCCGATCGATTGCAAATAAAGTGATGCAACACAGGGAGCAGCAGCCGACATCAGTAGGGATGTAGCACACAAGTTGGCAAGCCATGGTATCATGGGAACGATGTACATAGCCAAGGGTGACCTCCCGGCCGGCCGACCAAAAGTTTCCTCGCATCTTCGAGACCCCTCTTCTTTGGTTCAGGTGAGACCTTCGCGCCTCTTTTTTTTCTGCCAACAGTAAACCAAAGATATATAGCGAAATGATTGAGAAGGTATCAGTTTAATCTCTTGCCACTGGTAGAAAAAAGGCCTACAGTCCCGGTTCGCCAGGCCCATTAATCCCGTCCAGGCAACCGGGACTAGCTACGCGCGACTAAAGGCCCCCCCCCCCTATAGTCCCGCTACTTACGGATCGGGACTAAAGGCCCGTCCACGTGGGCGGGTGGCGGAGCCTGGGGTCGGAGGACATTTAGTCCCGGTTGGCCACATGAACCGGGACTAGATTTATTTCGTAATTTTTTAATTCATTTGGTTTCTAATTATTTTTCTCACCTTTTTTCACTCCCTTTTTTTCACTCCCTTTTTTTTCACAATTTGTATTATTTGCTTAGTGTCTAACTAAGATTATCTCTAGTCAAATTACTTACTCATGGTCAAACTTCCCGCTCGGTCACCCATCCTCCCACTACTCTAGCACTAGCACGCTTAACTTCCGAGTTCCATCCCGTCCCGAATCCAAGTGTTTCTCACGCATGTATGTGATAGTAGTATCATATCAATCTTATTAACATGTTGGTCGAAGCCACATTTCTTAATTGTTTGAATTTCAAATAAATCTTTTAATAAACAAAAGTAATGATGTAATTAATAATTTTGAATAAATAAATAAACATTAACTTTTAATTTGTATTATTTCTAAAAATACAAATAATATATCCAAAAATTGAGAAAAATGGAACTAATTCATTTTAAAATCTAAAAAATACAAATAATATATCAAAAATGAAGAACAATAATACTAATTCATTTTAAAATCTTAAAATACAAATAATATATCAAAAATTAAGAACAATAATACTAATTCATTTTAAAATCTTAAAAATACAAATAATATATCAAAAAATGAAGAAAAATAATACTAATTCATTTTAAAATCTTAAAATGAAAAAATATATCAAAAATAAAGAACAATAATACAAACAATATTCATTACATGCATAGAGTCGATCACACATAACACAAACATAGAGTCGATCACACATAACACAAACATAGAGTCGATCACATTTCATAACATATATATATAGAGTCGATCACAAAAGATATCCATTACATATATATACTACTAGCTAATTAGATACCCATTACATGCACATAGATATCGAACGCATACATCATCTATGGCCCCGCCGAGTAGATGCGGAACAACTCGTACGCGACATATGCATCTATGGCCGCATACTTGAGGTTCGTCATGCGCAATGGGGTCTCCTCCCAATAGTTGTGATTCTCCCGGCGGAAATCAGTCTTCATCCTTTGATAGCAGGGGTGGATTAAGGTGCTTGCCATGACAGCCATCCCGGTCTTTGGCCCGGTGAACTGGATAAGATTCTGAAGATCAATGTAGTGATCTTCAGGTATCATAATACCGATGCGCATCAAGTTCACACGGTCTTGCGTGATGTCAACGCTGGAAAAGTCAAACCCCGAGTTGACAAGAAAATCAACAAGGTCCGGGCAATGCCTTGAGCTACTGTAACAACAAAAATAGGATATGTGTTAGATATGTTGCAACACATGTATTCTTCACATGCAACAAAAAAACCCGAAGATGCATGCAAGATTACGTGCACGTGTGCTATAGCTTCTACCTTGACCATTGGAAGACCAACACCGACTCCTTGAACGCAATCTGGATGACGGCAACATCGTTCTGATTCGCCGTGTACTCCAGATCGAGCCCAAAGAACCGGTGTTCTTCGGGAGCTGCAAAATAGAGTTCGGCCAAATGACCGAGAGCTTCATGCAGCCTCGCGCAACTGTTGGTGAAGAGCACGTCCAAATCCTTGCCGCATGGTGTCTTCCCATTGTATTGCGTCCATTCAGCCATTTTGCGTGCGTGTGCTTGGATCGAAAAGAACAGAGAGCGAGAGAGAGGAAGAACAGAGAGCGAGAGGAAGAACAGAGAGCGAGCAGTGGAATGGCGCCCTTCTGCCTCTTTGGCGAAATAAAAACCGCTGCGGGGAGGCGAGAAGCTTGATGTTTAGTCCCGGTTGGCCACGGGAACGGGGAATAAAGGACCAATAGTCCCGGGCGGCCAGGTCAACCGGAATTAATTCCCTCCACGCGCCGCAACGCGTTTCCCAACCCGCGACGTCTGACCTTCTGTCGCGGGCCTCCTCCCGACCCGGGACTAAAGACTCATTAATCACGGGGCGCGACGCTTGGGGACTGATGCTGGCATACCGAAGGCCTTTTTTCTACTAGTGTGCTGGAGCTATATGCATGTTCTTTTGATTGACTTTACCTCCAAGTATTATCAATCTTTACCAAGTTTGATAATGACATGGTATTAATATTGTGCGGGATATGCACTGAGTAACGAGTACGCATATAAGCTCTGGTTCCCAGTAATTTTCATTCTAATTAGAAGACTATAACTCACAAGATATAGTATTGAAGTTTATAAGCTCTGAGTAATGAGTATGCATATAATTTGTTGTTCCTGGTACTATTCACTCTAATTAGAAGACTATAACGGTTTATTGAATCTTCTTTGATTTTTTACTCTCAATTCAGATGTGTCTTCTTTGCTAATTACTATGAGCTAAGGTTCTCCAGGAGTGGACTGCCATGCAATGATTTCACATCAAGAAAAAGTAGTTAGCCGAGTTCTCATTTCCGGTTATGTGGATCTGTTGTACTACAAGTATCTTGTAAGGTATTATTCTATTGAAAAGTTACCTAGAGCTAGCATCTCATGCACCATCCATTTTTTATTTTCTTTCTGGAAATTATTTCCAACACAATAATATTTGGTTGTGAAAAATGATATATCTTAGAGAAGAGGCAAAGTGGACTTATATTCCAAAGGTTGAACCACTGTATAGACTTTCAGAATATATTGTCTATAGTTACGAAGGCTTCTCGAGTTTGATCTATGGTAGAAGATTTGAACATAGAATCGGATACAAATCTTTCACTCACTGGAAAGTGAAAACATGTGACTATGGAAGAAGTGGAGTTTAGAAGTGTTGCTGACTTTAGATTCAGGTTTTGGCATGATAAAACTTGCACTATCTTTTCGCGCTTAGGCGTTCAGCATGTCGTTGGTTATGTGCACTTCTTTTTTGTTATTTTTTTCATGATTTTTTAACTAAAATGCCAATTATTGATAATTCTTGTACTCTTTAATTTGCTCTCAGGTTGAAAAAATGCCAATCTTAGTTTGAGCTAATGGAAGAGAGAAAAAAATCAACCTTCACTATGTTTCTAAAAATGAGCTTATAGTGCATTGTCTATGTTTTCGAAGGTGAACTTATAACACAATATATATCTCCGCATCTGTACAGTCGAGTTCTCCACACGACTATGTTGAAAATGTTGCAACATGAATTTTTAGCTCCTGTATACAAGAACATTCCGCATTATAACCCTGTGTTGTAGCTTTGAATTTATTTAGTACATACTTACAGATTTAACATATGTTCTGACTAGCTAAAGATCATCAAGTACCATTTTCCAATAGATGACGGTTTGAAAGAATGGTGTTGAGTCGTTTACATAGTTGAAATACTGTCTTTTTTTAATAAAACTCCCGGAATGATAGGAGTCGTTTCATATTTTTCAGTTACAGGATCGTGATTCTGAGGGTTTTTCTCGCTAGCAACATATCCGGCAAAAAGGAAGCGGCATGCTAATAGCTGCAATATAACAGTAAATTTATAATGAGTTTTAAACATGGGAAGAGGTGCTACACTGTAGCCAACAAAAATTGTAATCCAGAAAACCATTAAATACTCTGTGACCCATACACATTCTGAAAAATATAAGAAGTAATTAAAGAACAAGGAATTTTAATTTTGCATCGTGTTTTCCCATTGATTCTTATGTGTCCTCTACACTGCACGATTTTGCATCATGTTTTTTCCATTGATTCTTATGTCCTCTCTACACTGCTCCATTTTGCATCATGTTTTCCTGTTGACTTATTTGATTGATTGTTTCTTCCAATTCAGTACTATATGCTCCTCATGGCTTGACTTATATTATTGTTTTGTATATCACAAAGACAGTTTGTCTTATTAATAGGACTCTACAATACAATCAACTCTTTTCAGAGTAGCGAAAAGCGAATATATTATTGTCAAACTTCTAATGGATCCGAAACTAAAAATGAGTAGCGAAAAGCATGCCTAATACTTGTGTTGACGGTAATTTTAGATACTTCTGGCTTAAGGGTGGCCCTACTGTGATCTAGAATTGACTGAGAAATAAATAGAGTGGATGATGATGAATGCCTCTACGGAGTAGTATATTAACCAGCAACAAGTTAACTTCAAAGAGTCAACAAGGTGAGGGAAGAGCCATTTTCTTGTCTAGCATATAATCACACTTCTTTTGCGATCTAAGAAAATTTGTAATGTTCTGTTGATCGCTTGTTCACCTGAAATGAGAATGCTTTCCTATTTCATAGTGTAGTTGTTTGGTTCAGTTGTACTGGCGAATAAATGCAGTGAAATACGGTTCCACTCCGAGACACCTGTGCTGACTGACTTGCAGGATACGGTTTGCTCCTAGCAATGGGCTTTCGATTTATCCAAGTGATGAAAGCCTACAACATTTTCGGGAAGGACATGGACTTGTTGATATGCTACTGAGTTATGTGTGCATCCTTCTATATGGACAAAGATTGAATTCATCAAGCATAAATCATAGAGATAATGATTTGTGAGTTTAGAAATCATGATCCGAACCGAATTCTCTTTCCTTCGAATGGATATTGTTACTGAAATGTTGATTAAAATATTGTCTTTATCAACACATCCTTCGCATTAGTGGAAATTTTAGGCACTCTTTAATTACATGTGTGACCGTAGCAACGCACGGGCATTCAACTAGTATTACTAGTTTAAGTGTATTAGCGCAGGACCACTAGGCCCAACTAACGAAATAAGAAAATGCCACGTTTGCTTTCTGAGAGGAATGGTACGATTAGACAACTACTCGATGGCAACAATATTAATATGTGGCAAACTGCTTAGGTTATTCGACTGAGAAATAGTTTAATTCTCAGTCGACCGAGAAATGGTTTAATCTTAGTGGACCGAGAAATAGTCACACCCATTTGTTTTACACGCACTTCTTGCACATCGCATGGATGCTTCGCTACTATCGCTGGTTTTTAAAGAGGCCCTGAGCTTAGGTCAGAACCGTAAAATGAATCGAAATTTTCCAATTTTATCCTTAGCTTGATTGAGACTGATGAGCACATAATGGTGGATGACATATATTAGATAAGATGTTTGATCAACACACCTGTATTTACCTAGTAAGCCAGTCTAGTACTATCTAATCAAGGGAGAACATTTTTATCTAGATGCTCGGCCGTAGATTAGGCACCACCCACACACATTGCAATGGTTGCTTCAAACCGTAGAAAGATGGATGGTACACCTTGGTCTGCATATCGTAGAATGCCGCTTGTTTTCCGTCCTCGGAATACCTTGGGAAGTAGATTCTATTGCCATGCCCAGCTTCTGGTGACACCACAGAGTATGACACCCTGAAGTCCAGAAACAAGGCCGCACCACCGATGTCTTGCACCTCTCTCCAGACTATCTCCTCCTTGTTAAGCTTGAACACTCGTGGCGGCTCGTCAGCATTACGCACGAACACGGAGACCAGCTCCCCTCCCACTTCAACCAGGTAGCAGAACTCCGTCCCCTCGTGGTCGTCCCCCCAGACGTCCATCTCCACATGGACCGGTTTAGGCTTCTCCAAGATCGTCCATGTGTCGCTTGTTGGGTCAAACGTGGCGAGATTGCCCTTTCTCCCAAGGCAGTAGAATTTGCCATGAAAAAAGACGGGATTGGCAAATGCGACCGGAAACGGCGCTCCTTCATAGTATTCGAGATGTCGTTCGGTCCATTCGTCCTCGTTGTGCCGCCATGTATGGACCCCGACCGCTTTGCCGTCGTTCCTGCTGTTGACACCAAAGAAGACGCAATCCGGTGAAGTCAGGTCCACCGAGGACCATGAGATGCCATTGAAGTTGTACTTCCCCTCAACCATGGCGACGCCCTCGATGTCTATTGTGAACGGGTTTATGATGTAGATTTCATCGATGTGCGTGCCCGTCGACATTGCCACCCAGCCCTCTTTGGAGAATCGGAAAATATGCTCGTCGTGTTCATCTTCGCAAATTTCAAATGTTTTAACTCGTATGGTGTATTCCTGGCAGCGTAGAGGGTCCAATAATTTGCACACCCCGTCTCGGCCTGAGCGGTGCATGAGCCAAGGCCACACCTTGGCTTGCTCAACCGGGTTACACACCATGCTCCATGACTTGCACACGGCCGGAAACCGGAGACGATCCACCAAAGATAGTTTCGACACGACCAATTCCAGCAATCCTAGTGGCAGGTCTTGCCATGGCCGCGTGTTACAAGATGTCGCCTCCTCCTCGTCCTCGATGGACACACAAACCTCTTCAGTCACAAGTCGATCAGTGTTCAACAATTCTATGTCTTTCGACACCGCTGCCCATGGCGGAACAGCCCAGAAAGCTCTGCACCAACGCTTGGTAGGTTGGGGAAGAATCTGACGGAAGCTGCTGGTCATGTCGTCCAAGCAGAACTTGTATAGTCTCTCGCAGTCGCAGCTCGACAATACAAGGTACACACAGTTGCCCTGCGGCACGAGACCCCCTGCCCGCGAACCCACGGGCACGGAGTGGCCGTAGTGCCCGGAGACGAGGAAGGCGCGGTCGTCGCCGATGCTATGCACCCTCCTCCACATCAGGCACCCGAGATCCAGGCGGTACACCATTATGCTAGTGACTGTGCAGTCATGGACAAACTCTCCAAATTTTTCGATGACTATGGCGAAGAGATCTCCGCACGACTCCACGAGGCGATACACGGCATGCCTGTCGTGTTTCTTCTTCTCGCCACCGACAGTGCCGATCAGCCGCGCTCGGACCATGCCGTCGTCGTCGGCTATCACGAAGAGCGTGTGGGAATCACCGAAGGAGTAGATTTGTCCTCTGTGGCTGACCATAAGGCTTGAGAAATCATTAAGCGTCGGGGACTCGAGCTTGGCCCAATGTTGATCACCGGGACGGCAGTGAAGAAGGAGCATCTCTACTGTGTATCCCACCTCGCGTTTAATGGAGACCACCACGACGCAGTCCGGTTGCGCAGGCGACGCCCCGAGCGAGGCGCACGTCAGTATGGTTTCCAGCGGCTCCTGCAGCGGCGGCAGCGGGATCTTTTTGGATGGGTCGTCGGAGGAGAGGCGGAGGAGGAAGCACTCGGCGGTGGACTCGTCCAGCATCAGAAGACAGTCGCCGTCGAGGATGCAGCCCAGGCACGTCTTGCCTTGCATCTCGGGAACAACCGTGGCGTGCAAGCTCCCGTCCGACGAGTCGACGAACGTCTGCCGCTCCCCGCGCGTGCTCTGGACCAGCCATGGCCTCATGCCGAAGCCGGGCGGCAGCGAGGATTCTGCAGCCATCTACTTTGCTCAAGATCTTCTGTTTTTTCTTTGTTCCTGCTGGCTGGATCTGTTCTAGCGATCGATCAGGAGATCTTTTATACACAACGATTTATTGTTGTTGATTTCGGTCTCCGTTTTGGGTAGTGTTGAAACCTGATCCGAATTCGTCTAGGCTTTTTTTTTTTGCAACTAATTCGTCTAGGCTTAACGCGGGCCAGCATAAACCGAGTACAACTCGCCTTTTGTATTCTACTCATGTCTTGTGTATTCCTGAGCTTATGCTATAGTGGCACCAAATGACAGCTTGTCGTTTCGTCTTTCAGTTTTCGTAACATTCCCCCCCCCCCCCCTAAATTAGGATGTTATATTACTCCCTCCGTCTCAAATTAATTGTCATAGATTTGTTAAAATATTTATGTATCTAGATATATTTTAGTGTATTGATATATCTATATTTTAACAAATTCATGACATCTAACTTGCGCCGGAGGGAGTGTTAGGGTGCGCCTGGGTAACGGTTGGCTGGGAAATTCTTACCTCTCAGTGGACGGATGGGAAACCAAGTGATTTTCCTCTACTCCCTCCGATCCTAAAGAAATGTCGCAAATTACACTATGAGCTATATCTATTTTCGTTTTTTTCACGACACTTTTCTAGGACCGGAGGAGTAGTTCCATTCTCCTCTCGTATTTGTGTTCAGCCCATTGTTTTCTTGTGTTTTTTTACAGCCCATGTATCGGGCTTTGTATTTGTGTGACCATGTATTGGGCCGAGTCGTCCACTGGACTCCAGACTAAGCAATGAAAATAGCTGGTGTGATTGTTGTTGGATTAATTTGTCGAAGGATGGGAGGGAGTCTAGAGCTGCGCCGGTCTCGTTTTCCTTCCGTTACGAGGCCATGTGGGTTCGGGCTCCTGATTACAAGGACGTGGTGGAATCTGCTTGGGTGGCGGGCAGCGAGGGAGCATCTTGATGGAGGGGTACTAACCCGGTAGGCCAACTCCAAGGCATAACCCGGCCCAAAGGACATAGCACAAGATCCGGCTAAGGATAAAGAAACTTCTGGAAGGCCCAAGTTTGTAGGCCTCGTAACCCGGATTGTGGGTTACGGTAAAGGAAAGTTAGGGTTTGTATGCGGTGTCCGGGTAGGATTCAGGGTGCACCTTGGAGAGTAAGCCAGGGGGTACGGGTGCTTTATAAACCGACCCCTAGGTTTGTTTTAGAGAGATCGAAGAACCCTAGGAATATCGCTTGATATCGAGCATCCAGTATAACCCCAGAGTTGAGTTGTTATATCGAGATCGGAGACTCGGCGACTTGATTGCCGGCTACCAGATCGAATACCATCATGTTTTCCTCTGAGCTAAACCCTCTCCCAAACGCCTGTGTCGACTTGCCCCAAGATCAGTTACCCCCGGTAACATCTGCCGTGATTATCCCACGACAGTTGGCGCCCACCGTGGGGCCTGCGTCCAAAGGTGTTTACATCACGGGAGAAGCTCGGAAAAACATGGAGAATCTTGTCGTCGGCGAGATCTACATCGACCACAAAGGAGAGAAGACGGTGGACGATTCCGGCTGGGGGTCAGAGTCGGATCACCTTGAATCCAGATCCGTCGTGACAATCGGCCGGATCAGCGTCTTCATCGGTATGGTACGTACTTCCGGTTCGATCCCTGACAATTTTGGATCTGATTCTGTGTCAGGGGAGGCAACCTATATCCAATCAGATGAAGAAGAATCAGTTGGAACGACATATCCGACAGAAGAACCCATCACGAAGTGGGAACAGCCGGAGGAGCCGGCATGGACCCCGCGTGACCGGGTCGAAGGAGAGGATGATACCGAGTCCATCCTGGATCTGCTAGAGAACCGGTATGAGGAAAATAACAGCGAAGAGGAACAGCATGAATTCACGCCAAGCATCATACGCCGAGTTGCGGTCTACACGGCTCCCGCGACCAATCTCAACCAAGAGAGCGTAACCGCGGCCGTGGCCGGGTCAGCACAAGCATTAACCCGGCAGCAAGGACCGGCTAACGGGAACACGGTTTTGGCCCAGGTTGACGGAGAATCGGCATCGGTTACCAGTCAAGCGCCAGAAAATGAGTTACACGCGAACACGTTTGGATTCCTAGCAAACCAGACACCAGGAGCGGGTCCTTCCAATCCACAACATCCGGCCTTGTTCGACAACAATCTGATCCTAGATCCGACAGTTCTTGCCACAGTTATCACTCCAGAGAATGCGGCGGAACGTGTTAGGGATTTGGACGTAGCCCGTCGTGCATTGGAGCAGCAGAGGAGGCAAGTAGAAGCAGAAAGACAAGGGATGGCCACACGACAACGCGAGCTGGATGCACTGGAAACCCGGCTCCGAGAGGAAACGACTAGAATACATCAAAGGCATCAAACCAGATTGCCAGCATTAGGAGGAGTCATAAACCCGGCCGCACTATTTATCACGCCTCAGGATCAGCCGATTCCAGCGGCAAATCAAGGAACCGCCCCTCAGCCGACAACCGGAGGAGCACAACCGGTAGACACGCAGGCCGGGTTACCCGTACCACAGACTGGAGTTACTACCGGAAATACTGTACCACCACCACCACCACCACCATCGCGTTTTCGCACACCAGCAGGTCATTACAACAATCCCATGGACAACGTGTACGCGGCAACGCTTGCACTAAATCAAATCCCCGTGAGAGAGTCACCCCACGCAGAGGAGACCCGGCGGGCGATAGATATGCTGCGCACCGCGGTGGCGCAATAGGTTAATTACCCGGATCACAGAAGTGGAATGCATGGGACACCATATATCAGCCAACAGCAAGGTAACGCTGGAAACATCCAAACAAGTTCGGCACGACGGAGGGAAGAGCAGCAGCAAATGCCGCCTCCTCCACACATTCAGGCAGTACCAGCAGCATCAGCAGCACAGGCCATCGTGGACAGTTCCAGAGCCAGGAGAGCCGGGGCCGGGTCTGCAGTACATGGGATACCAGCAGTACCGCATCCAGCTGTACCCCCTGCAGGATCACACGTTTCCCGAGTAAGACCAGCTTCGACCATTCTTGTAGGACCTAAGTGTCTTTCGGATAGCATCAGGGCTGAGCCTTACCCGGAAAAGTTCAAAGAACCAGGTAAAGTAGTAAATTACGAGCCAACCATGGATCCAGAAACATGGTTGAGAAGTTATGAGATGGCCATGTCGATTCGCAATTCGTCCGAGAATCTTCAAGCCAAATTCATGTATCTAATGATGTCAGAGGGAGCAGCAAAGTTATGGTTCACCAACCTACCGGAAGGATCTATTAAGTCATGGGAAGAATTGAAAACTGCGTTTATCAAGCACTTTCACGGGACGTGCAGAAAGTTATTCACTATTGATGACCTAGAGCGGTGTGTACAGAAGAAGGGAGAATCGGCGCGCAGCTGGGTGCGCAGGGTTATGGAAATACTTCATTCATCTACGGATATTCAGCCCAAGGATGCGCTGCAAGCTATGGCAAAGACCTGTAAGTACATACCTTTAGTACAAAAGTTAACTCGCATAAAATCTAGTCGGAATGCTTCGGAGGTTACAACGGGAGAACTGATGGATGCATGCAACAAAAATGCCGCAACGGACACTACGGAAGAGGAAACTGACGATAAAAAAGCAAAAGCAAACACAAGTAATAACGGAAGAACCGGCAACGGATCAGCGCCGGGTAACAACAGCCAGAACAAACGCCCGTTTGAAGGAGGCTCCGAGTTTGTCGCCAATACTGAAGCCGGATCTTCCAGACCCAGGGCAGAAGGAAATTTCAATACTGGAAATCACAGTGGAGGAAACTATCAGGGGCCACCAAGGCCGAGTAATAATTGGGACATATTCAGAATGGCATGCCCGAAGCACAGCAGGAACGGTAGGCCAGCTAACCACTCCTTGGAGCAGTGCGCCGACCTACAGAGATGGAAGAATGAGGAAGTGAACAGAGCCATGCGAGGTGCAGGCCGGGGAGGAGGACCGGGTCCAGGTGGAAACCCGGGCAACGGCCCACCCCCAGCCGGTAACCCGGCAGCCGGAAATCAAGGTAATAACCAAGGGGGAGCAGGAGGTTTCCAGGCCAACCCCAAACATTTGGGTCAATATCACGTGCATACCACAGGAGGTTCTAACAAGGACAAAAAGATACTGAAGCAAGCGGTCAACTCAGTTTCTTCGGCTGTCCCGAGATACCTAAGGTGGTCACAACAGGACGTAACATGGAGCAGAAGGGATCACCCGGAAAGAATAGAACACCCGGGAGTCTTAGCATTAGTAGTCGCACCGCAGGTCAATGGGTATGAGCTGAAAAAGGTTTTGATGGACGGTGGAAGCAGCATCAATATACTGTATTGGGAAACCTTCTTACGCATGGGCCTCAAGGAGTCTCAGCTACAAAAAAGTTCAACAATTTTTCATGGGATAGTGCCGGGTCATTCAGCGTGCCCCGAGGGAAAAATCGCATTGGAGGTAGCTTTTGGGGAATCAAAGGATAACTATCGAGTTGAGTGGCTCACTTTTGATGTGGTCAAATTGCGCAGTCCTTATCACGCGCTATTCGGAAGGCCGGCTTATGCTAAATTCATGGCCAGGCCGTGTTACGTGTATCTACAACTAAAAATCCCGGGTCCGAAGCAGACCATTACCATACATGGAAATCAAGATATAGCAGCTGAATGCGATGAAGGAGACGCAGCAATGGCCGAGCAAGCCTATAGAAAAGAGGAACTCAAGCATTACCGGTCTCAAGCAGACCCGGAGGACAGAACCACATCAAAAAGGCCGAGCACTGAAGGCGAAAGAGCAAAGTCCAAGGCAGCACAAGATGCTAAGATGGTGGCTTGTGACGCCCCGAGATCGGGCACTATGCAGATTTCAGCATTCCCGCCAAAATCCACATAATAACCGATTCCAGGTTGCCACGTCTGATAACATTACAACAGTTCACGAATAATCCACAACAACAACAGAAAAGAGATTTACAAGATGACTCAAACGAGTCAGGAATACAACAGATACAACACAAAGATCCAAATAACAGCGGAAGAAATAACATAACGTCCGGCTACGGACAAGATACAAATTGGACTAAGAGTCCTGAGGATAACCGAGAGCGTCCAATCCCTGCCCAGGCCAAGCCGGAGGGATTCCCAAGCTAACGTCGTCATACTTCAAACCTGTTGAGTGCAATATTGAATATGCAGCCACGAAAAAGGATTCGTGGGTCAGTACGGTTAAGTAATAGCAAGTGGATAAACCATACTCACAAGATACCGGCGTAGCCAGTCATCACAAGATACAAATACTTTGGGATCAACGGAAAGGAAGGGGTTCTTGCAAATAAGCGACAGCGGGCTGCACTAACCAACTACAGAAACACACTACAACATCCGGCTAAAAGAGGGGGATAAGATAGCGTATCGTAACCAACTGCAACTAACCACCAAACAAACCCATCCAATGTCACCCCCTACTAAGGAAGCAACCCAAGGATAACTCACACTGTTGGATTAAGGATGGATCAAGTTATTGTGGCAATAAGACTATTACTAGTCAAATTATCATTAGTTAGGTGTAAGTTGTTCTGAGTACTTTTTAGCCAGTACTTTCACCAAGTCAACCATAACCGCGGAAAACACGGCTTCTCGAGAAGATTTAACCCTGCAGGGGTGCACCAATTTGGCCGTACACGTAAGAATAACCCGCCAGACGGGGGATCAACCCACCAAGCGAGGTACTCAACACAACCCAACTCTGCTTCGCATCAAGCCCAAAGCACCACGTGCTGTGCGTGCGCGGCTAATCGAGCCCCCACGAAGAAAAGGGGGACCCTCATAGCACTGGAAGACCACGCCATCCTAAATGCCGGCTACAAAAGTTCCAGTCTGGCGCCAAGGGCTCGTACCTGCATATGCGTGCAGCAAATGGAAAGCCCGAACTAAGTGTGGCGATTTGGACGAGATGCGAATCGAGTCAAATTGAGGGGGGGCGCCCATACTCGCTTCCCACATGCGGTTAGTGCGCTCATCATGGATCAGTAGACAAGACCCTTTTCCTAATTAGGGTCGACACTAGCAGGCTTCAAAACCACGCCGGGCCTCCTGCCGGTGCCTTATCATCAAATTATTATTACCCAAAACATTAACATGTTGTTGATTGAATTGAAACCCAACTATCAACTAAACAGGTGATACGAAAGGAACAACAACACTTGAGCGCAAACAACACTAAGCAGGCAACTACGACACGAGGGCCAACAGGGTAAACAAACAACAGTTAATAGGAAGTGGTAGGAAGGCTATATCATGGCTGCAAGGTAAACAAATAATAGGATCGAGACACAAGCATCGAATCAACAGGCTAGAATAAGAACAACGGAAAGAATCGGTAACAAGTGATGAAAGGCAGCCATTTGGCAGCAAGTGAGTATACTTGCATGAGATCCCGCAAGGTAGCAGAACTTGTCGTTGCTCACATCATCTCAACGTCCTATCCGGGAAGAAGCAACAAACCTCGAACAAACACCGGATGCAACAATTACTACTACGACAAAAGATCCAGCATGATCAAGATATGGATGCATGACAATTTAATTGATGCATAGAAATAAACTAGTTGACATGATAACATAACATAATTAAATGGACCCATATGCAATTTGAGTTGCATATGAAAAGCCCATGAATTATAGGTGAAACAATTGTTTTACAACTAACCAACATGTGAAAGTGGATTAGCATGATGCATGGATGATGAAAACAGAAAAATAACAACAATAGAACCAATTGGAAATAAGGTTTGAAAACATATTTTATAAGTTCAAAAATAATTTAATTTGAGCAAGTTATTAATTTAGCAATTTTAAATGAATTAAACAAGGTTTAAATTATTTAACCACTTTTAATTATTCAAAACAGGAAACAAAGTTTATATTTGAAAAGGTGGTTCAATTTGGCATGGGACACATATTTTATTTGTTGGAAAACAATTTCAAATGATTTAGTTAAGCATATTACCAATTTTAAATGCATTAATTAAGAGATGAAACAATTATTAAATTGAAAGGTTGCAAACCAGAAAACAAAGTTGATATTCAAGTGTGGCATCTGATTTTGGATGAAATTCATGTTTCGAGTATTTAATTTGGAGCAACCATTTGCAAGTTATTAATTATGCCATTTAATTTGTCATTTTTAAGAATTATTAAATAACATTAATTTTAGTTGCCCAAAATGCAAAACAAAGTTGATAAACAGAAAGTACATTGAATTTGGACTGAAAAACATATTTTATTTGGGTTAATTGAATTAAGTATGAATTAATTATGGAATTAACCAAATTTGAGATGAATTGTTGAAATTTGAAACAATTTGAAATGTGCAAAACAGATAAAAAATGTTATATTTGAAAAGTTCATGAAATTTTGATTGGAATACATACAAAATTTGTGTCATTTGGCTTTGTGGTTTGAAAGTTGTGATCATTTGAAGTTTTAGGTTTTATTTGCAAAAGACAGGGACTTGACTGTGAGAAAAAAAACAGCAGAGAGGGGCTCCGGTGTAAAAAACGGCGAGGCCAGGGGCCTGGACGCAAGATCCCAGATCCAGATCTGGATCTGGGCGAGTTGCACCCACATGCGCCCTAACCGCAGGGGCTGGCCAGCGGGCCCTAGCGCCACGCGGGCGCTGACGAGGCGCGGTGTAGCCACAGTGGCATCCAGGGCCGATGACATGTGGGACCTGCGCGCGCGCGATTAATTCACAAAAAAAGGGGTGGCTTCCGCGCGGCCAAGGGGTTTCGAACCCGGGATCGATGGCTCGCGCGCAGGGGAACAACACCAATGCGCTATCGCTGAGTTTGTGAGTGTACAGACTACTGATGGAAGATAAGGTGACCACGGACGCGTAACTGAATTTCGAACAGCTCGGTTCTTTCTCTGAACCTGACGGAGCAGAGCAGCGTTCGACGGCAGCACGCCGGCGGTGCACGACGGGGTGGGGTGCTCGCGATGTGCGTGCGGTGCGTGCCTAGGGGGTGTGGAGACGGACAACAAGGAGGGGGAGAGGACAAGGAGGCGATCACCTCGGTCTGTTGTCGAGGGAGGCTGCCGACGGGCAGTAGCAGCGAGGCTCCTCTCCGGCGACAACGCGGGCTCCACGGCCGCTCCCAGCAAGCGTCGAGGGGACGGGGAGGTGGACGGAATCGCCGCGGTTCCATTCCCCCTACCGGATGATCCTCGAGGTGGCCGTGGCGATCGGGGCTAGGGGAAGGCAGTGGTGGTGATGCACGGCATGGTTCAGCAACAGAAGAACTCGGGGGGGGGGAGAAGGAGGACTTGGCGGCGCTAGGGCGAGAGGAGAGGGGGGTGGCTAGGTCAGAGGGGAGGTGGAGGCCAGTTTTAAGGAGGGAGGGCCTGGTACGGCAAGCCATCGGAGAGGGGGGGAGAGATCCTGTGGTGGAGCTGCTATTTGTACAGAGATGACGGAAGCGAGGAGGAAGACGACAAGAAAGATATTGGGCCAGAAGGAAGCAGGCTGGGGGAGAAAAAGAAATGGGCTGCCTCTCTCCTTTGTCCTTTTGATTTTTTTTCCTTTTCTCTTTTTTTTTTGTAAAGGTTGGAAGGGGAGAGAGATAGAAAAGGGTTAGGGGGGTTTATTTTATGAAATACTTTTATTAATTTAAAACAGAAAATAAAGGCTAATGCTAACATTATTTTCACAGGTGGGAAATTTTAATTGATTTTAAGTTGTTAGTTGGAGTTTTCAAATAGGGTTTGAGGTGTTTATTTGATAATTAAATTTTATTAAATTGCAAAACAGCAACAACAAGGTAGTTTAAAATTACTTTCAACAATTTGAACTATTAATGTGATATTAAATTGTTAGGTGATTTTCAAATAGGGTTTGGGTTGGAATTTTGGAAATAAACAAATTTTATTTAATAAGTTCAATCAATTATACAAACATTATTGAATTTAATTTGTTTGCAAAATTTTAATATTTAAACCCATATGGAAATATGATGAGTAGGATTGATTTGATTTGGATTTGGTTATTTGAATTTACCATTAGGGTTTTTAACAAAAGGGAAAATTTTATTAACAAGCAATTTGATTAAAACAACTTCAAACTATTGAAAAACAATTGAGTGGTTTAGTTTGCAATTTTGAAATTAGGAATTTTGAACATGTGTGAAAGTTTAAAGTGGTTTTGAATTTTGAGTTGTTTTTGAAAACAGAATGCAATGCTCATGTGATGCATGTGATGCAAGCAAAAGAAAACAAACAACTTTCTATTAGGGTAACACCCCAGGTGTTACAGACGACACCACTAACAAGGGATTGCGCCCTCGCAATCCACCTACTAACCCGGGAGGGGAAGGAAGTTCGACTATCGATTCTTCGTGCTTCCAGTTGATCTCCTCGACACCACTAACAAGGGATTCTTGCTCGGAGTGACGACGATGTTCTTCCACCAGGAATCTTCCGATGATCGAACCTATTAGGTTAAAGGGCTCAGAAAACGTCCACCCACGTAGGATCCTAACACTTTGAAAGATAGACAAGGGGGGAAACTCCAAAACAAATAAGATGGGAGGGGAAAATAGAATAGGGATACGGAGAAAACAAGAATCCTATTGAGATGTTTTTCCAAAAATAGTTTCGCATAAATAGTTTTTGACACTCTAGAAACAACGACCGTTAGCGAGGTTAACCTATAGGCTTTGCGGACCCGTTGCGTCGATAACCATTCGTATCGAAACAATATCGGGAATCGGAACCAAGGCTCTGATACCATTTGTGACGCCCCGAGATCGGGCACTATGCAGATTTCAGCATTCCCGCCAAAATCCACATAATAACCGATTCCAGGTTGCCACGTCTGATAACATTACAACAGTTCACGAATAATCCACAACAACAACAGAAAAGAGATTTACAAGATGACTCAAACGAGTCAGGAATACAACTGATACAACACAAAGATCCAAATAACAGCGGAAGAAATAACATAACGTCCGGCTACGGACAAGATACAAATTGGACTAAGAGTCCTGAGGATAACCGAGAGCGTCCAATCCCTGCCCAGGCCAAGCCGGAGGGATTCCCAAGCTAACGTCGTCAGACTTCAAACCTGTTGACTGCAATATTGAATATGCAGCCACGAAAAAGGATTCGTGGGTCAGTACTGTAACATCCACCTTTTTGTATTATAAAGTGCTTGTGTGTTTGTTGTTGTGATCATGTCATGTCATGCATGCATTTTTTGAACCCATGTTTGGGTTTAAAACAATTGCACTAAAATTTAATACCGGAGTTTATTAAAATCACTTAAAGTGCCAAACTAAATTGATGGTTTAAAATGGAACAATTTTTGCAAACCAAAAATATGTTGAGGTTGTCCTCGTTGTAAGGAGCTCAAAAATATTTTTTGCCAATTTTTACTAATTGCAGAAAAGGCCCTCAAATATGTTTTAGTGTGCTGTTTTAAAAAGGACAAGGACCTTTTCGCAGTTCTTCTTTTCCCAGGGGGGTTTTCGGAAACATCGCCTTGTCTTCTTCCTCTGTCCATGGACAGTAGACGAGCCGAAGCTCCACGTCGCCTCCCCCGCCACCTCCTGCTTCCCCTCCGCAGGGATAAGGACCAGGAGAAGTACCCGTTTCCCTCTCCTCCTCCCCACATCGAAGTCTCCTCTCATCTCTGTTCCTCTGTACGAACAGGAGCCCACGAACCGAACCCTATCTAACCGCCACCAATCGCCGCCGGTCGCCGGTGATAGGACCGCTCCCGCGCCCAACCGAGCTCCCCACCGGCTCCGCCACCTCTCCATCGTCCTCCTCGAGGAGAATCAGCTGCAGGGACGCCCCCTCCGGCCTCAATTTCCCCGCCGACGGGATCCACGGCCTCCGCCGGAATTTCCTCGCCGCCGGCGTAAGGCGCCCCGCCTCGCCGCCCCGACCACCTCATCTCGCTCTGGGTGAGCTCCCGAACCCGCTGCTGCCCTCGCCTCGCTCCCTCCCCCTCCACAACTCCCCGCCGCCGCCGGTCGTCATCCGCCGCCGCCGCCCGAGCTCGCCGGCGAGCTTTCCGGCCACCTCCCGGTGAGCCGCGAGCATCCCTGCACTCCCCGTGAGCTCCTCAACCCCGTGGTGTATTTTGATTCGAGAAATTTTGCGTGAGTTCTTCAATTGCTTCGCTCATGTCAACGTTTGGGCACGGGTGACGTCACCTCGACGTCATGCCTGTGTCATAAGGCCTTTTTCTATTTATTCCTGTTAACTGAAATTGGAGCTGACACGTGGACCCCACATGTACTTAATTTCAGAAAAAGAATTAATTTTGAAAATGCAATATCTTTTAATTGCTTAATCAGAAAAATATGTTCAACATACCATTTTGTTCAGAAAAATGTAATCTACATGTTCATATCATTTTCACACATTTTTGACAAAGTTGAATTTTGAGTATTATTTAAATCATTTAAAATAAAGAAAATAAGTTTTTATTCAAGAAAATTAGAAAATTACAAGTTTTATGTCAAAATGCTTAGAATTTCAAATGCAACCTAGTTATGGTGTTTTCAACCCTATTTGAGCACTTTAACTTGTCGCACATCTAGGTTTTGCCCGAATCGGCCTCCGAGGTTCACTTCGGGACTAAAATTCACTAAAGTTGTTTTCCTAACATACGAACCCTAGCAACCCATGAACCATGTTTAGGGCTTCTCTTTAATGCACTCAAATGTTCATTCATACATATTGAGCATTGCATCGATGCCTGTTTTGAGTGTTGTTTCCCTCTTTCCGGTGTTTGCTCTCATCGGTAGACCTCGAATCCGGAGTGAAGTTCGACACCCCTCTTGCCGAATACTTGGTCTAAGCAACCAAGTCAAGCACTTATTCCTTGAAGCTTTCTCTGGTTTTCTTGAAGCAAGGCAAGCATAACCTCTTATCTGCCCATATATGTTTTCGAAGTGTTTTCCTTCTCGTACGATGCATGCTTTATAAAGTATTTTGAGTCAATAGATAGAGTTATCCTATTTAGTTGCATACACCAGATATCATGATTCCATGCTCCTAGCCGACATAGGATTTGTTGTGTGTATCGCCAAAGCCTCAAATATGCCATGCTTAGTCATACATGCCTGTTTACCTCTGCTCCATCCGGTTGATGAATCAGAGTTACGAAATGAATCTAGTATGACAGGATGACGTGGTAAGGTTTGAGATGTGTGGTTAATATGATTAAAAGGCTTGGATGAGTTGCCACATGGAATGTGGTGATTTGCCTCGTTCATGCCCCTAGGAGCGAGTTCTCGCCTTTGAAGCCAAGACTGATCGTGCAACCACACGGGGATTGGATTCCCCTCGGTTTCAACTTGTCTAGTTCGTTCCATGAGTTGCCTAGTTCGGGCGTTCCATTTGGATTTGCTGGGGATATTAAAACATTTTCAAAACTAGGACGTGGTGGTGTATCGGCGCTCTGCGGGTAGGTAACCGTCGAGCATTGCGCACAACGATAGAGACCCGGCAGGAGATGGCCACTCCCTATTGGCGGTCCATCTCTACTCGGAGCGACTCATGGAATAGGCGAAGCAAGGGAAAGATCGTGGTCAGCCACCCTCTGCCGGCACATCGTCGGAATTGTGCCAATAGCTTGGCATTAAGAGTCGGTTGATGCGTGTGGGTAAAGTTGTACACCCCTGCAGGGTTTAATCTTTTCGAAAAGCCGTGTCCGCGGTTAAGGACAACTTGGTGACGGATCCTGAGATCATAGATAACTTGAACATGACGTAAAAGATGTTGGCAATGAATGTTTAGTTTTAAGAGGTGGTTCCAGTTATCGGTGTTGAAGATGATGCTTCGAAGGTTTTGAAGGCAATACCCGAGGCAAGGGTATTCTTTTAAAAGATTTGTGAAAACTTCTCTATCTCCCTCTATTCGAAACAAAGTTGGCTTTACGCAAAACAACCTTCATAAACCCTTTATGAACAAGCAGATATATAATAGGTTAGTTAAGTCTTGTTGAGTACCTTCCGTACTCATGTTTGCTTCATTTTGGTTCAGGTGGAGTTCCATACCTTCGGTGGTGTTTCAACGTGGACATCGACGGATAGTTTGGGGTTTCCCAGGTAGCAGCCTAGAATCTATGGGCTGGGACGTCGCCTTATGTTGCGGCCTCTTAGGCCTTTTTGGTTCTTGTTGATTAGCAACATAATTTGCTTTCCGTTGTCTGATGTAATGTTGGGTCGTGTGACCTCTGTTTGTAAGCTATACTCTAGTATTACTTGCTTAATAAAACTTCATGTTTAGAGTACTGCTTTGATCGGTTGTTGGTTTCGAGCCCGTTGTTATACAGTTTTGGCTATGCCTGCATAGTTGTCGCAGTCGAGGGGTTGTGGAGCCGATGATCCATGTCCGAGCCCGCCTGTCGATTTGATCGGCCTGGGGCGAGGTAACCCCAGTAACCCTCGATTGTTGTTGCACTTTCTGGACACATAGCAGCTCTGTATAGCTTTGGTCCCGTTTCCTTCAGTTTCATCCGACTCTTGGACGCTTTGATATGCATAGTTGGTTATGACTAGCATGGGTACAAGGAGTAGTAGACCGGGGATCCGGACTACGTGCCGATGAATCCGGTCTGCCTGCCGTTGTTTGTTGCGGCCGGGGCTGGTAACCCTGAAGCCCTTGTGAGTCCATGGCTAGGAGCACATAACAGTATGTATATCTCTGGGTCCGGGGTCTGACAAGTCTTGGTATCAGAGCAGGACTGCCTGTAGGAAAACCCTTACTATTGGTCGATGTTAAGTCTAGAGTTTGTGAAAACTATTTTCGAAATGTCAAATGAGTTGAGAAAACCTTCTTAGGATTCTTTTTACTCCTTACCTGGTATCGCTCTAACTCTGAGTCACCGTATGTCATTTGTTTTCAAATGTTTTACCTCTCACATGTTAACCTCAAAGTTGGGAGAAAAATCGTTGGATGTTTTTTTTCTAGTACTCCGTGTCAGGTTGCTAATGTTCTCAGAATTTCCAAGTTACCTTCTTCGGTCTAAATCGTTGTTTCCTTTTTGACTTCAATTGATCCCTATCAAGTCATGAATCTTTCTGTTGCATTCTTTCCATGGGAGTGTTTCTCATGGTTCTGTTTCTTTGTACTCAGGATGTCCGGGAGTATTCAAGATTCCGTTGAAAGTGGTCATATAGAGGGAGAGTCGTCATCTTCTTTAATGACGCAAGTTCTTCAGGATATCGAGACCAACCGCCTGAGAAATGAACATCTCCTTGAGCGTGTGGCGCAAAACACTGAACGTCATCACGACGAATACGTTACATTTGGGGATTTAGTTCATGCTAAGCTTCCATCTTTCAGCAGTCTCAAGGAACCCATCGATGCTGATGATTGGCTTCGTGCCATCGAGCGCAAATTTAATGCTCTCCATGTTCCAGAAAGTGACCGTGTGAACTTCGCCGCCTATCAGCTAGAGGGTGAAGATGGTTCATGGTGGGAAGGTTTCTTGGCGTTGCAATCGCCGGGAAATAAGGTTACTTGGGAGGAGTTCCGTAAAGAGTTCCGTGCTGCCCATGTTCCCGACGCAGTTATGGACTCCAAAAGAAAAGAGTTCCTGGATCTGACCCAGGGACAGATGGATGTTGAAACCTACGGGCGTGAATTCACCCGTTTGGCTCGTTATGCACCCCGAGATGTCGCAGATGATGCGGATAAACAAGAGTTGTTCCGCAAGGGTCTGGATTCCGGAGTTTGCTATGAGCTATTGTCCTTCAAGTTCCCAACCTTCCAGGACCTTTATAATCATGCTCTTACCTTGGAGCGTGGCAAAAAGGAAATGGAAATTTCTTTGAAGCAGATTTCTGGAGAGTCACGTGCGTCTTCTTCTGGTTCCAAGAAGCGTCGTGTGTTTGTTCCGTACAGTGTCATTCCATATCCACCAGCTTTTCAACAAGGCCACCTCGGTGGGCGTTCTGGTGTTGCTGGTAATAAGAAACGACTGGTGAAATGTGACGTGTGTGATGAACTTGGCCATTACTCCAACAAATGTCCCCAGAGGACACCTTCTGCACTACAGGTCGTTCCTACACGTGTTGTTAACCGTGGTCGTTTGAACCATGTTCTGATTGAAGAAGCTCAGAAAGCACCTGATGTCGTGTTGGGAATGCTTCGTGTTAATCTAGCTCCAGCCTCCGTTCTGTTTGATTCCGGAGCGTCACACTCATGTGTATCAAGAGCTTTTGTGGTGTTGCATGACATACCTCTTGCGAGTATGGTTCCTCCGTTAATAATTTCCACCCCAGGGTCCTTCTGCTGGTCTAATCAGTGTTGCCCTGGTGTCCCAGTTGAAATAGGAGGTTTGGTGTTTCTTTCTACACTTGTCGTCGTGGACTCAAATGACATCAATGTCATACTGGGCATGGACTGGTTGTCAACACATCATGCCATGATTGACTGTGCAGCCAAGTCTGTTACCCTGATTCATCCTTATGGTCAGACAACTCGGTTGTTGTTTCCTTGTGGGATAGTTCAACCACAGCCACGTCCTCAGCTCAATGCAATCGAAGTTCGACCATCTTCCGAGATTCATGAGATACCAGTGGTGTGTAAGTTTCCGGATGTCTTCCCGGAAGAGCTTCCTGGTATGCATCATGACTATTCAATGGAGTTTGTTGTTGAACTAATTCCTGGAGTGGCTCCTACTTCTGAAAGACCATACCATATGCCTCTAGAAGAGTTGGTTGAGTTGAAGAAGCAAATAGAGGAGTCAGAAGGGAAAGGTTGCCCTCATGCCAACACATCTTCTCGTGGATGTCCTACACTCTTCGTCATGAAGAAGGATATCACAGTTCCCCAGCTGGTCAGTGAATATTGTCCGTTCAATGATGTGGCAATAAAGCACAAGTGTTCTCTTCCTCGGACAGAGGATTTGTTTGACCGTCTGTTTGGTGCCACTGTTTTCCCCAAGATACACTTAAGTCTGGGTTATCATCAACTTCAGACCAGGTCCGGGAATGTTTCTAAAACGGTTATCAAAACTCGTTATGGTCTTTACGAGTACACTGTTATGTTTCCCGAACTCTCCAATGCTCCAACCATGTTGATGGGGCTTATGAAATCCATTTTCATGGAGTATCTTGACAAGTTCGTTGTGATTCACCTCAACGATGTTATAATCTACTCCAAGTCCGAAGAAGAACATGTTGAACATCTTCGGCTAGCTTTGACAAAGCTTCGTGAGCATCGTCTCTATGCCAAATTCTCCAGATGTGAGTTCTGGTTGAAAGAGCTCATATTTCTAGGCTATGTCCTATCTGCTGACGGAGTTGCAGCTCTCCCTAACAAAGTTCAAGCCATATTGGACTGGGAGTCACCTAAGTCCATCAAAGAGGTTCGAAACTTCCTCGAACTTATCGGTTGTTATCACCGCTCTATTGAAGGTTTCTCCAAAGCTGCCAAACCAATGATTGATCTTCTTAAGAAAGATAAACAGTTTGTATGGTCAAGAATGGCAGAAGAGAGTTTCCGATTGTTGAAAACCAAGCTGGCTAATGCTCCTATGCTTGTCCTTCCGGACACGCGTAAGGACTTCGTCGTCTTCTGTGATGCCTCTCGTCAAGGTATCGATTGCGGTCTTTTGCAAGGTGGACATGTGGTTTCTTATGCTTCTCGACAACTGAAACCACATGAGCTCAAATATCCAACTCATGCTCTTGAGTTAGCAGCTATTGTGTATGCCTTGAAACAATGGCGTCATTATCTGCTTGGAAATCAATGTGAATTCTACTTCCATCAGCAGAGCTTCAGATATCTTTTTACCCAACCAGATCTGAGTCTCAGACAAAAGAGATGGTTGGAGCTAGTCAAAGAACCCAATGTGGAGGTCAATGGTCAAACTGATAAAGGTAAAGCCGTGGCTGACACGACAATCCAGAAGTCTTACTGTAACAGCTTGATGATACAGCAAGATCAACCTTCTCTCCATAAAGAGTTCTCCAAGCTCAATCTTGAGGTTGTTCCCTCTGGTTATCTGGCTAATCCAGAAGTGAAACCATCCTTTGAACATCAAATCAAGGATGCCCAAAAGCGGGATCTAAGTATTACCTTGGTCAAGATAAAGATTTCTCGTGGAATTCCTACATGTTTCTCGGTTGATAAT
This sequence comes from Alopecurus myosuroides, assembly GCA_028641055.1. NCBI lineage: Eukaryota > Viridiplantae > Streptophyta > Magnoliopsida > Poales > Poaceae > Alopecurus > Alopecurus myosuroides. The sequence continues at coordinate 39,529,284 of CM054060.1, forward strand.
CAAGGTACCGTATATTTTGGTGAACGTCTTGTTGTGCCGAAGAAACGGAGTCTGAAACAACTGATCCTCCGTGAAGCTCATGAGTCACTTCTCTCTGTTCATCCTGGTAGCACAAAAATGTACCGTGATCTACGTCAAAGGTTCTGGTGGACCAAGACGAAGCGAGATATCGCTCAATTCGTGGCTGAATGCGACGTTTGTCGTCGTGCTAAAGCTGAACATCAAAGACCAGTTGCTACTCTCTACCACACACCTATTCCTGTTTGGAAGTGGGATGAAGTTGAGATGACTTTCTTTGTTGGTCTTCCAAGAAATGATCAGGGACACACCGCTATCTGGGTAGTGATTGATCGTCTGTCAAAGGTTGCTCATTTTGTTCCTATCCATCAGGGCATCAATGCTAAACAACTGGCAGATTTATATGTCTCTCAGATAATACCTCTTCATGGTGTTCCTAAGAAGATCCTTTCTGATCATGGAAATCTGTTTACTTCCAAAGGCTGGGCAAGTTTCAAGCAAGCTATGGGAAATCGTCTACCCTTCACCATCATCTATCAATCATCCCGTAATGATCACCTCGGGAGTCTGAATCAAACACTTGAAGACATGCTTCGAGCTTGTGTTGTATCCTTCAGTAATGATTGGGAGAAGTGTCTTCCATCTGCTGAGTTCGTTTACAACAACTGTTTCCAAGTTATCTTAGCCAAAGCTCCGTTTGAAGTTCTCTACAACAAAAGCTGTTCAATTCCGTTAAATTGGTCAGAAACCGGTGAAAGACAGTTCTTTGGACCGAAGAATCTGATCAATGAGACTGAAGAAACAGTTCGTATCATCCGTGAACATCTGAAAGCGGCTCAGTCTCGCCAGAAGAGTTGTGGTGACCGTCAACAAGATATTCGTTATGATGTTGGTGGACAAGCCTATCTTCGAGTCACACCTTTGAAGGGTGTTCATCGTGATGTCTTGAAGGGAAAATTACCGCCTCGCTATGTTGGTCCTTTCCCTGTTCTTGCAAAAAGTGGGAATTTTGCTTATCGTCTCCATCTACTTTCAACGTTCCCACGGGTTCATGCTACATTCCACGTCTCACAACTCCATCATTGCTTCAAAGATTCCAACCGTGGTGTTGATCATGAAACCATTGATGTCAAGGATGATCTGACCTACCGAGAATGTCCTGTCCGTATCCTCGAGGTAGCTGAACGAAAGATTCGATGCCGAAGCATCAAGTGCCTCAAAGTTCAGTGGTCTCATCATTCTGAAGCTGAAGCAACCTGGGAACGAGAAGATCGTTTACGATCCGAGTACCCGTCCTTCTTTGCTAAAACCTAGGAATCTCGGGACGAGATTCTTGTAAGGGGGGTAGACTTGTAACATCCACCTTTTTGTATTATAAAGTGCTTGTGTGTTTGTTGTTGTGATCATGTCATGTCATGCATGCATTTTTTGAACCCATGTTTGGGTTTAAAACAATTGCACTAAAATTTAATACCGGAGTTTATTAAAATCACTTAAAGTGCCAAACTAAATTGATGGTTTAAAATGGAACAATTTTTGCAAACCAAAAATATGTTGAGGTTGTCCTCGTTGTAAGGAGCTCAAAAATATTTTTTGCCAATTTTTACTAATTGCAGAAAAGGCCCTCAAATATGTTTTAGTGTGCTGTTTTAAAAAGGACAAGGACCTTTTCGCAGTTCTTCTTTTCCCAGGGGGGTTTTCGGAAACATCGCCTTGTCTTCTTCCTCTGTCCATGGACAGTAGACGAGCCGAAGCTCCACGTCGCCTCCCCCGCCACCTCCTGCTTCCCCTCCTTAGGGATAAGGACCAGGAGAAGTACCCGTTTCCCTCTCCTCCTCCCCACATCGAAGTCTCCTCTCATCTCTGTTCCTCTGTACGAACAGGAGCCCACGAACCGAACCCTATCTAACCGCCACCAATCGCCGCCGGTCGCCGGTGATAGGACCGCTCCCGCGCCCAACCGAGCTCCCCACCGGCTCCGCCACCTCTCCATCGTCCTCCTCGAGGAGAATCAGCTGCAGGGACGCCCCCTCCGGCCTCAATTTCCCCGCCGACGGGATCCACGGCCTCCGCCGGAATTTCCTCGCCGCCGACGTAAGGCGCCCCGCCTCGCCTCCCCGACCACCTCATCTCGCTCTGGGTGAGCTCCCGAACCCGCTGCTGCCCTCGCCTCGCTCCCTCCCCCTCCACAACTCCCCGCCGCCGCCGGTCGTCATCCGCCGCCGCCGCCCGAGCTCGCCGGCGAGCTTTCCGGCCACCTCCCGGCGAGCCGCGAGCATCCCTGCACTCCCCGTGACCTCCTCAACCCCGTGGTGTATTTTGATTCGAGAAATTTTGCGCGAGTTCTTCAATTGCTTCGCACCTGTGAACGTTTGGGCACGGGTGACGTCACCTCGACGTCATTCCTGTGTCATAAGGCCTTTTTCTATTTATTCCTGTTAACTGAAATTGGAGCTGACACGTGGACCCCACATGTACTTAATTTCAGAAAAAGAATTAATTTTGAAAATGCAATATCTTTTAATCATAGTTTAAAAAACCGAACCGGACATCGAACCGGTGAGGCTGTCGATTCAGGTTTTTATTGGTCGGACCGTCGGTTCAATGGTTCATTTGCGACAAAAAACCGGAAAATTTAAGCTAAATTTTAAAAATATTGACATGACATCAACTAAATACACATTATATAGGGTACAATCCACTAGTAAATCGCTAAATATTGCTTTTTTTAGTTGGTTATTGGGACTTATAACACGTTTTGGCTCAGAGTAAGAGGTTTGACTCCTAGTTTATGCATATTTTTTTCAAATTTCTCTGGTTTTTTACTAAAAGACCAATTGACGTTAAAAAACCGGACATGGCTCCGGTTCCGGGTTTTTCCGGTCGGACCGCCGGTTCGGTCCGGTTTTTTAAACTATGCTTTTAATTGCTTAATCAGAAAAATATGTTCAACATACCATTTTGTTCAGAAAAATGTAATCTACATGTTCATATCATTTTCACACATTTTTGACAAAGTTGAATTTTGAGTATTATTTAAATCATATAAAATAAAGAAAATAAGTTTTTATTCAAGAAAATTAGAAAATTACAAGTTTTATGTCAAAATGCTTAGAATTTCAAATGCAACCTAGTTATGGTGTTTTCAACCCTATTTGAGCACTTTAACTTGTCGCACATCTAGGTTTTGCCCGAATCGGCCTCCGAGGTTCACTTCGGGACTAAAATTCACTAAAGTTGTTTTCCTAACATACGAACCCTAGCAACCCATGAACCATGTTTAGGGCTTCTCTTTAATGCATTCAAATGTTCATTCATACATATTGAGCATTGCATCGATGCCTGTTTTGAGTGTTGTTTCCCTCTTTCCGGTGTTTGCTCTCATCGGTAGACCTCTAATCCGGAGTGAAGTTCGACACCCCTCTTTCCGAATACTTGGTCTAAGCAACCAAGTCAAGCACTTATTCCTTGAAGCTTTCTCTGGTTTTCTTGAAGCAAGGCAAGCATAACCTCTTATCTGCCCATATATGTTTTCGAAGTGTTTTCCTTCTCGTACGATGCATGCTTTATAAAGTATTTTGAGTCAATAGATAGAGTTATCCTATTTAGTTGCATACACCAGATATCATGATTCCATGCTCCTAGCCGACATAGGATTTGTTGTGTGTATCGCCAAAGCCTCAAATATGCCATGCTTAGTCATACATGCCTGTTTACCTCTGCTCCATCCGGTTGATGAATCAGAGTTACGAAATGAATCTAGTATGACAGGATGACGTGGTAAGGTTTGAGATGTGTGGTTAATATGATTAAAAGGCTTGGATGAGTTGCCACATGGAATGTGGTGATTTGCCTCGTTCATGCCCCTAGGAGCGAGTTCTCGCCTTTGAAGCCAAGACTGATCGTGCAACCACACGGGGATTGGATTCCCCTCGGTTTCAACTTGTCTAGTTCGTTCCATGAGTTGCCTAGTTCGGGCGTTCCATTTGGATTTGCTGGGGATATTAAAACGTTTTCAAAACTAGGACGTGGTGGTGTATCGGCGCTCTGCGAGTAGGTAACCGTCGAGCATTGCGCACAACGATAGAGACCCGGCAGGAGATGGCCACTCCCTATTGGTGGTCCATCTCTACTCGGAGCGACTCATGGAATAGGCGAAGCAAGGGAAAGATCATGGTCAGCCACCCTCTGCCGGCACATCGTCGGAATTGTGCCAATAGCTTGGCATTAAGAGTCGGTTGATGCGTGTGGGTAAAGTTGTACACCCCTGCAGGGTTTAATCTTTTCGAAAAGCCGTGTCCGCGGTTAAGGACAACTTGGTGACGGATCCTGAGATCATAGATAACTTGAACATGACGTAAAAGATGTTGGCAATGAATGTTTAGTTTTAAGAGGTGGTTCCAGTTATCGGTGTTGAAGATGATGCTTCGAAGGTTTTGAAGGCAATACCCGAGGCAAGGGTATTCTTTTAAAAGATTTGTGAAAACTTCTCTATCTCCCTCTATTCGAAACAAAGTTGGCTTTACGCAAAACAACCTTCATAAACCCTTTATGAACAAGCAGATATATAATAGGTTAGTTAAGTCTTGTTGAGTACCTTCCGTACTCATGTTTGCTTCATTTTGGTTCAGGTGGAGTTCCATACCTTCGGTGGTGTTTCAACGTGGACATCGACGGATAGTTTGGGGTTTCCCAGGTAGCAGCCTGGAATCTATGGGCTGGGACGTCGCCTTATGTTGCGGCCTCTTAGGCCTTTTTGGTTCTTGTTGATTAGCAACATAATTTGCTTTCCGTTGTCTGATGTAATGTTGGGTCGTGTGACCTCTGTTTGTAAGCTATACTCTAGTATTACTTGCTTAATAAAACTTCATGTTTAGAGTACTGCTTTGATCGGTTGTTGGTTTCGAGCCCGTTGTTATACAGTTTTGGCTATGCCTGCATAGTTGTCGCAGTCGAGGGGTTGTGGAGCCGATGATCCATGTCCGAGCCCGCCTGTCGATTTGATCGGCCTGGGGCGAGGTAACCCCAGTAACCCTCGATTGTTGTTGCACTTTCTGGACACATAGGAGCTCTGTATAGCTTTGGTCTCGTTTCCTTCAGTTTCATCCGACTCTTGGACGCTTTGATATGCATAGTTGGTTATGACTAGCATGGGTAGAAGGAGTAGTAGACCGGGGATCCGGACTACGTGCCGATGAATCCGGTCTGCCTGCCGTTGTTTGTTGCGGCCGGGGCTGGTAACCCTGAAGCCCTTGTGAGTCCATGGCTAGGAGCACATAACAGTATGTATATCTCAGGGTCCGGGGTCTGACAAGTACGGTTAAGTACTGGCAAGTGGATAAACCATACTCACAAGATACCGGCGTAGCCAGTCATCACAAGATACAAATACTTTGGGATCAACGGAAAGGAAGGGGTTATTGCAAATAAGCGATAGCGGGCTGCACTAACCAACTACAGAAACACACTACAACATCCGGCTAAAAGAGGGGGATAAGATAGCGTATCGTAACCAACTGCAACTAACCACCAAACAAACCCATCCAATGTCACCCCCTACTAAGGAAGCAACCCAAGGATAACTCACACTGTTGGATTAAGGATGGATCAAGTTATTGTGGCAATAAGACTATTACTAGTCAAATTATCATTAGTTAGGTGTAAGTTGTTCTGAGTACTTGTTAGCCAGTACTTTCACCAAGTCAACCATAACCGCAGAAAACACGGCTTCTCGAGAAGATTTAACCCTGCAGGGGTGCACCAATTTGGCCGTACACGTAAGAATAACCCGCCAGACGGGGGATCAACCCACCAAGCGAGGTACTCAACACAACCCAACTCTGCTTCGCATCAAGCCCAAAGCACCACGTGTTGTGCGTGCGCGGCTAATCGAGCCCCCACGAAGAAAAGGGGGACCCTCATAGCACTGGAAGACCACGCCGCCCTAAATGCCGACTACAAAAGTTCCACCCTGGCGCCAAGGGCTCGTACCTGCATATGCGTGCAGCAAATGGAAAGCCCGAACTAAGTGTGGCGATTTGGACGAGATGCGAATCGAGTCAAATTGAGGGGGGCGCCCATACTCGCTTCCCACATGCGGTTAGTGCGCTCATCATGGATCAGTAGACAAGACCCTTTTCCTAATTAGGGTCGACACTAGCAGGCTTCAAAACCACGCCGGGCCTCCTGCCGGTGCCTTATCATCAAATTATTATTACCCAAAACATTAACATGTTGTTGATTGAATTGAAACCCAACTATCAACTAAACAGGTGATACGAAAGGAACAACAAGACTTGAGCGCAAACAACACTAAGCAGGCAACTACGACACGAGGGCCAACATGGTAAACAAACAACAGTTAATAGGAAGTGGTAGGAAGGCTATATCATGGCTGCAAGGTAAACAAATAATAGGATCGAGACACAAGCATCGAATCAACAGGCTAGAATAAGAACAACGGAAAGAATCGGTAACAAGTGATGAAAGGCGGCCATTTGGCAGCAAGTGAGTATACTTGCATGAGATCCCGCAAGGTAGCAGAACTTGTCGTTGCTCACATCATCTCAACGTCCTATCCGGGAAGAAGCAACGAACCTCGAACAAACACCGGATGCAACAATTACTACTACGGCAAAAGATCCAGCATGATCAAGATATGGATGCATGACAATTTAATTGATGCATAGAAATAAACTAGTTGACATGATAACATAACATAATTAAATGGACCCATATGCAATTTGAGTTGCATATGAAAAGCCCATGAATTATGGGTGAAACAATTGTTTTACAACTAACCAACAGGTGAAAGTGGATTAGCATGATGCATGGATGATGAAAACAGAAAAATAACAACAATAGAACCAATTGGAAATAAGGTTTACCCATTTTGAAATTCACCTATTAAGTTTTGGAATTTTGGTTACTTAAAGGTGTCACACAAGCATTTGTTGTTTTCAGGTTAAATTGTTCAAAACAGATAACAAAGTTCATATTTGATTAGAACACAAAATTTTAGGTGGATTACATGTTTCAATTATTGGAAAAGGAATTACAATGATTTAATTATGAATTAAACAAGATTAAACAAGTTTTAATTGAATTTAATTCAAGTGTGAAGATTACTTGAATTTTATTTGTTCAAAACATAAATTCAAATTTATATTTGAAAAGGTTATGTTTTTCTGGTTTGAAAACATATTTTATAAGTTCAAAAATAATTTAATTTGAGCAAGTTATTAATTTAGCAATTTTAAATGGATTAAACAAGGTTTAAATTATTTAACCACTTTTAATTATTCAAAACAGGAAACAAAGTTTATATTTGAAAAGGTGGTTCAATTTGGCATGGGACACATATTTTATTTGTTGGAAAACAATTTCAAATGATTTAGTTAAGCATATTACCAATTTTAAATGCATTAATTAAGAGATGAAACAATTATTCAATTGAAAGGTTGCAAACCAGAAAACAAAGTTGATATTCAAGTGTGGCATGTGATTTTGGATGAAATTCATGTTTTGAGTATTTAATTTGGAGCAACCATTTGCAAGTTATTAATTATGCCATTTAATTTGTCATTTTTAAGAATTATTAACATTAATTTTAGTTGCCCAAAATGCAAAACAAAGTTGATAAACAGAAAGTACATTGAATTTGGACTGAAAAACATATTTTATTTGGGTTAATTAAATTAATTATGAATTAATTATGGAATTAACCAAATTTGAGATGAATTGTTTAAATTTGAAATTTGAAACAATTTGAAATGTGCAAAACAGATAACAAATGTTATATTTGAAAAGTTCATGAAATTTTGATTGGAATACATACAAAATTTGTGTCATTTGGATTTGTGGTTTGAAAGTTGTGATCATTTGAAGTTTTAGGTTTTATTTGCAAAAGACAGGGACTTGACTGTGAGAAAAAAAACAGCAGAGAGGGGCTCCGGTGTAAAAAAACGGTGAGGCCAGGGGCCTGGACGCAAGATCCCAGATCCAGATCTGGATCTGGGCGAGTTGCACCCACCTGCGCCCTAACCGCAGGGGCTGGCCAGCGGGCCCTAGCGCCACGCGGGCGCTGACGAGGCGCGGTGTAGCCACAGTGGCATCCAGGGCCGATGACATGTGGGACCTGCGCGCGCGCGATTAATTCACAAAAAAAGGGGTGGCTTCCGCGCGGCCAAGGGGTTTCGAACCCGGGATCGATGGCTCGCGCGCAGGGGAACAACACCAATGCGCTATCGCTGAGTTTGTGAGTGTACAGACTACTGACGGAAGATAAGGTGACCACGGACGCGTAACTGAATTTCGAACAGCTCGGTTCTTTCTCTGAACCTGACGGAGCAGAGCAGCGTTCGACGGCAGCACGCCGGCGGTGCACGACGGGGTGGGGTGCTCGCGATGTGCGTGCGGTGCGTGCCTAGGGGGTATGGAGACGGACAACAAGGAGGGGGAGAGGACAAGGAGGCGATCACCTCGGTCTGTTGTCGAGGGAGGCTGCCGACGGGCAGTAGCAGCGAGGCTCCTCTCCGGCGACGGCGCGGGCTCCACGGCCGCTCCCAGCAAGCGTCGAGGGGACGGGGAGGTGGACGGAATCGCCGCGGTTCCATTCCCCCTACCGGATGATCCTAGAGGTGGCCGTGGCGATCGGGGCTGGGGGAAGGCAGTGGTGGTGATGCACGGCATGGTTCAGCAACAGAAGAACTCGGGGGGGGGGGAGAAGGAGGACTTGGCGGCGCTAGGGCGAGAGGAGAGGGGGGTGGCTAGGTCAGAGGGGAGGTGGAGGCCAGTTTTAAGGAGGGAGGGCCTGGTACGGCAAGCCATCGGAGAGGGGGGGGGAGAGATCCTGTGGTGGAGCTGCTATTCGTACAGAGATGACGGAAGCGAGGAGGAAGACGACAAGAAAGATATTGGGCCAGAAGGAAGCAGGCTGGGGGAGAAAAAGAAATGGGCTGCCTCTCTCCTTTGTCCTTTTGATTTTTTTTTCCTTTTCTCTTTTTTTTTGTAAAGGTTGGAAGGGGAGAGAGATAGAAAAGGGTTAGGGGGGTTTATTTTATGAAATACTTTTATTAATTTAAAACAGAAAATAAAGGCTAATGCTAACATTATTTTCACAGGTGGGAAATTTTAATTGATTTTAAGTTGTTAGTTGGAGTTTTCAAATAGGGTTTGAGGTTGTTTATTTGATAATTAAATTTTATTAAATTGCAAAACAGCAACAACAAGGTAGTTTAAAATTACTTTCAACAATTTGAACTATTAATGTGATATTAAATTGTTAGGTGATTTTCAAATAGGGTTTGGGTTGGAATTTTGGAAATAAACAAATTTTATTTAATAAGTTCAATCAATTATACAAACATTATTGAATTTAATTTGTTTGCAAAATTTTAATATTTAAACCCATATGGAAATATGATGAGTAGGATTGATTTGATTTGGATTTGGTTATTTGAATTTACCATTAGGGTTTTTAACAAAAGGGAAAATTTTATTAACAAGCAATTTGATTAAAACAACTTCAAACTATTGAAAAACAATTGCGTGGTTTAGTTTGCAATTTTGAAATTGGGAATTTTGAACATGTGTGAAAGTTTAAAGTGGTTTTGAATTTTGAGTTGTTTTTGAAAACAGAATGCAATGCTCATGTGATGCATGTGATGCAAGCAAAAGAAAACAAACAACTTTCTATTAGGGTAACACCCCAGGTGTTACATGGCTTTTATCAAGGATGATTCCTCCAAGCAATCTGGCATAGGAGGAGAAATTGCACGGCCGCTCACAGCCAGCCGCGCTATGGAAACACCCCACCCGGGTTGGCTAGTAAACCCGGTACTCATCATGAAAAAGTCCAACAAATGGAGAATGTGTATCGGTCACGTCAGCCCGGGACCGGTTCCCAAGAAGAACTAAACAATGTAACGGGCAGCAGGTTTCAGACGCGCTCTTTTCCTACCCAGGGTACCTAAGGGGACTGGAAGGTTTTTAATGAGGCGGCCTGCTGATCCAAACTTTCTCGTATCAATAAAGAGATGGTTATCAAGTCCTATTTTGTTACGATCTTTACTTCGGTTACAGGTAATAAGTATCCATTGTTATCAATACATCAGTATCATTAAGTATGTTGAATATATATAGGTCTCGGGGGCTGATTGCTTGAATAGCACAGCCACAAACCCAAAAGACCCGGCCTTGATGCCTATGAGTTATAAGGGCCGATTACTCGCAAACGAGTACGGCTGCAATCTTGTAACCGGACAAAGGAGCCAAATTTTCTTGACTTTTCTTACTTAAGCTCGATGTGACTCGCACTAAAGTGGCATGATTTGCTCGCTTACGATTACAATCAGCCATGAAGCCCAATGGGACTTGTCTGACCCTGTTTTCGTATAGATGTAACAACATGGTATCCACGCGAAAGCCAGCTTACAGTACAAGATAGTCAAAAGGGTCATCTAAACCACAAGTTATGCAGAGTACAAGGCTAATAGCTAGAAACTCAACGTTTATCAAGCATAACTTCATTATCTATATGAAACAATTCCGGGTTTCGGCTTAGCAACAACAAGTTTGTTCTCTTCGAAAAGACCACACACCACAGACTCGGAAATTTGGGCCTTCGGGACTGTGGGTTTCGAAACAGAATCAAGTTGTTTCGTCGCTAAGCTCGAAAGACCCCAATGTCCAAGTCGTGGGGACTTGGGGACTTAAAGAAAAGTCCACCTGTCAAAACTCACGATACTCGGAAATAAAGAGGGGAATAAAAAGAAATGAAAAGAAAGTTGGATATCAAGAATAAGTTCAGAAATAGACAAGTATCAAGTTTATCAAAATGCCTAGAAAGGCACGAAGTGTATCACGAAGTTAAAGTGCGTTACAAATTGAGGCACGAGTATCAAGGGTGCATAGGCGCACCGTCAAAAGAATACTTGTTTTAAATAAAAGCATCAGATGATCGAAGTATTTTGATGGCATTTGCCTATTCGGCTTCCTGAGTAAGGTCCACATCTTTACCCTTGCCCTCCGGGTCTTGGTCCTGGGCTTTAGCTCTCCCGGTATCATCACCCGGATTCTTCGCGTCAGGACAGACAGGCGGAAGGACAACTGGTGTAGAGGTGGTTGGCTCTGATCCTAACTCGGCCTCTCTCTTCGCAGTTTCTTCCCTCTTCCTGGCCGAGTCAGCAGCCCATTTCTCCAAAATATCAAAGGACGGGGGTGCGTCCTCCGTCACGATTCTGCCTTCAGCATCGTACGCACTCATAATTGTGTTCAGATTCATACTATCGGCCAAAGTGGTGGCCGAATGACGCACTGCGGACTGTATGGCCTTGAAGTCTTTGGGTTCAAACTTGGAGCCATCAGCTTTAAATTCTGGAAACCCGGATATTACCTTTGCCGGATCAAGCTTCGGAAAATAAGCCTTAGCCAGGGCAAAGGCCCGGGTCATACCAATCCGGCATGCCGAGCGTTTCCAGATTTCAATCCAGCCAGGCACGATGGAGCAGGCTTGGATAAGATTTTCCTCGCCCGGGTATACCTCAGTAGGCCACTTCACGGCGTCCAGTATAAACTTTGTGCCGGCAAAGAAAGTCCGGAGCACAATTTTCAATGTTTTAGCCTTGGCAACAACATCTTCTCCTGGGGCCGCAAGGTTGGCACCTGCAGTCGAGACAAAGGAAGGACATATCAGTAATCACGAGTATCATATAATAAAGTAAAGGTATGAAGTCAGTCGGCAACAAAAAACTTACTAAGCAAGATCTGATAGGTATCGGTAACCTGGTCCGATAATTTCTTCAGTGCGATTTGAGCAGTATTGTACTTCTTCTTGTATTTAGAAACATCCTTCTTCAAGGTTTCCACGTCAGCCTCAAGGGCTTCTTTACGCTTTACCTCGGCAAGAAGAAGTTGTTCGGTCTTCAGCAAAACTTCATCAGACCGGGTCATCTGTGCCCGTAAAGAACAAGGAGCGCAAGTATCAGTCGGGTATCATGGCAAGCCGACTATTGCATAAAGTACCAAGCGTAACTTCAACAAAGTTATGCTCGGAACTTGGGGACTAAGTGTATACTGCGAGATATCAAGTGTTGTTACCTGGTACTCTGCGGCCATGCGCTCTAGAATGTTGCTCTCCGAGGTCTTCATAGTGAGGAGAGCGCTCATCAGTTGATCAAAGGTATCATTACCCGTACTAGAGGACCCGGGGCCTTGGAACCTCGGAGAAGGAGTTTTCTTCTTAGCAGGAGGCGGCATCCGGGTCATTCGAATGTCGGAATCTGATGCTCCCTCTCCCGCACCCAAAGTTGCAGCTTTTTCCTTCTTGCTTGCATGAGAGGCTATCGGATACTCGGCTTCTTGTCTGGCCGGGTTTATTGGTGACGCTTGTTCTTCACCGCTAGACGCGGCTGTTGTCTTATCAGCTGGGTTCCCCTTACCCGGGTCATCGGTCGCCATATCCTCTTGGTCGCTAATAACGACAGTGGCCCTATGGATAGTATGAGTGAGCAGTTAGTGTACAATCAGGAAAGGGTGATGAAAATGTGATAGAACGTCAAAAAAGGAACTTTACCCGGGATTCACCGCAAAGTCCGAAGGGAATTCGCTGCTGGACCCGGGCGAAACTGAAAAATATCAAGCGAGATTTCGTAAGGGAATGGTTCAGGAAGATTGTTTCGTCCGAGAAAGGATAAGGTAAATACCAGCGCGCCGAGCCGGAGACAATGGAATACCCGAGTTAAGGGCATCATCACCCGGGTAATTCCGAGTCGCTCTGCGCTTGGTCATGGGCGACTCCTTCAAATACGACCAGTGGAATAACGTCAAGATAGCTCATGCATGTCATCAAAGGAATACGAATTGGACACAAGGAAACGATATGGTACCTTGAAGACGACCCCTTGGGTTTTTCTCTTAGAACCGACTTTGATTGTCGGCTCCACTTCATCCTCATCACTGGCGGATTCCACCTTGCCGTCAGTTTCTTCTTCTTCGTCTTTGTCCTCTTGTTCTGGAAGTCATCAAGATTATAGTTGGAAAATGAAGGAGTTACGGCGAACTTGAAGGAACCAAGTAAAACCCGGAGAGCACCTTCGTCCGAGTTAACGGCCTCTTCTTGTTCCTCTGGACTCTCGGAGCTAGGAGAAGTGTCGATCTTCCAAAAATCATCATCAGCCTGAGATGAAGGTATTAGAACAAGGTTATCAACTGTATCAAGTGGAAAGAGCGAAGGTAAAAACATCAAAATCAGATCTTTACCTTGGGGGCTGGGTTCTCGAGTGTGAAGGGCTCTAATCCGGCTATGTTCCGGATTACCTCTAGTTTCTCTGTCAAAAAACCCTTGATAGTTTTATTGGTGTCACCAGCCGCAAAGCTGTTGTCAGAGTACCGGAGCGGGTCTGTGGTGTGCCCCGAATACTCGCACATTAACTTTGTGCGGATGGAGTTGGGCTGAATCCGGAAATCGACCCAAGTTTTCACCAGGTTGAGCCCGATGAGACCTTGGGCCGCAAGAATAGTGATTTTGGCTAGCAAAGGTTGAATTGCCTCCATGTCCGAGTCAGGGGCAAAGGCACTAAAATTCTCGGAGATGTCAAGAAGGCCCTCTGAGTAACCCGGCAGTTTCTTTTGGCCGGGTGGGGAAGTGTCTCGGCAGTAAAAATATGAGAGCTGCCAATGTTTAACGTGGGAGTTAAGGGTAAGAGGTGGCATCAGAGAATTCTTGCGGCGCTGGATGGAGACCCCGCCGCAAGCGAGAAGTGCCCCGTCACCGCTTTCGCGGCACGGTTTGCACTGGAAAAGCTCGACGAAAAGAGCCAAACTTGGCGGAGTGCACAAGTATGACTCGGAAAGGACGATAAATTGGGAGATATTTAACACAGAATTGGGACCTATGTCAAATATACGAAGGCCATAATGGCTCAGAATGTCGCGGAAGAAGGGGTGACCCGGAGGACGAAAGCCCCGGGTCACGTGCTCTACAAAGCATATTACCTCATCCTTTGCCGGTGTAGGTCGGGTCTCGTTACCCGGCACTCTCCACTGGATATCCTCTTGAGGAGGAAGAATTCCTAGCTCGACCAGTTCTTCTAACTTGGCCTTGGTGACCGTAGATCGCGCCCAGTTGGCGGATATGGAGTTGGTGGTCTTGGCCTTGGCCGGCTGCTTTCCATGTTTCTTGGGAGCCATGGGTTTGACCTGCAAAGCACGAGGTATAAGAGTGTGAGGAATAAGACTCGGAAACCATAAGCTGGCCGAGTATCGGTGAGCGGTATCGAGACAATATGGAAGTTACATACTATCCGGGTGTCACTCTGTGGAGCAAGGTTCAAGCTATCCGGGTATCAAGCATCATTATAAAAATCATGGAGGCTTATGCATTGAAAGAATGTTCGAGGGTGATGGATGGTTACACAGGTACCTATTACGAATAAAGGGAATCGGAAAAGGAAAGATTTTCCGGATGATAGAGGCAAGGGCGGAAAAATTGGGCGGCCCGAGCCCAGATTAGAGATTCCATTTCTAGATTTGTGGTAAAATTAGCAACTATGGGTGGTAGGGAAGTTAAATAGGGTCAATATTCAATCCATTGGATGAGCTAGAATGAATACAGGCAACGTAATTCGGCATGGCCGGGAAAAATGACCGGCGGGTTGATTTAGATCTAATCTGAAGAAAATCAAGAAATCGCGGAGGCCAGTTAATGGATGGGAGAAGCTTACTGGAGGGGATTGCACTGAAGCTCGACGGAGGCAAATGGCACAAGCCATGTGCCCCTTTGCGATTCCCGGCGGGCAGGTCGGGGGTCCGGCGGCGGATCTGGGCGGTGGTGCAGAGCGCACCGTGGCGGAGCGTAGCCGGTGGCGCTCTGTGAGCTTGAGCGCGGAGGAAGAAAGGAAGAGGAATGGGGGGAAGTGAGCCGTTGGGGTTAGGGTTACCCCTAAGAGCATATTTATAATGGTGGATAAGTTTGGTTCAACGAGCGGGAGCCGGGAATTACGGAGTAACGGCTATCTGTTTGAGTTTTGCGAGATATGCTTTAAGTGTTGAACGTGATATCTGGGCAGAAATAAGAAGGAGATATTCTTCATAATATCAAGATCAATTATCGAGTAAAGTGCAGGATCTTGACATTTTTATCAGGGCTTAGACCCGGAAGGCTAAGCCGAGTGTTTGGAGAGAAGCCGGGTTACTATATGGCCACCGTGGAGTTGGGCCTAGCTGTTTATCAAAGCGTTTTAACCCGGCCTTCATACATTTGGGCATTTGATGTTTTCTTTTCAGGGAATAGCAAGCGCTTCAAGGAATGATCCGTGAAGCCCAAGCTATTCTGGGGACTACTGATGGAGGGGTACTAACCCGGTAGGCCAACTCCAAGGCATAACCCGGCCCTAAGGACATAGCACAAGATCCGGCTAAGGATAAAGAAACTTCTGGAAGGCCCAAGTTTGTAGGCCTCGTAACCCTGATTGTGGGTTACGGTAAAGGAAAGTTAGGGTTTGTATGCGGTGTCCGGGTAGGATTCAGGGTGCACCTTGGAGAGTAAGCCAGGGGGTACGGGTGCTTTATAAACCGACCCCTAGGTTTGTTTTAGAGAGATCGAAGAACCCTAGCAATATCGCTTGATATCGAGCATCCAGTATAACCCGAGAGTTGAGTTGTTATATCGAGATCGGAGACTCGGCGACTTGATTGCCGGCTACCAGATCGAATACCATCATGTTTTCCTCTGAGCTAAACCCTCTCCCAAACGCCTGTGTCGACTTGCCCCAAGATCAGTTACCCCCGGTAACATCTGCCGTGATTATCCCACGACACCCCTTCTCTCGGCTCTACCTGGGCCAACTTGAACCGAATGGCGCCGATGCTCAAGGATTGGAGCAAGGCCACATTTGGGTCGATACACAAAAAGATCCGCAAGCTGGAGAATCAATTGTTTCTATTGAGGGGAGCTCAGTTTTCGGATGCTACTGTGAAGGAGGAACGCGATATTGAGAGCTAATTATGTGATTTGTTTGAGTGCGAGGAAATTATGGCACGACAACGGTCACGTGTGGAGTGGCTCCGGGAGGGAGATCGCAATACATCCTTCTTCCATGCAAAAGCTACAGCTCGCAAACGTACAAATAAAGTGTCCTCACTTGTGCGAGATGATGGCTCGGTTTGTGACTCACAAGGAGGAATTAAAGGTATGGTTCACCAATTCTATGAGCAACTTTTTACCTCTGATACTTGTGATTCAGTGGATGCAGTCCTTGATGCCATCCGAGCTAAGGTAACAACTGAAATGAATAATGATCTATGTAAACCTTATACGGATGAGGAAATTGGAGCTGCTCTCTTCCAAATGGGTCCAACGAAGGCGCCGGGACCGGATGGTTTCCCGACAATGTTCTATCAAACCCACTGGGATTTCTTTTAAGTTGAGATATGTCATGCAGTGAGGAGTTTTCTGTGTGGAGGAGAGATTCCTGAGGGGCTATGCGAACCGATAATTGTTTTGATCCCTAAAGTTGCCAAGCCGAAGCATCTCAAGAATTTTCGTCCAATAAGCTTATGCAACGTCCTCTACAAAATTGCCTCCAAGGTTTTAGCAAACAGGTTGAAGGTGATTCTCCCGGAGATTTTTTCTCAGTATCAGAGTGCGTTCGTTCCAGGTAGGCTCATCACTGATAATGCCCTGATTGCTTATGAATGCTTGCACACTATTCGCAACCAAAATTCCAAGAGGCCCTTTTTTGCGCTCAAGACTGATGTGATGAAGGCGTATGATAGGGTTGAATGGAATTATCTTCATGGGTGCCTATGCAAGCTTGGTTTTGACCCCTCATGGATACAAACGGTGATGAGATGCGTAACGTGTGTCCGGTATGTTGTCCGTGTTAATGGAGAGCTAACGGAGCCCGTGGTTCCATCTAGGGGAATTCGACAAGGAGATCCAATAAGTCCATATCTATTTCTTCTTTGTACGGAAGGTCTGTCTAGTTTACTGTAACAAAAGAAGGACCGGGGTGAGCTCTATGGTATTCGCAATGGTAGACTCGACCCTCCTATATCACACCTACTGTTTGCAGATGACAGCATTTTCTTTGCAAAAAGCGATGATAGGAGTGTGGAGACTCTCAAAAACACTCTCAAGGTCTATTGTGATGGCTCTGGTCAGAAAATTAATCTTGACAAATCCTCAGTTTTCTTTGGTCATCATTGCCCGGACCAAGTGAAAGATAATGTGAAAGCAAAGCTGGAGGTGCAGAGTGAAGTGCTAAATGATTTCTATCTTGGGATGCCGACGTCTGTGGGACGTTCCCCTTTGGCCACCTTCAGTTTTCTCTATGACAAAATTTGGAAGTACCTAAATGGTTTATCAGGTAGGCCACTGTCTAGAGCGGGCAATGAAACGCTTCTAAAGGCAGTGGTTCAGTCCATCCCCACGTTTGTTATGAGCTGCTTTCAGCTTCCTCAAGCTTTATGTGACAAGATCAAATCTGTAATCTCTAAGAGGTGGTGGGGAGTTGAGGAAGGTAAGAAAAAGATGCACTGATGTTCTTGGGGCTGGTTATCAACACCTAAGAAGCTGGGAGGCATGGGATTTCGTGATATGGGTTTATTCAACCAGGCGATGCTTGCCAGACAAGGGTGGCGTCTCCTTACTGAGCCTGAATCCTTGTGTGCTAGGGTCCTAAAGGGGAGATATTTCCCGGCGTGTGATTTTTGGCATGCTACTAAGCCGAGATCGGCGTCCCATACATGGAGAAGCCTGCTGCATGGTAGGGATCTACTGCTACAAGGGGTGCGCTGGGGTATTGGCAACGGTAAACGAGTGAAGATCATGACTGATAACTGGATTCCTCAAATTTCTCTAGAGAATCTGCGCTCCGTTTCACCAATACCAAACTTGGCTACTATCATCTGTTTGTTGGAAGATGATGCATCAGACTGGAATTTGGAAAATGCCCAAGCTTTTTTTGAGCCAAGGATCGCTGAACAAATCCTTCAGGTTCCCATCTCACGGGACGCGGAAGAGGATTTCGCAAGCTGGCCTTTTACAAGGCATGGTACCTACACGGTGAGATCAGGGTACAATTTAGCTCGCTCGGCCAAGTTCCTCAAGTGGCGTAGCGAGTCAGGCCAAGGTATCAGCTCACATGGCATGGACTGTGAGAAACAGTGGAAATTGTTGTGGAAGGTGAAAGCACCTGGTAAGATGAAGATTCACCTTTGGCGTTTCACACACGACTGTCTTCCAAGTGGTTATCAATTGTTGAAACGGAGAGTGCCGGACACAGGTCCCTGCATTTTCTGTGGCTGTGTCGAATGCATTGAGCACGCAATGCTCTTCTGTCAGTTCGCGCGCACGGTATGGCGGGAGGTTAAAACTCGTATCCATCTACGCCTTGAGCGCAAGAACTATGCCACCCCATCCCAATGGCTCTTTGATTTTCTAGAGAGGGCATCTAACCTTCAGGCGACCACGTTGGCGGTCACTTTTTGGCAGATTTGGGAGGCTCGGAATAACACTCGAAATGCAAAGGAGAAGCCTGATCCGAGGGGCACCTGTGCAAAGATATTCGCTTTTGTTGACTTAATAAGATCGCAAAGGGAAGATCACTCTCAGGTTCGCAGGTGTGAGACCAAAGCCCCATCTATTTGGACTCCACCGCCAGAGGGTGTCGTTTACGTGAATTCTGATGTTGCGATCTTCGAGTCTTCCAGGAGAATAAGGGCGGGGATTGTTATCCGTGATCATACTGGAGGGTGCGTGACGGCATGCCGTCAACAGCTCCGGGGTTTCGCACCACCTGAGGAAGCCGAGGCCTTGGCGCTTCGGAGAGCGATTCTTCTAGCTCGGGAGGAAGGTTTCGACAAGGTGATCTTTGCTTCAGATTGTCTATCACTAGTTCAACGCTTGAACTCGAGGATGATGGACAGATCGACGGTGGGCATCATGGTTAGTGGAATCAAGGCCCTGGCCAGATCCTTTTCTTCGGCTTCTTTCGTCCATGTGAGTCGAAAGTTCAATGGAGCAGCGCATGTGTTAGCAAAATCCTGTGGCTCTGTTGCCCCGAGTGAGGTTTTTCATTCAGTACCGGATTGTATTCGGGGAGCATTATGTATTGATACTATTTGATCAATAAAGATTTGTTATATGTCAAAAAAAAACTATCACATCCTACGTACTAGCCATTCACCTTTTTTTCTTGTAAAATATCTAAAATGAACTTGCATGAACACATAACATGGCATGTGGCAACACAGCGCGGGACATGCATCCGACAAAATTTAAACCAGCTATGTCTCATAATTTTTTAGCAAGGCTTATAAACATAGTTATACCCAACTATTTTCCATATCGCTATTTCACACTTGGTGCAATTTTCTGCTGAGGTAGTTGCACATTTTAAAAATACTTGCAATTACGATATAACAAAAGGTGCTCTAACTAGACAAACGAGATGCAAAAAATTACATACAGGGGCTTGAGGTGGTTGGACATTAAAAAAAATAAAAATATCTAAGGTAAAAAGTGTGCAACTGAAAATAAACAAGATAAAATAAAATGAAAAATAAATAATTGACCATGATTGCACTTTTCCGATGAAGTAGTTGCCTTTTCATTAAAAAGTGTAAGCTTTGGAAGACCGATTAATAAAACGGACAAAAAGACATGGAAAATACATAATGCGATGAGATAGTTGCACATTTCTAATGAAGTGCATATTTTTGCGCAAATTTTCGCCATTCGTGGGCGAAATACGACGAAGAATTATGCGCAAAAGTTTTGGCCGTGCCACAGTTTTTGGTGAACCACCCCCTTTCGCACCAAAATGTTGCAAAGTCAATTGTACACGATGAGATTATGCGTGTGGAACCTGTTGGGGGGATGATAACCCGGCATGCCCACACCCCGGACGAGACTCGGCCAAAGGGGAGCTGCGCGAGACCCTGCGTTGTGATGCTAGGCCAGATGTTATTAATGGGCCAGCAACTGCATAGGAGACCCGACCCAAAGGAAGAGAAGGTCTAGAAGGCCTAAGAGGCGGCGCAAACCCTGTGATCCATGACTTGGGGGTTACGGTAGGTAATTTAGGGCTATGTATGGATCCCGAGTAGGATTCCGGATGTATCTGGTAAGGAAAGGCAGGAAGCCGGGTATTATATAAACCGGCTTCTAGGGCATAGAGATCGAGAGAGATAGAAGGGTTCACGTATTCTAGGTATTTGAGAGCTAGTCTTTGTAACCCTAGATCGGAGTCTCGGCGACATTGCAGCCCGAGCCTTTAGATCACGAGTTGATATGATTTCTCCTGAGCTAAACCCTCTCCCAAACACCAGAGTCGATTTGCCCCATACTAAGTTACCCCTGGTAACGTCTGCCGTGAATATCGCACGACAATTGGCGCCCACCGTGGGGTCTACGTCCAAAGGTGTTTACATCACGGGAGAAGCTCGGGAAAGCGTGAAGAACCTCGTTATCGGCGAGATCATCACCAACTCCGAAGGAGAGAAGATCGTAGACGACTTTGGCTGGGGGCCAGAGTTGGATCAGCTGGAAACCGGATCTGTCGTCACGATCGGCCGGGTCAACGTCTTCGTTGGTATGGTACGTGTGTTTGGTTTTATTTCTGACAATAATGAGTATGGTTCTGTGTCAGGGGACGCCATCTGTGTTCAGTCGGACGGGGAAGAGTCGGTTGGGACATCAGAGCCGGAGAAGGAACCCACCACGAAGAGGGAACAACCAGAGGAGCCGGTATGGACCCTACGTGGCCGGGTTATTGGAGAGGACGATACCGAATCTATCTTGCATCTGCTCGAAGATCGGTATGAAGAAGATAAATGCGAAGAGGAAGAGTACGAATCTTCACCGGGCATTGCGCGCCGAGTCGCGGCCTACACAGCCCCTGCAATAAATCTTAATCAGGGCGATGTGTCGGCAGCCGCGACTGGTGCGGCGCAAGCGCTGGCCCAGCAACAAGCACCGGTTAATGGAAACCCGGTTGTAGTCCGGGTCGATGGTGAGCCGGCATCTGTTACCAGCGAGTCAGGGGAAAGTGCTCATCTCAGAAACATGTTCGGATTCAGGACGAACAGAACAGCTGGGGCAGGAACATCACACCCACAAAACCCGGCTCTGTTCAGCAATAACCTGATCCTGGATCCCACATTATTGGCAACGGTGATAACTCCGGAAAACGCAGCGGCACGCGCCAGAGATCTGGATGTAGCTCGCCGTGCGTTGGAACAGTAAAGGAGAGATGTAGAAGCTGAGAGGCAAGGGATGGCCGCGCGCCAGCGCAAGTTGGAAGAATTGGAGGATCGTATTCAGGCTCAAACAACTAGGATATATAATCAGAGGCATCAGACGATACTACCTGTGGCAGGCGGAAATCTACAGCCGGCCACGTTGTTCATCACGCCTCAGGACCAACCAATCCCGACCATAAATCAAGAAACCGGGTATCAAGGTGCGATGCTAGGAGGACAACCAGCAAACATGCCAGCCGGGTCACCCGTGTTACCCGCTGGGGCCGCCGGAGGAAATACCGTACCACCACTGTCGCGATTTCACACCCCACCGGGTCACTTCAATAACCCCATGGATAACATGTACGCCGCAACTTCAGCGCTCGACCGTATTCCTTTGGGAGAATCACCTCAAGCGATAGAGACCCGGCGGGCTATAGACCTGTTACGCACCGCGGTTGCTCAGCAGGACAATTACCCGGACAACAGGAGTGGCATGCACGGGACGCCGTATGTTAGCCGGCAGCATGGGAATACATGCAACATCCAGTCAAACTCGGCATGACGGAGGGCAGAGCAGCAGCAAATGCCGCCTCCTCCTCGTAGACCGGCAACTCCTGTAGCTTCGGCTGCACAGGCAATCGTGGATAGTTCCCGGGCAAGGCGCGCAACAGCCGGGTTTGCGGTACGAGGACCGATAGCAGTCGCGCCCACTGCTGCGCCCGCTGAGGCCTCACATGCTTCAAGAGTAAGGCCAGCACCGGCAAACTTAGCCGGACCTAAGTGTTTGTCGGATGCCATCAGGGCTGAACCTTACCCGGATAAATTCAAGGAGCCGGGTAAAGTGGTTAACTATGATCCAACCATGGATCCAGAGACCTGGTTGAGCAGTTATGAGATGGCTATGTCTATTCGTAATGCTTCAGAAAGACTTCAAGCCAAGTTTATGTATCTGATGATGTCTGAAGGAGCAGCGAAACTATGGTTCAATAACCTGCCTGAGAGGTCCATCAATTCGTGGAGTGAGTTAAAGACAGCTTTCGTCAAGCATTTTCATGAGACATGCCGGAAACTATTCACGATTGATGACTTAAATCGATGTGTTCAGAGAAAGGGAGAGTCGGCACGCAGCTGGGTGCGCCGAGTCATGGAGATACTCCACTCTTCCACTGATATTCAGCCAAAAGACGCGATACAAGCCATGGCAAAAACATGCAGATACACGCCTTTGGTGCAAAAATTGACGCACATGAAATCCAGTCGGCATGTGTCCGAAATTACAATGGGAGAGTTGATGGATGCGTGCAACAAACACGCCTCCACTGACACCACCGAAGAGGATGTCGAGGACAAGAAAGGGAAGGCTAATGCGAACAATAACGGAAGACCTGGCAATGGGGCTGCACCGGGTAATAATGGCGGCAGTAATGGAAACAACGAGCATAAACGTCCGTATGAGGGGAGCTCCGAGTTAGTCGCCAATACCGAGGCCGGGTTTCCAAGGCCTAGAGCAGATGGAAACTTTAACAGAGGAAACTTCAACGGAGGAGGCAATTACCAAGTACCACCGCGGCCGGCTAACTATATAGAAGCCTTCAGGATGCATTGCCCGCGTCATAGTAGGAATGGCAAGCCGGCTAATCACTCGTTGGAGCAATGTGTGGATTTACAGAGGTGAAAAAACGATGAAATACTGAAGGCCCTGCGAGGTGTAGGCCGGGGAGGAGGACCGGTTCTGGGTGGAAACCCGGGCAAGGGACCACCCCCCGCCGGCAACGGAGCAGGTGGCAATCCGGGTAATAACCAGGGTGGTGCAGGTGGTTTTCAGGCTAACCCAAAGCAGTTAGGACAATATCATGTCCACACCACCGGGACTTACAAAAGGGAGAGAAAGGTACTTAAGAGGGTTGTAAACTCGGTTTCCTCGGGTGTTCCAAGATACCTGAGGTGGTCAGATCAAGAAGTAACATGGAGTAGGAGGGATCACCCGGAAGCAATAGAAGATCCGGGTGTGCTAGCTTTGGTGGTAGCGCCGCAAGTCAATGGCTATGAGCTGAAGAAGGTTCTGATGGATGGCGGAAGTAGCATCAACATCTTATACTAGGAGACCTTTTTACGTATGGGGCTCAAGGAGTCTCCGCTGCAGAAAAACTCCACAGTTTTCCACGGAATTGTGCTGGGACACTCGGCCTGCCTGAGGGAAAGATAACACTGGAGGTCGCTTTTGGAGAATCCAAGGATAACTACAGAGTAGAGTTGCTCACATTCGAGGTGGTGAAGTTACGTAGTCCTTATCATGCACTGTTCGGAAGGCTGGCTTACGCCAAATTCATCGCAAGGCCGTGTTATGTTTACGTGCAGCTCAAAATCCCGGGTCCTAAGAAAACCATCACTGTACATGGGAACAGGGCTGTGGCAGCAGTGTGTGATGAGGGAGATGCGGCACTTGCAGAACAAGCTAGCGCAAAGGAAGAACTCAGGTATTACCGGTCTTAGGTAGACCCGAAAGATCGAACAGCCTTGAAGAAACCGAACACGGATGAAAAAAGAGCAAAGTTTAAAGCAGCCCAAGACACCAAGATGGTGGCTTTCATTGTGGGCGACTCGTCCAAACAGTTTGCTATAGGTTCTAACCTAGATAACAAGGAGGAAGAGGCACTCATAGAGTTTATTCGCGAGAATCAGGATGTTTTCGCTTGGACACCTAGTGACATGCCGGGTATCCCGACTGAGCTCGATGAGCATAGTTTGCATGTTGATCCCAAGTCCCGGCCAGTGAAGCAGGGCCTGATGAAAATGAACGAAGAAAGGATAAAGGCTATAAGAGCAGAGATAGCCTGGCTACTAGCAGCCGGCTTTATCATGGAGGTTTTTCGCCCCGAGTGGTTGGCAAACCCGGTTCTAGTGCTGAAAAAGAACAATGAGTGGAGAATGTGCATAGATTATACGAGTCTCAACAAGCACTGCCCAAAGGACCCATTTGCCCTTCCAAGGATAGACCAGATCATAGACGCAGTGGCGGGAAGTGACATGTTATGCTTCCTGGATGCCTATTCCCGGTATCATCAAATAAAACTCAAAGAGGAGGATTAAGAGAAAACGTCGTTCATAACCCCCTTTGGAGCCTTTTGTTACAAAACCATGACCTTCGGATTGAAGAATGCTGGCGCGATATACCAATGGTGCATTCAGAAGTGCTTTGAGGATCAAATTGGACGCAACGTCCACGCTTATGTTGATGATGTAGTAATCAAAACAAGGAAGGCAGAAACGTTCATTGACGACCTAAAAGAGACATTCAAGAACCCGAGGAGGTACCAGATGAAGCTCAACCCAATAAAGTGTGTGTTTGGGGTTCCTGCAAGGAAGTTACTCGGCTTCATAGTTTCTGAGCGGGGGATCGAGGCTAACCCAGAAAAGATCAAAGCCATCCAGAGCTTAAAAAAGCCGGAAGAGCTAAAACATGTTCAGAAACTTACAGGATGCGTGGCAGCATTAAGCCGATTCATATCTAGGCTCGGAGAAAAAGCGATACCCTTATATCGACTCTTGAAGAAAACAGACAAGTTCATATGGGATCAAGACGCCGACGAGGCATTTGAGGCTCTAAAGAAGCAGTTATCTGAGGCGCCGGTTCTGGCTGCGCCGGGTCCCAAAGAGCCTATGTTGCTGTATCACCCGGTGCAACGCCCGGTTTACTATGTGAGCGAGGTCTTATCAAAAGCAAAGCAACGATACCCTCATTGGCAAAAGCTAGTTTTTGTGGTATTCATGGCCAGTCGGAAATTGAAGCCGTACTTTCAAGAACATCCCATCACGGTGGTAAGTTCAATACCTATGGCAGATATCATAAGAAATTCGGATGCAACAGGCAGGGTGGCCAAGTGGGCCATTGAGATGGGAGATTATCACATCAACTATGAGCCCCGATCTGCGATCAAGTCTCAAGCATTGGTTGATTTCGTTAACGATTGGACTCAAACAAGCATGCCCTTAGTGGTGCCAAGTTCAGAATCCTGGGTAATGTATTTTCATGGTTCAAAGCAGTATGAAGGGTCAGGAGCTGGTGTCGTGCTCACATCGCCAAAAGGAGATAAGTTGAGTTATGTATTGCAAATTCACTTTGATTGCTCCAACAACGTAGCCAAGTATGAGGCCATGTTGCATGGACTGCGAATAGCAAAGGAAATGAACATTAAGCGTATTAGGTGCTATGGAGACTCGGATCTCGTGGTACAGCAGGTCTCAGGAACATGGGACAGAAAGGATGCAACAATGGCAGCATACCGCAGAGAGGTGGACAAGGTAGCCGGGTCTTTTTACGGGTATCAGGTGGAGCACATTGATCCGCGAAAGAACGAGTCCGCAGACGCGCTCTCGAGACTCGGTTCTCGTCGAGAGCCGGTTCCTCCTAATGTCTTTCTGGACGAGTTATGGCGGCCTTCTGTCAAAACCGAGTCAGAGGAGGAACTAGCTCACCAAGACCCGGATTTGGAGTTTGTGGCCGCGGTGCGCGCTATCCCGGAGAGGACTGAGCCGTTCCTGGCGTTCTTATTGCGGTGTGAGTTACCACAGCATGAAGTTCTAGCTCGACAAATCCAGAGAAGGGCGAAGGGATATTCTATCGTTAATGGTGAGCTTTATAAGAGAAGTGTTGCAGGTGTCTTTCTACGCTGCGTAGCCCCAGAAGAAGGCCGTCAAATACTGAAGGAAACTCATGAAGGTGATTGTGGACACCACGCCTCCACAAGATCCCTTGTGGCTAAGGCGTACCGGCACGGTTTCTTCTGGCTTAGGTAGCGAGGTGTGATGGATGTCAAAGGTACGCCAGGCAAATCCATGTGTCGGCTATGGAGCTACGTACAATCCCATTGACTTGGCCGTTTGCTGTTTGGGGTATGGATATGGTAGGCCCTTTCCACATGTCTCCATGCAAAAAGACTCACCTACTAGTGGCTATCGACAAGTTTACAAAGTGGATTGAGGTCATGCCTGTTACAAACTGTGAAGCGGCCACAGCTGTGAAATTCTTGAAGAGGATTATATATCGATTTGGATAACCCCACAGCATAATCACGAACAATGGAACCAATATGTCCTTAGGAGAGACAGAGAAGTTTTGTGGAAACAATGGCATTCGGCTTGATGTAGCCTCAGTGGCCCATCCACAAGCTAATGGAAATGTGAAGAGGGAAAACCAGGAGCTACTTCGTGGGTCGAAACCACGATTACGAGTCCCGTGTCTTCGAGCTGCAGGAGCGTGGGTTGAGGAGTTACCATCTGTGGTTTGGGGAATTAATAGTACACCTAACAGATCTACTCAAATGACCCTATTTTTCATTGTTTATGGTGCAGAGGCGGTCCTTCCGAGTGATATCATCCACGACTCGCCACGAGTGGCGGCTTATGTTGAGGTGGAAAACGAGAAGACCTGTCAAGATGCTGTGGACATGTTAGAAGAGCACAGGGAGCAAGCATCGGAGCGATCCGCCATATATCAGCAGGATTTACGGCGATACCACAGTCGCCGGGTCAAAACCCGCGTTTTCCAGGAAGGAGACCTGGTGCTGCGCCTGGTGCAATCCAAGGAGGGAAAGCATAAGTTATCTCCCCCATGGGAGGATCCGTTCATTATAAGCCGGAATCTGCACAACGGATCATATTACCTGGTGGATGCAAGGGAAGAGTCGGATTATGTGAACGACACTGCTCACTCTATCGCATCTATGCAAGAGCGTGAACGACCATGGAACGTGGCTCAGCTGCGTCCCTACTATACTTAGTATAGACTCGGTTTATAGGTTGTGCTACACGATGTAATGGGCAGCAGGTTTCAGACGCACTCTTTTCATATCCAGGGTACCTAAGGGGACTGGAGGGTCTTTAATGAGGCGGCTTGCTGTCCCAACCTTTTCATATGAATAAAAAAATGGTTCAATCATGATGGCTGTTCTGTCTTTAAGTTTTTGCCAATTTTTTTCGTATTTTCATGTTGTTATCTTTTTTTTTCAAATAGCTAAGTTATCTGTAAGCCGGCAGGACAGAAAGACTACTGTTGCATAGTATATGTATCTAGGTCTTGGGGGCTGATTGCATGAATAGCACACTAACACACCTAGACCCGGCCAGGATGCCATTCGGTTATGGGGACTGATTACTTGTTATAAGTAAAGTCACAATCTCATAACCCGGACAATAGAGTCGAATTTTTTCTTGGCCTTTTTTGTTTAAGCTTGATGTGACTCGCAACTAAAATGACGTGTTTGCTAACCTATAAATACAATGAGTCATGATGCCCATAGGGACTTGCCTGACCCTGTTTTTACTAGAGTTATTGCAACATTGAAAATCCATGCGAAAAACGGCTTACAACTAGAAGGGTCAAAAGGGACATCTAAACCATAAGTTGTGCAGAGCAAGAGGCAACAACCGGAAGCTTATTGCATATTGCGCGCAACTTCAAAACATAAATCCGGGTCTTGGGGACTTGGGGTCTTGTAAAACAATATTTCCCAAGCCATAAAACTTTAGACCCTAAGTCCGGGTCTTGGGGACTTGAGAAATAAAGTTTCCCAAGCCAAAAGACCCCAAGCCCAAAATCCGAGTCTTGTGGACTTAGAAGAAATTCTTCCAAGTCCAGAAACCAAGACTCGACACTTTTTACGAAAAGCATATAGAAAAGCAAAGTTATGCCAACATAAGGATGAAAAGCGCATATCAAACCGATAACCATAGGGGTCATCGAAACCACGGGAATTCAAATACGTTACAAACTTTAAGAGTAGTACCAAAAGTGCACAGGGAGTAGCACCAAAAGTGCACATGAGCACTATTAAATAAAAGAGTATGAGAGGCATATTACAATGCCTATTGGCCGAATAACTGTTTGCAGGTAAAAGGGTAATATCTTTACTCGGCTTCTTCAGCCGAGTCATCAGGAGTGGTCTTGGCAGCCGGGTCTTCGGCGTTTTCCTCCGTTGCCTTCTCCTTCTCAGTGTCCGGATCACCCCCGGAGGCAGCACGTGATGGAGGAGGAACAATCGGAGTTGAGGAAGATGGCATAGAGCTGGGGTCTGCCGCAGCCCTTTTCTTCGCAAGCTCCGCCTTGAAACGAGTCAAGATATCAAAGGGCTCCGGGTCTTCGATAGGCACAGGTTTGTCCTCAGCATCATAGGCGGGAGTGAGCTTGTTCACATCGAGGGTCTCTGCGATCAGGCTGGCCGAGTGACGGATCTGCACGTTGATGGCCTTGAGGTCTTTCCCCGAGAACTTAGAGTCGTCACCTTTCAACTCGGGAAACCCGTTCACAAGCATTGCTGGCTCGATCTTGGGATAATAGGCTTTGGCCAGTGCAAGAGCACGAACCACTCCAACCCGGTAGGCTGAGCGCTTCCAGGTCTCAATCCAGGAAGGGACAGTCGAGTATGCCTCTAGAATCTTGGTAACACCCGGGAAATTACCCGGTAGCTTCAAAGATTCAAGAGCCCACTTTGTCCCTGCCGAGAATTGCCGGATGACAGTCTTCACTATCCTCAGCCTATGGTGGTCATCTTTCACCTCACCAATGTCAGTCGGACCTGCGGTACAAAAAGAGAAATAAGACACCCGGATACCGAGTCAAAAACACTGTCGGATAGGGAAATCCGGGTAACACAAATTAACATACAAAACCTAGACTCACCAATGAGGGAGTTAAAAGTATTACCGATGAAGGTCGAGTATTCCTTGATAAGCTCATCAGCGGTCCGGAGTTTCTTCTTTTGTGTTTTATGCCTTTTGGTGAGATCCTTGAGGCTAGCTTCTAGTTCTTCACGGAGTTTAACCTCCACTTGCAGCAGTTCATTGGTCTTGGCCAAAAGTTTATCAGTACGAGCAACAAAAGCCTGAAATCGACAGATAAGTATTAATCGGCATATTAGTGAGTACCGAGTGACTGTGTACAGAACACTCGGAACTTGGGGACTAGGATAAGTGTATGAGTAGTGTTAGTAAGGTTAACCTGGTGCTTAGCCGCCAGAGACTCGATTATCTCCTCCTCAGTGGTCTTCAAGGATCGATATTCCTCCAAAAGTTTTTCAAACTTTTGGCCGCTGAGAGCCGGCCTGGAAGAGCTAGCGCCGTAGCCAGTGGGTTGGGCTGCTGCCTTTGTCTCCTCCGGGTCATACCTCACAGTAGCGGTTTTTGGAGCGGCAACACTCTTCTGGGTCCCAATGTATTCGACCTGAGGATCATCCGGCTGGGCCATGTGAGGAGGAGAGTCGGTTCTTGGGCTGGTGGCGTTAGTCGGCCCTTGTTCTTCAGCAAGTAGAGGGTTGGCAGCGCTTACCGGGTCTTCCACCATTGGGTCATTAGCGGGGGTTTCCACCGGATCGCTAAGCGTGACCTGGGCCCTGAGGAAAGAAAAACAAGGAGTTAGTGTGCTATGAAGGAAAAACATGCAAAATATAGGGATGTGGTCAAGTTATGAAAGTTACCCGGTATTCACGATGAAGTCGCTGGGGAGATCGTTGCTAGACCCGGAAGACACTGATAGAGAGTTGGAAAGTGAGACTTGGAGTTTTCCGGCTAAAGGGTGACTCGGAGATGGGAATTTTTGAGGAGTAGTGTAAGAATAAGTGGAATGAGTACCGGCTCTGTGAACAGGCGACTGAGGGATGCCGGGGTTGAGGGGCTCGTCACCCGGAGAAGTCCGGGTTACCCGTCGCTTGGGTGGAGGAGATGCGTCCTTCAGATACGATACAGTGGTTAGATATTCGTTAAGCTTGCACATACCGGCATATGAGTACGGTTATGTGGTCATGGAGGAGTATGGCACCTTGACCGTGACCCCCCTGGGTTTCCTCTTCTTGCATAACTCGGCATGTGGCTCTGCCTCGCTCTCCTCCGACTGAGAGCCGTCCTTGTTAGCCGGCGCTGGTAAATTATAGTGTGTTATCAGTAAGAGGAAATTTTTGGTCTAATAGATTAACAAAGCATTTGCTCGGTAACCCGGAATTACCTTCCTTACTATCACTCGGTTCTTCATCCTCCGAGTTTTCAGAAGGGGGAGGAGTGACAATCTTCCAGAACTCGTCAGTTTCCTGGGTAAAGAGTAGCAAAGTTAAAAGTTAGCAGGTATACATCTCAAAGGAATAACCGATATAGAAGGTGTTAGCCGGTTCTTACTGGAGGAACCAGTTTTGAGCGAGTGAAAGGGCCGAGTCCGGAGATGCTCTTGATAACCACTTTCTCAGCCAGGAAGTTCTTCATGGACTTGTTGACATCCGCGGCCGGGTATGACTTCTCCGAGTATCGGAGAGAGTCGGTCAAATGGCCCGAATACTCACAGAGGAGTTTGGGGCGGATGCTGTTTGGCTGGATCCTACAACTAATCCAGGTTTTGATCAAATTTAGCCCACAAAGACCATCGGCTGCTAGGACGGCTAATTTGTGGAGGAGGGGTTGAATAGATGGTCTGTCGGCTTCTGGAGCAAAAGAACTTAAGTTATCACTGAGAGAGAGGGTCTCAACGGAGAAACCCGGCAAAGGCTTTTCGCCGGGTGTAGACATGTACTTGCAATAAAAGAACGTCTTGTGCCAGTGCTTCACGTGGGTGTGGAGGCTGAGAGTCGGCATCAGTGATTTTTTGCGCCTCTGGATGGACACACCCACACAGACGAGGAGGGGTCCATCCGTGCTCTCACGGCAGGGATTGCATTGGAAAAGTTCTAGAAACAGGGCGAGGTTGGGGGCGATACAGAGATAGGACTCGCAGAGAACGATAAAGTGACAAATATTCAAGATTGAATTAGGGCCTATATCGAAAACTCGGAGTTTGTAATGATGGAGGATTTCGCGAAAGAAAGGGTGACCCGGGGGACGGAAACCCCGGGTCACATGCTCCAGAAAGACAACAACTTCACCTGAGCCGGGCGAAGGCCGGGTCTCCTCTTCTGGAGCTCTCCAGGAGATCTCCGACTTTGCTGGGAGGACACCAGACTCGACCAGTTCCTCCAATTTTGCCTTCGTGACAGTCGATTTAGCCTAGTTGGCTGAGATCGACTGACCCGGCTTTTGCTTTAGAGCCGGGTGTTTGCCCTTGGACTTGGTAGCAGCTTTAGGTGCCATGAAAATGGATCTAGAGAAAATAAAAAACTAAGAATAAAGCAAGGAAAAAATGGAGGCTAGAAGCACGATGAACACGGATTCAAGATTTAGAGGAACAAACCTAGATCTACTAGTACTTACCGGAGGGCGGCGGCGGTGTAAGGTCCGGCAAGCACGGCGCGGTGCGGGGGCCTGGTTCTCGAGGGCGGCGGCCGGCACGCGTGAGGGTTGGTTCTTGGACCTTGAGCTTGGAGCTCAACCTCCAATGGCATGGCTAGATCTTGCGGGAGAAGGCCGGCGAACGTGACGGTGCGAAACGGCGGCGCGAGGCGGCGACCGGTTGTCAGGGGTCAACGGCGGGCACGCAGGGGTCCGGAGGCTCGCATTTGGGCTTGGGACCTTGGGCGCCGAGGGAGAGCTGGAGGAGGAAGAAGAAGATGAGAGAGTGGTGGCGTTTAGGATTTAGCATTTCCCCCCGAGCCTATTTATAGGCGCAGAGAAACCCTAGGAGTCCAAACGGTAAAGTGGAGTGATTTGCGGGAGGATATGAGCCGGCCCGATAATTATGGGATAAAGATCTTGGGAGTTATTGCGAAGTGGCCGAGTTACTAAAGACCGCCAAAAGAGCCGAACTTGAAACTATCACTTGGACCAGCTTGCGGAGAAGATGAAAGCCGAGTTATAGAACGTACATCCGGAAATTTGATCCGAGGAACGATACGCGGCTCGAGTGATAACTGGGTTATTATATGGACCGCCGAAAGAGCAGGCCTGTCTATAGTTAAAGCAATTTAACCCATCATGTTATGAATATAAATGTTTATTGTTTTGCAGGGAATAGCGTGCCATTCATGGTTGGTTCCAAGATGCCCAAGCTATTCTGGGGACTACTGTTGGGGGGATGATAACCCGGCAGACCCACACCCCGGACGAGACTCGGCCAAAGGGGAGCTTCGCGAGACCCTCGTTGTGATGCTAGGCCAGATGTTATTAATGGGCCAGCAACTGCGTAGGAGACCCGACCCAAGGGAAGAGAAGGTCTAGAAGGCCTAAGAGGTGGCGCAAACCCTGTGATCCGTGACTTGGGGGTTACGGTAGGTAATTTAGGGCTATGTATGGATCCCGAGTAGGATTCCGGATGTATCTGGTAAGGAAAGCCAGGAAGCCGGGTATTATATAAACCCACTTCTAGGGCATAGAGATCGAGAGAGATAGAAGGATTCACGTATTCTAGGTATTTGAGAGCTAGTCTTTGTAACCCTAGATCGGAGTCTCGGCGACATTGCAGCCCGAGCCTTTAGATCACGAGTTGATATGATTTCACCTGAGCTAAACCCTCTGCCAAACAACAGAGTCGATTTTCCCCATACTAAGTTACCCCTGGTAACGTGTGCCGTGAATATCCCACGACAGAACCATTCATGATAATCAGATGAAGTTTCTTATTTCAACACAATTTATCACAGCAACATGATTTCTTTTACACGCACTTCTTGCACATCGCATGGATGCTTCGCTACTATCATTGGTTTTTGAAAGGGCCCTCAGCTTAGGTTATGTGGTGACCCAACACACCACTGGGCGCAAGTTGTTGATATAATACTCACAGAAGGACTTATACGTGAATATTACACCCCTTAGAGTGGTACAAAAGAAACATAGCATGACCAAGCAAAGCTATATGATACAAACTTTCATTACAAAATCTGGAGAATCCCTTTGATGAATCAAAGAACATCTCAAGCAAATGAAACATCAGAAGAAGCAATTCAAAGTTCCAAGCTGGAGAATAACTCTAACCTCAGAACCTAATCCATTACGGCTAATGTCAGGCCTAATCTATGGCTTGTAAACAACTAGTTCCAAGAATGGACTCCACCTACACCTTGATAGCTTCTCCTCCATCGGTGTTGTTGATCACAATGCTTTAATGCCTAATTAAGAGATTACTTCACCTAGCTTCATGAGGTAGCGATGGCTTCGCGATGACGACTTCCATAAGGGCTTCAACTCTAAGCAGGGGGTCAAACGGGAATGAATGAGTGATGACTCCCAAGCGCAGGAGATCAATTGTAGTACCTTTCGATAAGTATTTGAGTGTCGAACCCACGAGGAGCTGAAGGTAAGCTATATATTCTCTAAAGCCCTATAACCCTCTTATATGGCTGTTTATGCAAAGCAATAAGTTTGACTAAAAGGAACTAACTAATTAAAAGCTAGTGACGTGGAGTGTGGTTTGTCTAGTAACTAGTGAAGCAAGTTTAAAATGCAAGTAATCCAAAAGCAAGTTTCACAAGTAGCAAGAAGCAAATATCTCAAGGGAGCAAGGGTTCTAGCAATAGGTGTTTCGTTCGTGTGGTTGTCACAATTAGTGAAGCACATGTTTTAGTCTTAGTTGTTTCTTCTAGGAAGGAGCCATGAATAGGTATAGTCAAGTAAATGATCTAAAAACCCTTATGATGGATCATGTGGCCAAGTAAATGACTGCACAAGTTTGATTAAGACATAAAGTCCCACCATAGCCTTACGTTCTAAGGTCCCCTATATATATCCCCCAATAACTTAACTTTGTGGCTCGGTCTCAGGTTACTGTCACTCCCAAGTCACCACCACTCGATTATGCTACCGGTGATCACCTTACATGCATTCCCAACATATGCGTGCACTCATATATTGTACATAAAGACAATCATAGAAGATAACAAACTTGTATGCAACCAATCAACGAACTATTTCACCATTGCCAAGGACAATTCACTACTCAAACATAGACGGGGAGACACAATACATCAAGGGAATATAGTATTGCATCATACATCGTGTTTGCCAAGAGATTACAGTGGAGAGATGGAGCTGATCTTGCTGTAGATGTTGATGATGAACACGCCGGAGGGGGGTGGAGCCCTCCAGGGGTGATCCCGGCGGCGTTTACCCCCTCCGATCTTCTCCGGCGGCAGCCTTCTGTCTCTCTGTTTCGTGGTTTCGTCTCTCGGCGCCACCTCCTCCTCGAAAAGGCCACGGGACCCTTTATATAGTCGTTTTTAGGTCACGAGACACTCAGGAGAAGAAAGATCGACGGCATCGGAGCCACGGGGGCAAAAAGGGGGCCTCTCACGCGGCCAAGGAATCTGTCCGCGTGGAGGGTCCTCTTTGCCACCCGATTGGCCTTTTGGCCCTCTACTTTGGCCCATGGTCTTCGTCTCGAAAATTCTGAACCGTGCTCTTTGGCCTTGCCCTTTTTGGAATCCCGAAGCTCCCGGAAAGTTTGAAACACAAAAAACTACGTTTTCTGGAAAAAACAGGGTTAGAACCAAAAGAAGGGGGATTGTTTAGAAAATCCCCCAAATAATTATAAAACATGAATATAAGTTGCTAATATGTAGGAAAAACAAGTAATAACATGCAAAGTTCATGTATGCATTTTACATGCATCAACATCCCCAAGCTTAACCCATGCTCGTCCTCGAGTATGAAGGTGATAAAACTAACATGGACTTTGCATATTGGAACAATCATGGGATATCAAGGAGGATTATTCATGCTACATATAATCAAATGATTAATACTAGAAATGAGTAGCAATATACAATTCATGTTGTAAGAAATATCAAATATGCAAGCAAAGATGCTTCATGAAAGTTCACAAAGTGTATAATGAAATAAAAGCACTATGGACCAAATGCATACACAAAATGAAAAATAAAATCCTATATTGGTCAAAGAATAGCATAATGGAAAATAGAAAATATGGTGGACACTTTGGAGAAAATTGAGTAGAGTTAAAACATGATCCAGTCTTATTTAGCCTCTAAATTATTCAACTAAAATTACTAATTGAAATGTGGTATCCATTGATCTAGGACTCTCATTGCCCCTTTATCACTAGCATCTTAAATGGTGAATGTTGAAGTAATGTGAATGACAAGGTGGTTGAAAGCCTCATGCCCCGTGAGTGTGAAAACCTACTCTATGATTACTCAACTTAAGATTCCTAATAAGCTTTGTACAATCATAATAAGTATTAATGACATCATAGAGAACCGCAAAGAGGTACCTCTTGCCCCATGACATGGAAACAATCCCATGTCACAATGACAAGACAAACAAACGGAGTAGACTCATCATCCTTTTTATTTTCATTCACTATTATGCATAGCTTATTATTTTATTGTAGGATGTGTTGTAGAGTCACTCAAGCTGTAAGTAAATTTCCACCATGATAAAGCATGTCTTGGGTTAGCGGCCCAATGCGTTTCTCTAGTCATATAGATACTTACTCATCAAAACTTACTATTCCTCTATTTCATTTCGGCAAGGCAGGAGTCCAAAAACAAAAGTACATGATATCAACCAAATGTAAATTTTTGTGCAATGTTGAAAGATTTCCGGTGATACACGTTTATAGCTAGCTCCCAACCACACACTTGTCAAACGCAAAACTTGTGGCTCCCATTATTGGGTCATGTTTATTAGATGCATAAAAAGTAAAGTGTGCCTTCAAAAGTTCGTGAGAGTCCTATCCCAAGTTCAACCCATGAAAATTAATAAAGTGAATATCTTAATTTAGAACATAAATAACACAATAACATGGTGAACATACTCGGAATAGCAATGAAGCTAATGTGAAGATATGGTGGACTCACTGGAAATACTTGGCTAAGGAGTGTTGGAAACAAGTTTTTACTTGTTGGAATTTTTAAATTTTTGGCTAGAAAGAGGGAGATAGTTGACCAGCTACTATGCATGCATATGTCCATAGAACTACTCATTTCATGAAAAACTAAATAAACCAGCAATTAACATCAAGGACATGAATAAGAGATAGCTCAAGACAACATTATTGCAAATTTCTACACATAAGAAGCCTATAAATCATGCAAATATATGTAGCTCTTCAAATCAACCATGGAATCCCTATTACAAGTCATAATACTAGAATCCAATACATTCCAACCCCAAACTCCAGTAGCTCAATCTCATATAAAATGATGGGTGTGGTCTTATCAAAACAAAAATAAAAACAAAAACTAGACGCTTCAAGTCTCTACGATAAATGTTTTGCTTAGAAAAACAGAAAGTAGACATGTGCTAACCAAAAGAGTGTAGCTCCAGTGGGGTGTTCATCACATCCCCAAGCTTATGGCTTTCACCATTCTTGGATGTCTTGAGGCGCAGCTCCTCTATTCCCTGTGAAAAAACTTCACAAAACATGTTTCTCCCATTCTTTTTGTGTGGGGTGAGATTAGCAAGGACAAACAAATCACATGTTTGCTGTGCAAAATTACAAATCAAATGCTCCATAGATAGACAATAAGGTTCATTATGTTGTATGTTCACTCTCTTGCTTGAAAGAATCATGGAAATTCGATTCCCAAGCCCAAAGAGTGCATAAAACAAAAGAAGTCAGAATCTGTCTAGAAAAGCAACAGCAGCAAAACGAACGTTTTTACCTAAGTTAGACTCGTCAAAAAATTAAGTCAATTTTTGTGCTTACAGAGGACGAAAAGTTGCAGAACATACTAAAAAATTATCTCAATCCGACATACCAATAAAAAACGTAAAATCATACGTTGAGCAGACTCGTGCTGAAACAGAAATTTCATGCACTAGGATAGCAACTTATAAGTCCAAATGGGTTTGACTTGACTCTTTATTGAAAACTCCAGAATTAAAACAAAAAAAACTAATCTCTTGAGACAGAAAGAGGACACTAGGAAAATCCAAACAAAAAACAACCGGGTTGCCTCCCGTAAAGCGCTTTCTTTATAGCCATATAGCTAGGCTTTACTTACTTAACATCATGATGGTTGGAGTGAGGTGGCTTGGCATCCCCAAGCTTGTATTCTTGTACTTATTTGATACATTTAGGGTGAGCCCAGGGGTACATCCCCAAGCTTGATTGGTTGTCTCTCTTGATCTTTGTTCATCTCACTCAACTCTTCTTCCTGAAAAATTCTTCTTACACAAATCTCAACATAAAACTTGATTAGAGGGGTTAGTGCCTCCATAAATAAAATCCACATAGGTACATCAAAGACTCATGGTACATCAAAGACACATCATGAGTTGATTCTAAATATTAAATACTGTTACTACAGTTGTGCATTGCTCCTTGATCAAAAGAACCACACAAAACACAAGTAATGAGAGCAATGCAAAATAAAGACATAATCTGCCAAAAACTGAACAGCCCGTAAAGAGTGAATTTTTAGAGGCACTTAAGTTGCTCAAATCAGAAAACTTAAAACTAATGAAATATGTAGTGATAACTAAATATTGCTTTCGTAAATTACCAGGTCAAAATTCCACTTCTGTGATTTTAAACATTTTTTGCAGTGAAGTTCAGGAATCTGTTTTCTTGACAGCTAATTACTATTGTTTAATCCTATCTCTCATATAAGATTATTCTTGCCATTTAAGATGAGAAATAAGACAGAAATGTGATGTTACAGTAGTGAACTAATATTTTTATTGTTTTTAGCTTTGGAAAAAGTTTTAATGATAGAGACTTTGCAATGGTTTCATTGGCATGAACAACACATGTTCAAGGTCGACCCCAACTTCTCCATTACTCATCCTTCTCATTTACTTTCCCAAATTTTTTATAAAATGAAAATCTTAAACTAAATGATACATAACAGTAGGTAAAGGCATTTTACATGTTGTAAAGACATAAATGTGTGCTTAAACTGAATAGGAAATTAAAGCATAAGGAACACACCAAAAAATATTAAACAATTTATTTTTAAGTCTAACCCATTTCCTATGCATTGGCATTTTGTAATGAAACAAATAAAAGAAGCACATAATAGCAAGCATAGAAAGGTAGATCAAGTGCAACTTCAATACTTTCAGCATAAAGAGGGGAAACTTAATATTGTTGAAATATGTGTAACCATGTTTCCCTCTCTCATAATAATTTTCAGTAGCATCATGAATAGTTTCAACAATATGAATATCACATAAAAAATTCTTATCATGAGCCACATGCATAAAAGAATCACTACTCTCCACATAACTAAAATCCTCATTGGTGATAGTGGGATTTAAACATTCATAATTTTCATTGCAATCATCATATATAGGAGGCATAGTATCATCAAAGTGAATTTTCTCCTCCAAGCTTGGGGAACTAGAAATATCATGCTCATCAAAACCAACTTCCTCAAGCTTAAAACTTTCCATAGAATTAGCAAGTATATCATTTTTATCCTCAATAGTAGGGGACTAAAAATATCATATTCATCAAGACAAACTTCCCCAAGATCAAGGTTTTCCTTAGCAATAAAGGTGTTCAAAGAATTAGTACTACCACAAATATGATTGTTGTGCAAATAATTTTTCAATTTCTCCTCAAACACTTCATGTCCTAATTCAAGGTAGATATTATACAGTTCTAAAATTGTTTGGTGTTTTCCATTATATATATATTTTTTGTTTTAGGTTTATATGTTAGTATGCAATGCAAACAAGAATAAAAGCTTAGCACAACGCTCCCCGGCAACGGCGCCAGAAAAGTGATTGATGACTCCCAAGTGCAGGAGATCAATTGTAGTACCTTTCGATAAGTATTTGAGTGTCGAACCCACGAGGAGCTGAAGGTAAGCTATCTATTCTCTAAAGCCCTATGAACCTCTTATATGGCTGTTTATGCAAAGAAATACGTTTGACTAAAAGGAACTAACTAATTAAAAGCAAGTGACGTGGAGTGTGGTTTGTCTAGTAACTAGTGAAGCAAGTTTAAAATGCAAGTAATCCTAAAGCAAGTTTCTAAAGCAAGTTTCTAAGCAAGTTTCACAAGTAGCAAGCAGCAAATATCCCAAGTATCTCAAGGGAGCAAGTGTTTCTAGCAATAGGTGTTTCGTTCGTGTGGTTGTCACAATTAGTGAAGCACATGTTTTAGTCTTAGTTGTTTCTTCTAGGAAGGAGCCATGAATAGGTATAGTCAAGTAAATGATCTACAACCCCTTATGATGGATCATGTGGCCAAGTAAATGACTGCACAAGATTGATTAAGACATAAAGTCCCACCATAGCCTTACGTTCTAAGGTTCCCTATATATATCCCCCAATAACTTAACTTTGTGGCTCGGTCTCAGGTTACTGTCACTCCCAAGTCACCACCACTCCATTATGCTACCGGTGATCACCTTACATGTATTCCCCAACATATGCGTGCACTCATATATTGTACATAAATACAATCATAGAAGATAACAAACTTGTATGCAACCAATCAACGAACTATTTCACCATTGCCAAGAACAATTCACTACTCAAACATAGACGGGGAGACACAATACATCAAGGGAATATAGTATTGCATCATAAATCGTGTTTGCCAAGAGATTACAGTGGAGAGATGGAGCTGATCTTGCTGTAGATGTTGATGATGAACACGCCGGAGGGGGGTGGAGCCCTCCGGGGATGATCCCGGCGGCGTTTCCCCCCTCCGATCTTCTCCGGCGGCAGCCTTCTGTCTCTCTGTTTCGTGGTTTCGTCTCTCGGCACCGCCTCCTCCTCGAAAAGGCCAGGGGACCCTTTATATAGTCGTTTTTAGGTCACGAGACACTCGGGAGAAGAAAGATCGACGGCATCGGAGCCACGGGGGCAAAAAGGGGGCCTCTCACGCGGCCAAGGAATCTGGCCGCGTGGAGGGTCCTCTTTTGCCACCTAGTTGGCCTTTTGGCCCTCTACTTTGGCCCATGGTGTCCGTCTCAAAAATTCTGAACCGTTCTCTTTGGCCTTGCCCTTTTTGGAGTCCCGAAGCTCTCGGAAAGTCTAAAACACTAAAAAGTACGTTTTCTGGAAAAACAGGGTTAGAACCAAAAGAAGGGGGATTGTTTAGAAAATCCCCCAAATCATTATAAAACATGAATATAAGTTGCTAATATGTAGGAAAAACAAGTAATAACATGCAAAGTTCATGTATGCATTTTACATGCATCAATGAGTAACGAGCGTTACCCAGCAAGTTCATGATATATAGTGGATGGTTTGATGCACTATCTAAAACTTTAGACTCGAAAGATTCATAAGCTAATGCAAGGTTTTATAAAACTTTCTTCAAGAGGATTCTTTTAATTCTGAAAAATGCCCGCCAGACCATCACAGGAGCTAGAACTGCATGGAGTTGCCTTTCCTGTAGGATTAGCAGTTCCTTACCGGAACACGGGGGTAACATGCCACATCCTTTTACACTCTGTAGATGTGCGTTACTTTACCCATGGGCGATCAAGACCATGTTGCACAAACCAGGTGTACATTCCTGTCCACTCTGACTCAGG
Source organism: Alopecurus myosuroides (assembly GCA_028641055.1). Taxonomy (NCBI): domain Eukaryota; kingdom Viridiplantae; phylum Streptophyta; class Magnoliopsida; order Poales; family Poaceae; genus Alopecurus; species Alopecurus myosuroides. Next base: position 39,569,921 of record CM054060.1, read on the forward strand.
TGTGGGGCCTGCTTGTCGATCCAAGCCAAACCATGTTTCTCCGCACAACGCATGCCCACCCATTTCCGCCAGCAGGTTGAACCCCTGATTTCACCCCTCACGATGGAGATCTAGGAGCCCCTGGCAGACACTCATAGACCCCAGAGTTCGGGGAACGTAAGAGCTCCCACCCATGTGCATGTAATCCCGCAAGACCTACATCGTACGTCTCTAGCAGTCCGTTGACATGCGAACGGGAAAATATCAAAACTAACTTACTCGCCCCATACAAGACCCATGGTTAACGCGGTATTTACGGCGTGCCGAGTTCTGACGGCATTTGTTGTTAATTCCTAGGTAATACTTTCCCATGCAGATGGAACCTTCCTTTGACCTATTCATCTTACCATGGTTCCATCCGCCCACCAAACAAGAGACTACCACTCGGGTAGTCATTCAAGTAGTCATATTATTATAAAAAGAGGACCATGCATTCTTTTGAGAATAGGTGGTAATACGATATGGTTTTTGAAAATAGTTCATTATGAAATACTGAAAAGGATATGAGCAAGTGATAAACTTGCCTAGGATAGAGATAATGACAATAATAATCCATGTCTTCGGGTTCGAGGGTCGCGTAGAGAATCCCTTCATCTGAAAGATAGCAAAGTAGTCCCGGTAAGGACTACTGAAAACACTGGCAAGATGATACATGTATAGTAATGAGATGTATCTCAAAATACCCTGAAAACACCCCAACTTACAAGTGTAAGCTACGTTTGATACGATAACTAAGTCTGTAATGAACTTCGGAAAAAACAGGATTACCCGTACCCGAACTATTGGGAACCCGAAATTTCGGGAATCATTATTTCTTAGCAAATTTCGGCAGTCATTTTGCCCATCCCGAAATAATATTTACCCGAATTTCCCGACCCGAAATTTCGGGAAAACCCGAACGCCCCGTGTGAACGCCAAGCTATATGGACCGCTATCCAGCATGCATCCATATCTAAAAGTCCATCTCAAGAAAGATATCCAGCAAATCCATTGGTATTAAGTTACAGCAACAAAGTGATTTCTATGTGTGCAACAGACAAAAGCATTAAGGTCAATATAGAATTTAAAAAGTGGTTCCCATCGGTAGAGAAGAACACCATTGTTTTCTCCATGGCGGCAACAACATATCCCCCCCCTGATACGTCTCCAATATATCTATAATTTATGATGTTTCATGTTGATATTATGCCAATTGCTACATGTTTTCTATACACTTTGTAGCACTTTTATGGATTTTTTAGGACTAACCTATTGAGAAGATGCCACAGTGTCAGTTATTGTTTTCTGCTGTTTTTTGTTTCAGAAAAGTTGTTCTGGAAATATTCTCGGAATTGGACGGAAAAAAATCTCAGGGTCCTATTTTTCTGTCACATACACGGAGTCTGGAGGAGACCTAGAGAGGGACACCGAGGTGGCCACACCATATGGCGGCGCTCCCCTAGGCCGCACCACCACGTGGTATGGGACGCCTGGCCACCCACCGACATCGCCCTTTCGCCTATAAATAGTCTTCCTCGAGAAAATTTCGTAACCTCCACCATCGTCAACCCTAGTTTGGGAGGGTTCTGAAGCTCTCCTCGCCACCCTGCCGGGAGGGGAACTCATCACCGAAGGGCTCTACATCACCATGCCTGCCTCCGTAGTGATGCGTGAGTAGTTCATACTGGGACTACGGGTCCATATCAGTAGCTAGATGGTTGTCTTCCCCTCTTTATGCCATCATGTTTGGATCTTGTGAGCTTCCTAACATGATCAAGATCATCTATTTGTAATACTACATGTTGGGTTTGCTGGGATCAGATGAATATTGAATGATATGTCAAGTTGATTATAGATCTATCTTTTATTTACTTGTGGTCTTGCATGCTCTCCGTTACTAGTAGGTGCTCTGGCCAAGTTGATGCTTGTAACACCAAGAGGGAGTATTTTATGATAGATAGTGGGTTCATGCCTCCAGTACTGGGAGAGTGACAATAACTTCTAGGATTGTGGACGTGATGTTTCCACTAGGGATAAAACAACAATGTTTTGTCTAAGGATAATTCTATTATTTATATTACGCACTTTACTTAATGCAATAATCTATTGATTGCAACTTAATGCCGAAAGTTTGCTCGAAAGACGTCCCAAGGATGGATTACTAGTAATAGATGCAGTTGGATTACAGTCTATGTATCATGTTGTAATGTCCAAATAAATCTCATAGTAATCATAATGTCATGCATATGCACTACGGTGCAGCCTTTATTTCTGTCAATTGCCCAACTGTAATTTGTTTACCCAGCATGTTATTTATCTTCTATGGAGAGACACCTCTAGTGAACTGTGGACCCTGGTCCATTCTTTTACACTGATAATACAACCTACTGCAAGCATGATTCTTTCTGCTGCAAACATTGTTCTCATTTCATTCACTGCAAACAAACACTTTTTTTCACACTATACGTCTAATCATTTGTTTTCAGCAAGACCCGTGATATTGACTACCTCACGGTTTTGTTGGGGCAAAGTATCTTTGTTGTGTTATGTGCAAATTCCACATTGCTGCTGAGCCTGGTAATGCGCCCTGCCAACATCAGTTGTCAATAACCTACTGGTCCGATTAAACTTTGGTTTCTTTCAGAGGGAAAACTTATTGTTGTACTCTTCATACCTTCCTCTTGGGGTCTCCCAACGAACGTGTGTTCTCACGTCATCACCCCACTACCCCCATGTTTCTGTCACTCGATCGGAGGCAACAAGGAGGCATGAACCCACTATCTAGCATATAAATCCTCTATTGGAGGTGAAAACAACTACGTGTCCAAAGTAATCATAAACATTAGAGAGCATTGCAAGACAAAATTAAAACTCTCTAAAAATATAAGTGAAGCATCTCAGATCGACATGAACAAAATAATCATAATCTCATGGTTCATCGGATCCCAGCAAACACAACATGCACAATTACATAAAAGTGGTCTCGATCTTGTGAGACAGCTCCCGAGACCCTAAGCATGGATGAATAGGGGAGAGAACAACCATCCAACTACTGATATGGACCCGTAGTCCCGAGATGAACTACTCACGCATCTGTCCGGAGGCGATCATGGCGATGTAGAGAACTCTGGTGACAACCCCCCTCTCCGGCAGGGTGCCGGAGCAGGACTCGAGAAGCCCTAGATTGGAAATTCAAGGTGACGTCGCCTCTCTGTATGTTTCATGGAAAATAACTCCGTCACCGAAGATTTTAGGGTTAAAGGAAATTTATAAGCGAAGGGGAACGTGAGGTGGTGCCGGGAGCTCCAAAGGGGAGTAGATCACAAGTATAGAATTCTCATTAGGGTGGGTGTGATTGTCGTAATATGGTCGTTTTGGCTACCTTGAAATGATTTGGTTTTTAATGGTAAAAATTCTTCTCCTTTACAACTCATTTATCGGTGTATATATTTTGTGATCACCTCTACATCATTCAAAGAACATGGATCTGTTTGAAAGGACTGTACACGGTTGGGGAATATGGAGAAATATGCTTTTATCCCAAATGGATGACAACGTAGTCTAGGGATCAGCCCTTATGTGTGTTATGAGTTCTTTGCATACTTGATTGTTTTGTCATTTTTATTTTTATTTTTGTTATGTGGTTGTGTACACCCAAATATGTAGAGTTCAGGTGTTAGCTCGTAAAATTGTAGGAACCTGATGCTAAGGTTTAACTTCAGTAATGAGCCATATACGAAAAAGTTATTGACCTCTCTAATCATTAGTTACCACTTTTTTTTTAGCATTGGTAAGTAAAACCATATAAAATTCACAATTTAGAATTACACTTTTATACGAAGCTAACTAAATATGTAATGTCACTCAAACATTATGCGCTAAACAATGAATTGCTGCGTAATTTTTTATAAATATACTATTTTTACAAGACTGAGGATGTAATCAGGGGAAATCTACCGGGAAGTATTTTTTAAATTATACCATCCTAGTAAATATTTAACTACTCTTCCAGAAATTATTTTTCTTCTCTACTATTTTTATTTTTACAAATCGTAATGTATTCCACCATTATTGTTCAAGCATGTGCCGTCTTTGAAGCGAATAAGAGTTTATTTACCATTGCTCCTTGATATTATTTACTAATCAACAAACTTATGGGCTCACTAGTTTGTAGGATTGGTAAAAACAAAAATGGGAACACATATGACCGTAAAATCATCGCACGTGGAATCATACAAGAACTGACGATACTAATGTGGCATAGAAGCAGGTAGCCTCATGATGCTTATCCTGGCGCACGCCGGCCAGGAGGATCATACTAGTAGTTGGTATGGCTCTGTGTCCATCAAGAAGTCCCAGAGATGCCGGCAGCCACCATCAGGTTGTTGCGCAATGCATTCGCACACGATTCTGCGGGAAAAAAAGGTGCGCAATGCAGATGGCAATCACTTAGTGTTTTTGCTTCAGCTTAGGGACACCGAAGTCTTCCCAAAAGATTAAGATATATAAACTCGTTTCAAGTGATTTACTCCCTCCGTCCACTTTTATAAGGCTCACTTCTTACTATTGAAATGCTAAGAAGTGTGGCTTATAAAAGTGGACGGAGGGAGTAACTTATTTGGAGAGCCACCGAGCCAGGTGGTTAGCTACTCTGTTATTTTGTTTCTTGCTGGCTAGTTACTCAGATCTGAGGCCCGTCGATGTTGCTAGGAAATTAAGCATGAAGCTGTAGACACGAATATACAATAGCACTCTAGCAGTCTCTAGCTTGTAGTTCATATTTTGAAAAGATAACTGTAAACGAAAAATTAGGGCAAAAAATACAGTTGTTTCGAGGAATCACAGAACATGGTAACTGGTATGCCTATTCCAACCAAAAAAAAAAAATCAAACCAAAAACGGTGTCCAGAATCAACACGTACATGCATACTTCCGAATTGATCGACCTATTATTCCTGATCGATCGCCACAGAAGAGATCCAGCCGTGGAGCAGAGTATACTCGTACATGGCTGCAGAATCCTCGCTGCCGTCCGGCTTCGGCACGAGGCCATGGCTGGTCCAGGGCATGCGCGGGGAGCGGCAGACGTTCGTCGACTCGTCCGACGGGAGCTCGCGCTCCACGGTCGTTCCCGAGATGCAAGGCAAGACGTGCCTAGGCTGCATCCACGACGGCGAGTGGTTTCTGATGCTGGACGAGTCCACCGCCGAGTGCTTCCTCCTCCGCCTCTCCCAAGCCGACGACCCATCCAAAAAGATCGCGCTGCCGCCGCTGCAGGAGCCGCTAGAATCCATTGAGACGTACGCGTCCCTCTGGGCGTCGCCGGCGCAACAGGACATCACCGTGGTGGTGGTCGCCATCGCACACGAGCTGGAACACACGGTAGAGAGGTTCCTGCTTCACTGCCGCCCCGGTGATCAACATTGGACCAAGCTCGAGTCCCCGGCGCTTGATTTCGGAATCCTTATGATCAGCCACAGAGGACACATCTACTGTTTCGCTCATTCCGACACGCTCTTCGTGATAGGTGACGACGGCGGCGACGGCATGGTCCGAGCGCGGCTCATCGGCACCCTCGGTGGTGCCAAGGAGGAACATGACAGGGGGGTGTTCTACTACGTCGTGGAGTCGTGCGGAGATCTCTTCACCGTATTCATCGAGAAGTTTGGGGACTTCGTCCACGACCCCACGGTCAACGGCATCGCGGTGTGCCGCCTCGATCTCGAGTGCATGGTGTGGAGGAGGGTGCATAGCATCGGCGACGACCGCGCCTTCCTCCTCTCCGAGCACTACGGCCACTCCGTGCACGTCGGTCCACGAGCAGGGGGTCTCGTGCCGCAGGGCAACTGTGTGTACCTTGTGTTGTCGAGCCGCGACTGCGAGAGACTATACAAGTTCTGCCTGGACGACATGACCGTCAGCTTCCGTCAGATCCTTCCCCAACCTACCAAGCCTTGGTGCAGAGCATTCTGGGCCGTTCCGCCATTGGCAACGTTGGTGAAAGAAACAGAATTATCATACACTGATCGACTTGTGCCCGAAGAGGTTTGTGAGTCCATCCTCGCTTTAAATTTGGAGGAGGAGGGGCATGAAGAGGAGCAGGCGACGTCATCGAACATAGGGCCATGGCCAGACCTGCCACTAGAACTACTGGAGTTGGTCGTCTCGAAACTATCTTTGGTGGATCGTCTCCGGTTTCCGGTCGTCTGCAAGTCATGGAGCATGGTGTCCAACCCGGTGGAGCAAGCCAAGGTGTGGCCTTGGCTCATGCACTACTCCGGCCGAGACGGGGTGTGCAAGCTGCTCGACCCTCTACGCTGCAAGGAGTACACCATACGGGTTGACACATTCGGAGATTACGAGGATGAACACGACGATCATATTTTCCGGACCTCCAAAGACGGTTGGGTGGCCGTGTCGGCAAACACCGCCATCGACGACATCTACATCATAAACCCGTTCACCTGGGAGGTCGTGGAGGATGTCGCCATGTTTGAGTGGAGTTACAACTACACGTGCATGTCGTGGTCCTCGGTTGACCCGATGTCTCCCGACTGCGTCTTCTTCGGCGTCAGCAGCCGGGAGGACGGCAAAGAGCTCGGGGTCCATACATGTCTGCATGGCCAGGAGGAGTGGGTTGAACGTACCCATGAGTACTATGAAGGGGTGCCTTTCCCGGTCGCGTATGCCAATCCCGTCTTGGTCCATGGCAAGTTCTATTGCCTTGGGAGAAAGGGAAATCTCGCCACGTTTGATCCGACAAGCGACACATGGACGATCTTGGAGAAGCCTAAACCGATCCACGTGGAGATGGACGTCTGGGGGGACGAGCACGTGGGGAGGGAGTTCTGCCACCTGGTCGAAGTGGGAGGGGAGCTGGTCTCCGTGTTCGTGCGCAATGCTGACGAGCCGCCTCGGGTGTTCAAGCTTAACGAGAAGGAGATGGCATGGATGGAGGTGCAGGACATTGGCGGCGCGGCCTTGTTTTTGGACTTCAGGGTGTCCTACTCGGTGCTATCGCCGGAATCTGGGCATGGCAACAGGATCTACTTCCCAAGGTACTCGGAGGATGGAAAGCAAGCGGCGTTCTATGACATGGAGACCAAGATGTACCGTCCATCGTTCTATGGCTTGAAGCAACCCTTGCAGTGTGTGTGGATCGTGCCTAATCTACGGCCAAGCAACAATAGCTAATATAAGAATTATATATCTGTTTAATTAGGACAAAAACCATAATGGCGTATGCAGTGATTAAACTGTTATCAATTTTGGAGGATAACTCTTAAACAACAGCTAGCTATAAATCAGTTCATTTACAGTACTCGTTTTTCTGTCCACACGAGAGTCTTTGAGGTCCTGTTGGTTTGATAGATAATATATGTTGTATTGTTAGGCAAAGAAAAAATTACTCATAATCTCTTTCAAATTAAAAAAAATATGCAGATGAAATATGAAAATATATTTAGATGCAAATTTGTCCCAACCAGGAGGTTAGCTAGGTGCAGAGCGTATGTCTACCACGTACGTGCTTTTTGAAGTGGAAGGCTGGAGCTCGGACGTACGTACGTACGTGTTGTTGTGATCATCGTGAACGACCTGCCATGTCGAGTAGGTGGCGTCCGTCTTCAAGTCGCTGGTGCGTGCATGCATGGTCGCGGTGTACGTGTGCTCGATCGCCCAGCTTGAGTTTCGGGGCGCCCCAGCTGCATGCTATATTATCCAGGCGGAACATCTCGCGTTCCAGGGTTCCTCATGTTGGGTGCTATGCTATCCATTAGCTAGCGCCGGTGCTCATTTTCCTTTTATTTTTTCTAGACTAGAGATAATATAAGCGTTTAAATCAAGCTGGTTTTTCTTTTTCAGAGATTTATCTGTGCATGGTACCGTTCAATGGATCCCAAAACTGGAACTAGCCCCGGCGGCCAGCCATGCAGCAGCTTTCTCCTGCACGAGAACAGGTCTGCTGGAGATTCGATCTTTGCTCGCTGGTAGGCGTGCCTTGGATGTGCTGTGGGGTAGGGTAGCCGCGGCGTCATTCTAGGGTTCTGGTCTCCCCGAGCGCGCGCGCCTGTGGTGGTGGGCACGTACCACCTTGTCCTTTGCCCAATCAACATCGCTCTCCATGCATGGAGTTCTTCCTCTGTTAAGAAAGCAGCTCCTGAACACACGATGAGGCCAAGCCAGCGTACGCAGAAAGTACATCATAAGAAAACAAACACAAAGCACAGTGGGCCACTTGGCTCTGGCACAGCGACAAAGGAGCACTGACCCCCCACAGCTAGCTGCAAGTCTCATCTTCTGAAAGAACACCAGACCATGTTGGACGTACGCTCCGTTACGTCTACTTTAGTGAAAACGTTCCACAGCGAAAGGTTGTTTCTCCGGTGAAATCCTAACTACAAGGCTCAGACGACCGCAAGTGTCACGCCCAAAACTTTCCAGCTAAAAGGTCTGAGTTGGCTATACAAATAAGGGGCAGCCAAGAGCATTCAAGCCAGACCATGGATGATATAGAGATGATAGACATAGAAAACCCTGATCATGGCGGCAGCGCTGATGACGGATTTGTCGCTGAAGCACAACCTGGTAGACGTCTCTTTCGTCCATCGAGAGAAAATATCGACATGCCTCAAGATGATAACCCTAATCTCAATCCAGACGGGACCGTCGCGCAAGCGGAGCCCCATCAGCGTAGCAGATATGCCTTCTTGTGCTTTTTGGCCTTCGCGGCGTCCTTGTTTGCTGCCGCCGTCATAACCTCTGTGTTTTTTGGTAATCACCTCCCCGACAACAACAAAAACCTCAAGTTGGTGTGGCCTTGTTTCTCACGGGGTTAATCATAGGTACGATATGCTTCGCAACTATTGCACCATGTGGGTGTGTCTTTGTTTGTCAATTAATAGAAGATGCATTTCTTCCTGGGAATCCCTATGCACTTAGAACAGTAGATATGTTAATGTAATTATGTAAAACACTTGCAAGGCTTGTTCTTATTAATTATATATCTGGAAGTGTTATTATCTCAATCGACTGGTTATTGTGTATTTTTAGATTGGGTTGATTTTTTTATTAAGTTAACCAGTTTGCTACTCATGAAACAACAATTTATTTATCGACGGGCTGTGTGTGCGAGTGTGCAAGCCATTTACCATCAATTCAGAACACTTATCAACGTGATGTGTGTGCTGAGTGCTGCCAAAGTCCCTTAAGGCCGAGGGTAGGGTTGAAAACAGAACGGAAACGGAAAGAAACATGCATTATCATTTTCGTTTCCTTTTCTCTCGTCGAAATCGGTAATGAATACGCAATCAGATATCTCCGGAAATGAATATGAAACCGTAACGGAACGAACACGATCGAAGCACAAATAGTGATATAATATATGGACACATAATTGTTCACAACCTCGACAAACGACAATTTAACATCAAGTGTCGCACATTTGGTTTAACTTATGCCTATGATCACACACGACAAATATGTAGTTAGAGATAAATTAGGTTTAGTATGAGTGTATTAACTGACCTAATTATTAGCCAAGAAACAAGGCCTCGTTTTGCACGTGGGTAGTGGCCTTACATGATCGTATTTAGGGACTAACATTTATGTTGTGTATACGGAAACTTTTCTTATCTATTTTTACGGAAATTCTATTTCGTTTCCGTTTTTGTCGGAATCGGCGTTATGATTTCCTTTGTCATTTCCTTTTTTTTAGAATAACCCGTTCCGGTTTGCTTTTCAAAATGCCGTTTTCATTTTCATATTTTTCTCTTTATTTCCTTTTTCTATGGAAACAACGGGAAATTTTCCTCATAATTTTCAACCCTACTTGGTGGAAATGTTGGTACACCGACAAAGTAGTCAACGTATAACATGCAATGACCCTCCATCGTCTACCTTGGCTTGGCCTTACTCCTACGAAACTTCTAATCTTCATGTTTGGTAGTGGTATTGGCTTCCCCGTCTGTAAAGGTAGAAGACAAGAGCGAGGATCGTGAGACACTCGTCTTCACCGGTGGCGGAATTGGCTTCCACTTCATTCAATGAATCAAACAACAAAAAAAATCAAATGTCTAGTTTGCACCGGCAAGATCCTAAAAATTGAATCCTACCAGGCAAATGGCAAACACTTCGCGTGCATGACAGGGGAAGAAGGTCGGCGCGAGATTTGAGCCCAGCGAATCGGCGAGCATCGACGTGGGGAAGCCTAGACAAGAAGGAGGAGACCTCTCGATTAATATGCCCCGTGAGTCGACGAGCTCCATCATGGACTAGGCGAGAAGGTAGGGGAACGGCGGCGAGAGCAGGCAGGGGAGACGAATTGAGATGGGAAGAATAGGGATCTTTGGATGCGTCTATGACAATATGGATCTGTCTATCGGCATCCCATCGTGAATGCTAAAACCATTTTGTTTGGCGTTACCAAAAGGCTCCTACGGGACACAGTCGGTCTGATAGCGCCGGACTTAATAGTGCAATGGAGGAAATTAACCGCACTATTGAACGTGCGGTTATTTTTCTTGTGCAGCCGGGATGTTGATCTCATCTCGTTAAACATTTTAGTAGTAGCCGGTCGATTAATCGTGTCTAGCATGGACCATTGGGACGACTGTGTGGGTGTGGACAGCTGCACATACGACCAAGCTTCCTTGTGGCCTGCGCATGCCACAGGCGGTGCCCCCATCCATAGAGTTTTTTTTTTTTGATAAAGGGAAGTATATTGATATTAAGGAGATACAAATTACACCCCGGCCTCTGCAACAACGCAATGGATGCACACAGCCGAAAGACAATAAAAAGAAGAAATAAAAGAAAAGTCCCGCTACAGAGTTACAGTCCTCGCGGTATCCGCACAACCACCACCTAAATAACAGCTGATGTCCATCTCTTTGAAAACAACGTCTCCAAAAAGAACGGTGCTAGGCGCAACCAATTAAGGCCAGACCTTGGGTTTTCACGCTGAAGATAATCATCGCTCTCAAAACAACGGCTCCAAGAAGACCAGTGCCAGACACAACTAATTAAGGTCAGACCTTGGGCTTTCACCCTGAAAGGTAGGACTTTGGACTTCACGCATGTTGTCGCCCCCTCTTACATACGGCTGCCACGAATCTTGTAACTCCAAACCAGTTCTCCATCGATGCAAAGACTCCGAAGATGCTAGTACTCCAATCTCACCTTCGATGACTGAGCATCAATTATGACCGAATTCTACCGATCCAGCAATCTCCAGGCGTCGTCCATGGGAGTTCGCCGGCGGAGTCTTTCAGGTCGACACCCCGGCTTGATCAAAGAGAACCTACTTCAGGATCTTCATCTTCGCGCGATGGGAAACCCAAGAACAACCTCCTTTATTCTGATGTCTCGCAGCCCCGACGCCGCGAAACGACTCCCTGCAGGGAATTTGCAGGAGGGTTCCGCATCCGACGCCACCGGGAGCCCTGCCGCCGACGGTCCCTAGCATCACCGCCTCCCGCCGCCAAAGACAGAGGAGGCCACGCCGCCCGGGAGCAAAGCCAATGGCGCCACCGCCGCCACGCGGCCGCCGCACCATGGCCGAGCCACCCCAGATCTTATCGGCGGCGCCACCACCCCGGCCAGCGCCGGCTGCCCACGCAAACCCAACCAATAGCCGCCATCAGAAGAACCAGGGCCGCCGCCCCGGCGTCCGTGCAAGCCGTTCAGGGCCGACCAACGCATCTGGCCGGAGGTCTCCCGCTGTGTTTGTGCTGAGGAGGCGACGACCCGCCGGCCGTCGTCTACCACGCGGAGGTTTGTGCCCCTGGTGGCTTCCTCCGGCGGCGGCGGATGGATGGGGAGGAGGGGGTGTGGGGGCGGCGGCGGCTAGGGTTCCGCCTGTGCCGCCCCAGGGAGCGAGCGCCCCCATCCATAGAGAGAGCGCGTCTAAAAGCAAGCTCGTAGTTAACCAAGATGCCTTTCATGATCCAACTAGAAGTAGTACTATTAAATGACTAAATGTTACAGTAATAATCTACAAAGCTTCTCAGTTTCCTCAAACCCCTCCCATGGTTTTCTCATCGCAAAGGACGAACATGAAAAGATTTCCTTCCAACTCCACAAACCAGTCTCAAACCAGTCAAAAGAGAGCCATGCTGAAGGCTGGCCAGCTTGTGCACCACTTCCTGCTGGCACAACGGCAAGATATATACAGCACAAATGCTTTTGAACCGGGACAATGGTTCGTTCGTCACTTCGTCTTGTGTGTCGTCTACTCATGTGGGGACTATCTTTAAACGAGAGAGTCCTACGTACCAGCGCAAGCCAATAAAGAAGGGGAAAAAAAGAGTCCTATTACAAGCGTACATCGGTCCTTTAAAAGGCCAAGCACATCGGACAACGGTTGCCTATTTTCCTATGCATAACAATCGACGTCGATCCGGCCGTTTCATCCTCCAAGTAGATATTCTCTCGCTACGCTTTCTGATCAAGGCATCAAGCTTACAAATTAGCATACATCTCTCTAATTATATTTTTTTTTGTAACAGATCATCCCAAAGATTGCCAAGTTTGCTGTCAAGAAAGACCATGGAACATATAGAGATGATCGACGTGAAAAACCCTCATCATGGCGGTGGCGGCAACTTCATTCAAGCGCAACCTAGCCGGCGTCTCTTTCGCTTCTATCGTTCTTTTGATAAACACCTACCCGACAACAACGAAAACCTCAGTCGGGCTGGCCTTGTTTCTCACAGGATTAATCATTTGTTCGATATGCTTGACAATTATTGCACCCCTTGGGTGTAACTTTGTTGGCCATTTGACAGAAGAAGCGATAATGAATGAGAATCCCGAGGCCCTTAGAACTTTAGATTCGTTAATGTAATTCCGTAAACACTTGCATGGCTTATTTACTTGATTATATATATGCAAGAGTATTACTATCTTATTCCACTTGTATTGTTCTGTGATTAATTTTTGTACAAAGTTAATGGGTTTGATATTGATGAAATTATTATTTAATTATATACGGAAGTACTATAGTAATATTTTCGGTTCGTTATTGTACATTTTATATTAAGTTGACGGGGAAAAACAATTTATACTTATTCAACCGGCTAAGCAAGGGTAGAACGTGCTCACGGTGTACTACATGAGCTTGTCCTTGATATTCGCTTTATACTAGTAGTACTAAAACTTGCCACCGGTGATCAGTTTAACACATTTATAATTCCAGGGGCGTGGACATTGAGAAAGATTTCGTAGGACTTTTCACAAATGCGGATGGTAAGTGAAACAAGCAAGAATATTGGGGGACGTAAACTTTTTTTTGCTGAAATAACCATGCATTTTCTGAATCTTAATTATTGGGGGCGGTAGCTAGCTGCAATTCCGTCAAAGTGAAACAAGCAAGAATAAACAATTATGTTTAATGTGTCGTATAATCTTACTAGTTGAATGCCCGAGCGTTGCTACGAGTGTTGAATTGTTTTCCAACCACAAATATAAACACAAAACAAGTAACTTTTTAGGATTTCAATGGAAGCATCATCCAATTATCTCCTCCCCACTTTGCCGCCCAGTGTGCTTCATAGTCATCTCAACTCCAACAATGCTGCTACTGTATTTCAGTCACCACACTCTAACAATGTGTCACTCAAGGCCGGTGCACATTGGTGTTTTCCAAATTTCAATTTATTACACCAACATTCCAATCATGGTTATGTCTAGTTTTAAAGGGAAACTCAATAGGGCGAAACTTTTAACTTAACAAATTGCTCACTTCTGAACAAATGGTTTACCAAAATGTTATTGTCAATGAACTTGCCCAATTAATAGCTCCCTCAAATGGTATGCTAAATGCTCCACTGATGCTACAACATACCCAAAAGTGGAAATGGATTTCCATTAACCATAGGGCGCAGCAATATCACTCGCAATCAAATGAGAGAAAATTTGTGGGACGTCATCTTCCTAGCCAGTACAAGCGGAATTGACACACATACTATACTGAGCAAAGGAGTAAGCCACTACATTACAGTTACAAGGAGCAAACTGAAAAACATAAACTTAGAAGAGCCGGTACAGATCTACGCACTTTCCTTTAGCAGCACATGAATTGCCGCTAGATCATAGCTCTTCTTCCGCGTTGTTGTAACCAAATTATAATAATCAGACTCAAAATTCATGTGGTTCAGAACAATGGCCACCTCTCCTTCCGAAGCAACGACACACGCTTCTGCTTGAACTTGTAAGGCATACTTTAGGTTGTAAGGTTTCCCCGCCACCGCTGCAATGAACTGGCTAGCTTCCGATCATAACAAAATTCCTGGCACCATCGCCTGAGTCCAGGTGGAAAGCTGCATCAAAGTTTACCTTAATGTGAACATTAGGTGGCTTCGTTCAGGTCACGGGTGTGGCATAGCTATGGACCACGATTGATCAAAAAATGCAAGATCTCACAACATACAACCGTAACATACTCTCACACGTAAGCCGCAATACCATGGTTACATAGCATGTTATTTTCATACTAACTCCTCCAAGATTACAAAAAGATACTTGCTAGAGTGTTGTTTAAAAAATTTGTACCGAACTAAGTTATTTACTTGACCAAAATAGCACGGAAAATTTGGATCAAACACAATAGAGTATATTTGGGTAGAATGCAACACCATAACAAGGAGGAACCTGCTATGATACAATAGGTGACAAATTCTAACAGTTGTGCCACCCTATCTGATATGATAGCGGTCCAATGAGAGGGTTCAAAATAAGAATGGGACTCCTAATTTGATGGGGCTCATTGGTCAATAACAGTTTGGGCACTCCTCCTTTGTAAATAAACCTTACATATACTTTACATCTTAGCAAGTTCACAAATTATAGCAGTATCAAAACGGAGATCTAAATAGAAAATTTTAAGTATTGTAACATGGACTGCTGATTGACGGAAGGAAAAAGCTAGCATCAAAAGAGCTCAAGGCACATGATATAGTCGTTGTACCTAGACCATAGATGTCGTCCTGCCACTGCCTGCACACAGCGGCACATCAAGCTCATCGACCGCCTACTGGACTAGTTTCGGTTTGTCGGTGCTCAAGAATTACTCTGGAGACACTATGTCATCAACATTGGTATAAGCATATTCCCAAAGCACCAATATTTAATTGTAAAGGTATGACACGGCGTATCAGTCTAGAGTGGAATAAAATCAGGACATATAAATTAGCTAAAATAGTTGAGATATGTGAGACAAACTAAATTTTTTGGAGCATTCTTGCCTAATAGGCATACTTGTAGCAATGACTATATGATACACCCATTTTGTTTGGAAAGGTGCGGGGAGAAATGTGATACGCCCATTTTGCATCACTATTCTATATCTTAGTGTGTCCTTTCATTAATATATCTCATATTAGGATGCAATACTTATACATTTTTCCCTATTAGTTTACCAACCTTCTAAAGAATTTTATCAAGTTTATCATGTATATAATTCTTTTTCTGTTTTCCATAAAGCACTACAAGAAATATAATAACTAATGACCTTATATCGGTGACCGTGAAAAAATTTGTCACATGTCTCAAGCCAATTGTTTGAGAGAGTCTATACCTGTAACTGAGTTGGTCACGGTACAAACAAAAGGGGTTTGCTTCACTATTCTGCCCTGATTGAGACTAATTTAAATGGTCAAGGTGCCTCATTTGTGCCTATGTGTGAAATAACCGCCTATGTGTCATAGATGGACCCACCACAAATCCAACATGCTAACTAGCCAACTCAGCAATTTCGCGTACATGTGAGGTACAAAAGGGTCCACGAGGAGGTGACAAGGATACTAGGCCAACTCAGCAATTTTGCTTACATGCCATTTAGGCGGGTCCACCTGTAAGTGCTAACAGCGAGAGCTACTAGTCTTCATGTTTAATTCGCGTAAAAAAGAGGAGGCAAGGGTCAAACCCGAGACCTCCATCCAAGGAGGCGCGCGATACATCCAAAACGTATCTATAGTTTTTTATGGTTTCATGCTACTTTTATGCTTTTGATAATTGTTTTTATATTAAATTTATGATTTATTTGCACTATCCTACTAATAGTTGCAAAAGTGAACAATTTTCTTGTTTTACACTTTGATGTGTCGGAATTATCAAAAATACAAGAGGTAACCTGATTGGAGTCGAATTGGAACTTTCCTGAAATCTGTCTGAAAAGTCCTTTTAAAGATCGCCACGTTACGTGTCCAACACGACGACAAATGGAAAAAGTGCAGGCGTGAAAGTAGTGGGGAGTTTTGCGGCGAACGTCGTAGACAAAAAGTTTGGACCAATCCGAGTCCAGACGGCCGAGAAAGCCCGATTCACCGCAGCCAGACATGGGATGACCGAAATCTGTGAGACTATATAAAGGGAGGAAAACTAGGTTATGGGACACACCTCATAACACAAATTTCCAACCACCAAAGTCACGTTTTTACCTCCCCCATGGATACCATCTCCATGGGGGAGGGCTCCCAAGACCATGAAGGAAGAGGGCTAAGGGGCGGTGCTCCCCCATGATGCCGGTGGCACAGGGAAGGAGTCCTTGCGCCACCGTCGACACCGCCCTACGCCCCGCGTTGTCCTCTCAACCGTCTTCACCGCCATCTCCATCGCCAATTCCTACTTGTATACAGTGGTTCATCCTCCCACACACCTATGTACCTCCCCATGTAAATATGGTGTTTGAAGTTATAAATTATTTGCAGATGATCTATTACATCTATGTCACGTTTGTGTAGATCTCTTTTGTCATATGATTGATTGTTGAATCTCTATGGATGGTTTGAGTCATATATTGAATTTGTTACATTCCTATTGTTCCCATGATATGTTTATGTGCGCATGTATCACATCATAGGGTTTGTAGTATGTGAAAAAGCTAGAGGGAGGGATGCTTGAGTGACAGAAACATGAGCCCCAATCTAGTGATTAAAGCATATGAGATAAAAAGGACCTTTTGATTTTAATGATATGGTTGGGTATTTTTACCTTAATGTATCTTCTAATAGTTACGGATGTTTGTTAGAGTTCCAATCATAAGTACTTGCAATCATTGGATAATGAGAGCTTATTAGCTTAGCCTCTCCCAAGTAAAAGATGAATATTAATATTATATTTGACTATTTGATCATGGAAAAATCCATCACAATTACCACCACTTTTCCATACTAATGGTACTGTTAGTTTATATTCATTTAGTGTACTTTATTGCTACAGCAACTAACTTTACTTTGATGTATTTATTATCCTACAAACTATCTTGTTTACCCGTATTGTTACTTTTGTTTTATTTCCTAGATATTGCAAAACGTTTAGTGTGCGTAGAGTTGTATGAGTGGTTGATAGAACTTGAGAGAATACGTATCCTACCTTTAGCTCCTCGTTGGGTTCGACACTTTTAATTATCGATAAGGCTACACACGATCCCCTATACTTGTTGGATATTAGCGCGCTCCATTTCGGCTAACCATCAGGCCACCAACTAGCTCGTGTTAGTCTACACAAACTACATTCTTTTTACTTGGCATTCCGATCATGGGCCTTGGCCTACCGCAGAGAACGAGGTCAGGCTCCAGTCATGGGCCTTGGCCTAGCCCCAGGGAATAAGATGATGCCTCCGGTCGGCCTACTTAAAGCTTGGGCCGATTCGGTCCGCTTTTTCCCCTTCTTTTTATTCCTTTTTTGTTTTCTTTTATAATTTTTTATTTTAAACTCTAATTTTTAACTAAATAAATTTTACTTTTTTCTAAAAATGTCGTATGTCATTATATA
Source organism: Alopecurus myosuroides (assembly GCA_028641055.1). NCBI lineage: Eukaryota > Viridiplantae > Streptophyta > Magnoliopsida > Poales > Poaceae > Alopecurus > Alopecurus myosuroides. Next base: position 39,587,711 of record CM054060.1, read on the forward strand.
GTATGAGGAATTATTTTTATCCAATAAATAACAAAAATCCATTTTTTTTATTTTTTTACCTTTTATGCCGATTTTGAAATATGGTCAAAACGGGGGGCATGACCGCTTGAAGCTAGGAGTTGAATCTCGCGAAACAATTGGTGTATCTCTGATGAAACATGTACTTGGGTACCTAAAAATTATTTTTACAAAAAGTAACCAGAAAACTGCGAGGTAGTTGTAGTTCAAATTTGACCCGGTTTCAACTGATTCAGCAGGAATTTGTCTCTTTCAAAATAGGTTTATTTAAAGGTTTTTAGAGGAAGTAATTAGAGTTTCTATATATAAAAAAGGTCTCATAGCTCTACACATTTTTGTGGTACAATGTTGTAACATATTTTTGGTAGGAGCTTCACAAAAACCACCATTTTTTACACTCAGAAAATGGAAAACGATATTTTTATTCAGAGAAAAATTAAACTTTCTAAGTCAACATTGTTTCTTGTTCCAATGTGCATGTTTGTGTGGAACATGGGAACATTTCAACAAACTATGCCATGGATGTGGCCATAACATCCATTAGTTGCCTTGAAAGCCATAAATCTTCATAGATGATAGCTCATTTCTATGAACACTTTTTTGACATAGTTATTGTATTCCAAGTTTATCATTTTTCATGGATACTAGTACACTTATTATGACAAGATGAGAAGTTTTTCCATTTTTTGATATTTTTTTTACCTTTCATGCCGATTTCGAAATAGAGTCAAAACGAGGGGCATGACCACTCGAAGCTAGGGGTTGAATCTCGTGAAAAAATTGTGTATCTCTATGAAACATGTACTTGGGTACCTAAAACTGATTTTTTTTACAAAAAAAAAAAACAAAAAACTACGAGGCAGATGTAGTTCAAATTTGACCCGGTTTCAACTAATTCGGAAGGATTTTATGTTTTTCAAAAGAGGTTTATTTAAAGCTTTTTAGAGAAAGTAATTTGAGTTTATGTAGATAACAAATGTGGTCCAATAACTCTATACTTTTTTGTGGTACAATTTGGCAACATATTTTTGGTAGGTGCTTCACAAAAAAAAACATTTTTGACACTCAGAAAATGGAAAATGGTTTTCTATTCAACGAAAAATAAAACTTTCTTCGTCAACATTGTCCATTGTTTTGATATGCACGTTTGTGTGTAATATGGGCATATTTCAACAAAATAAGCCATGGATGTGGCTATAACATCCGTCATTAGGCCCAAAAGCCATGAATCTTCTTAAATGATAGCTCATTTTTGTGAACACTTTTTCGAGATAATTTCCGTATTCCAAGTTTATTATTTTTTATGGATCTAGGTCACATATAATGACATATTGCGAAGGTTATCCATTTTTTTTTAATTTAAACCTTTTATGCCGATTTCGAAATACGGTCAAAGCGGGGGACATGACTGTTCGTACCTAGGTGTGTAATCTTGAGTAACTCTTGGCATATCTCTGATGAAATAGGTACTTTTGTACATAAAAGTGATTTTTGCAAAAAATCACGAGCAAACTACGAGGCACCTACAGTTCAATTTTGGCCCGGTTTCAACTAAATCGGCAGGAATTTTTCTTTTTCAAAAGAGGTGGATGGAAATCTTTTGAGAGTAAGTAATTTGAGTTTTTGTAGATAAAATGTGGTCTAATACCATTAGAAATTTTTGTGGTACAATTTTTCAACATATTTTTGGTAGATGCTTCACAAAAAAAACATTTTTGACACTTCGAAAATGGTGTTTTGATTAAAATAGTACTAATAGTACAACAATTATTAATACCATCGTTTTCAGAATTGGTACCAAAGTTATTT